>OZ005650.1:168327022-168927022 GCA_963930645.1 Salticus scenicus | reverse complement strand
CTTTGCATGGAATATAGCATAATTAGCATTTGATTTACAGGGTGACAGAATAATATCCATTTATATTAAGAGCTATTAATAAAAAATTCCTAAAATATTGCTTTCGTTTACATTGAATGTTTTTACCACTTTCTAACATTTTTAAGTGTGAATATGATTTCAGTTTGTGTATCTGTCCATCTGTCTGTCTGTCTGTAAGCCCGCGCTCCAACTCCATTAATTATCTATGGAATTTCTCGAAACTGATATATTTTATTGAAGTTCACTATCGGATGTTCCATATTGAAAATGGAGTGAATATCTCTTCTGGTTTGTGTACAGGGACACCCAAAAGCATTCAAAAGCATTGTGTTCTATGAGTGTTGTTTTTATAAACATTATCCCTATAGAATTTTCTCCATTTAGAATGACATTAATAGGTCCTGTACAACTAGTTTGTTTACAGGGACAAAAAAAAAAAAAAAAAAAAAAAAAAAATATGCCAAATGTTTTAGGACAGAATTTTTTGAAAATTATATTTAAAAGTCTTTCTACTGTAAAAATCATAAAAATATTGAAATTTATTGTTAATACTCTAAAATAATCTTTTGTATAGAATATGATATGATTAACTTTCTGATTTACAGGGCTACACTAAAATATTCAGAGAGATCAAAAGCTGTAATTATAATCTAATGGCTGCATTTTTTTTTTTTTTTTTTTTTTTTTTTTTGCGTTAAGCCTTTTTAACCCTTTCCAAAATGCCTAAGAGCAATTTTAAAATCAATTAGTCTATCTTTATATTTTTCAGTCCTTCTGTTTGTTGTGTGATAACGTAGGCAGAGAATAATAAAAGTTATTCGATACAACAATTACGTACAGTTGGAAAGTGTTACTAATCAATGCGTACTGCATGATTTTTCTTTCTTGTTTTAATAATGTAATAGTTTGAAAATTCGTAAGTTGGAATTGTTTTCATGATGTTATTGTTGTGAATGATAGTGTTATCGATATTGATTGTTGAAATGCCTTTTAAAATATTATGATGTCTAAGTTTATTGCTTAAAAGAGATATGATGAGAGGAGTACCTGTTAAAATGCATAATGCGTCTGTAGAGACACTCATGTATGATTTTAATATGTTTAGTAATGCAAGTTGTTGATTGGAGGAGAGCTTTCGATAACCATGTGAGTGAAGATCCCCAAATCCAACTTCATAACCATATTCTATTATTTTTAATATGACATTATTGTACCATGTTTTAATAATATCAAGTTTGAGACCTTTATCTCTTGTTCTTACAATTCCAATATTACTTATGAAATTCAATATTTTTGAACGTTTTTCTTGAAGGTGTTTAAGCCAGTTAAATCCTGAATCCAGAGTAAGGCCTAAATATTGCAATTTTGATTTGACTGGAATAGATTTGTTTTGGATTTTAAAGATTGGTGGCCTTGATTAAAAAGTAAGACTGTTTAACATCATTGCTGTGGTTTTTTTCTTGAGACATACTGAGGTTTAATAAAGTATATATATCGGGAAATGTTTTAATTAGTTGATTGCTTTTGATTTCTAATTTTTGGTCTTGTATTTTTGCCTATTAATATGCAAAAGTCATCCGCGTATGTGAATATATTTTGATCATGTAGTTTATAGGTTTTTAATACTTTATCTGCTATGAATAACCACAACATTGGTCCGATGCAGTATCCCTGAGGACAGCCTCTATGTTCATTAAAAATGTTATATTTTCAAAATCATTTGTCCAGTTATTAAGTTCAATTTTAGTCTTTATTTCAGTTAATGCTGTTAGATGATTTTCACGATAATTATTAAATAGTTCATTATTTTTTTAAAAGAAGTGTAGCTTGATTTATAGCGAAAATCTTGTTTTTGTGCAGGATTAAATTTAAGAGAAAATGTACGTATGATCACTTTGCGAATGGTCTTGTATTAAAACAATATCTATGTTATTTGTTCTAATGCAGTTGAACATACTTATTTTGGCTTCTTTACTTTTATTAAGATTTTTTTGTAACATATTTATTTTATTGCTATTGTTGGTTAGATTAGTTATTGGTATCCGTTGACTTACCTTAGAAACAGTTGTTGATAAATCATCTGGAATGTCTTCACAGCCCATTAATTATTAAATTCATAGCTCGTTGGTCTGTGACGTATGGATTACTTGGAATTACTTAAGTTGAGAGATGTGTTTGATAAAAAGCTGGCAAAAAGTTTCTATTAGGACACATCCAAGGTCCCATTAGTAAGTAAGAAGATTGAAAAGGAATATTTCCAGATGTTGGGTATTGTTTGAACTTGGATTTCCTTTCTGTTGATGATGTAGTCGGTTGTGCAGAAGGTTTTATTGTCGTTGATGCTTGAAAAACTGGTGCAGAAAGTGTTTGGTTTTCTTTAGTATTATTTTTTATGATTCTTGTTGAGTTTGTAGATTGATAGTAGCTGTTTAAAAGATTTTTCTTGGTTTCTTGATACACAAATTGGAGAGTGCATGATGAGTAGTTGAAACCTTGTTTAGTCTCTTGCAGTTTATACAGTGCTGTTTGTTCGATTTGAAGTCCATGGTATTGTGATTTTCACCACATTTGTCACAATAGTAATTATGGGAATTGCATTTTGACTTTTGGTGGTTAAATTCCTGGCACTTTGTGCATCGGTTTGTATTTATATATGATCTTACAAGTATATTGGTGAATCCGATAGTTTTTCTAATTTTGTTGATAAGGAATTTTGCATTTTGTTTGTCCGTTTCAATGATCCAGTGAAAATAGTTGTCTGATTTACTTCTGATTGTTTTTATAAAGTTTATTTTACTGTTTTTATTCACATACTGTGATAAGTCTTCTTTAATGTTATTTTCTGTCATATTTGATGGAACGTTCAATTTCAAAAGCTTTTCTTTGCTTTGCTTTACCAAAAATATAAGAAATTCAAGTGATACGTGAAGTCATATTTTATCTGATATTTCCTCTTTTAATTTAGGTCTTTAGGGGTGAATCCCAGACCATAGTCAATTGCCTATAACGCACCATTAATGCGATGTTACACCAACCAAAAATAAATAAATAATTAAATAAATAAATAAAAATAAATAAACTCTGCTGATTTCGAGAATTTGATTTTTAATAAGTGAGATTGTGTGAAAATTTTCTAATAATTGTTGATTGTCAGTATTATACCGATAGTTATTTTTTTTTCTCAGTTTTCTTTCATGAATTATTTAAACCTATGAAGTCAAAAACACCTCGCATAAAGCAATTAATATTTCGATCTTATTATCACAAAGGTTAATTTCCGTCTGAAGGTGTTGCATTGTCTTAATGAAAAATAAAAGTGTTCCTATACACCGGATATGACTGCTTGTGACAAAGTGACACTAAAATATTTCGAGTCAGTAACGAGCATAGGTCTAGATTTATTTATTTATTTATTTATTTATTGTTTCGTAATAGAAATTAAAAATTAATAATATCAATGCGCGTATACCCAACGCAAAATCATTCGCCAATTATACTTTTATTAAAGAATATTTCAATCACCGATTATTCTCCATAAAAACAGTGAATGCCCATTGTTCTTTTTTAAAATTAGTTCATTAATTTACCGAATTTGTTATGTTTAGCTTGGTTATCACATAGAAAAAAGCTTTTTTCAAGGATAATATTAACAATACGCAAATATATGAACTTTAAGATTTTAGTTTATCATTCAAAATATGAATATTCTTTATATTGAACATGTACATTGTGGTGAATATTATACAGATAAAACAAACTTTGTTTTTCAAAATCCTTAATGGAAAAAGGTCCAATATAGAAATGTGTTTCGCTCATCAAAATATTTTCGTAGGACAGTCTTTTTTTTTTCTTTTCCAGCCGTTTCTGTAAACTTTTAGCGCAGTTTCAAGCTTTTTTTTTTTTCTTTTTTACATAAAGACAAAATCAGAATTTATTACAACTAAAATTTAAATAAAATTTTCCGTTAATATTTATTATTACCTATGATGCAATTGTTATTTATGATATCATAATTACAAAACAGTTCGAAATTGTGTAAATAAACCACAAATTTCATCCGTTTTGTACCTAATAAAATTAATAATTATCTAAAAAATCGCTAGTTATTTAAAGGCGTTCATTGAGGTAAACCTGTATTACACATTTTAAAGTTAAATGATAAAAAATCAAGAATAGAAGAGTTTCATAATAAGGATTTTACTTTGCTAAAATTATGTTTCTTTCCAAATTGTAACAACAGAAAAGTAAGTTCTGAGGCCGGATATAACAAATGAAATTATTCACGTTATCAGCTTTAAGGGAAAAAAAAAAACTTTCGATATTTTTAAGTACAAAAATAATCTATGTTTTTTCTTGGATGCATTATTTTTTTGAGACGCAAAACTCATGTACATATGAATTATTACGGATTATTTACACAAATATTCGATATTCTTTCTTCAAATATTTATGTCCATTTCTTTCTCACATTTCCATTAAGTAAATTTTGATAATATCGTAAAAGATAATTTGTTCTGAAATAACTCGTTTTGTTACATTTTTTTTTCTTAACTCCTTATAAGGATGAGCACTAATCATTCCTAGTGAAGATTACAATTCTCGTAAACCCGCGTAAACGAGATAAGTCCAAAATTTTTTTTCACTTCATACAATAGATCACCGTAATAACAGAAGTAAAAGTCAACAGAAATATAAAGATAATCATTTTTCGATAAAATATTAAGCTATGTTTAATTATGTTAGCTAATTAATAATATAAAGCAACTTTAAATTTCTCTTTAAATTTTCATGATTGTTATACATGTAAATAAAGAAAAATTAAAATATCTGTAATATACACTATTTCTTCAATTTCAGTATTTTTTCTTTTCTTTGACCTTTTTACGATTCACCATGCCTATTTAATAAAAACATATGTTACAATTAAAAAGAAATGAACATCAAGGATTATTAATGTCATTTCCATTATCCTTATTAATAAAATTTAGAACGATCAAAAAATCATAGGCTTTATTTTTTCACATGCCACACAACAGATACTTAATTTTTCATTCCTGAAATACTCTAAGACTTTTTAAGCATTTTCATAATCACATATTTGCTTTATAGACTAATATTATAGAACATTATAAAGCTTATTTAATGCGCTTGCTCAAATATTTGTATGCTTAGTAATCCAAAAGAAACACTAGCACCTATACAAGAGAAGATCAAACTAGTTTTAAGTTTAATTCCTGACAAAGCAGTCATAGAAGGATATTTGAAATATATCATATATTTGATTACATCTAAGATATACTTATCCTGAATTTGATAATGGATATATTTTTCATGCAAATACGCAATTTCTTGATTGAAATCTGAGAATCCTTTTTCAATGCAAGACGCGGAGATAATGATGGATATAATTTCACCCAAGGAAAATATTATTCCTAAAAATACTTCCATTTTATGTTGGAAATCCATATCTGCAATTCGTACAGTAACAATAGAAACTGTATAGTCAAAAAGCAAAACAACTTGCAATGACAAAATTAGAAAACTAATAGTAGATAAAAATGTGTCTATTTTGTTAGACAATTTTATTAAATTAGAAAACTTGTTAATTACGTGGATGACGTACTTATTATGTATTGGAAATTCAAGATTTCGTACTGTTTTCAACTGATCTTTGCACTGTAAAATAATTTTGCTTACATGGTAATACATAAAACAACATAATAATGATGATATTAATGGAAATATATAAAGCGTAAGAAAATAACTTGCGAATATAAACAATCTAGAGGTAAATCTTGCAAACTTCAAATGGATTTCTGTGTTGAATGTGAATATTCGTTTCTGTCTTTCTTGACCAAAATCGATATAGTACACGATAATTAATATTATACATAGTGATAAAATAATTATTATGATAAGAAGTTATTGAACAAATTTGGTGTTGAATGGCTTTAAATTACAGCGTAATTCTGTGCAGCGTGTATTAAAGATAATTTTTTTCAAATGCAATTCTTTATATTTCAAAATATACGAAATTACTAAGGAAATAATAGATGCTGCTAATTCTTCAATAAATAAAGCTGTTGACAGCGAAATTATAAGTTTATATATGCATATTAAATAGAAAAAATAAAAATGCATTATTGTAATGCGTAGAAACGTAATTAATTTTGAAAAAATTCTTTTTTTATTGTTTTCTAACTGAATTCCATGTACTATCAATAACCATCTATAACTCTTAAAAGATTTCTGAAAATGTATGTTTCTAAAACCATTTTTCACCTCCATTGTTATTAAGTATTCACCTTTTAGTAAGAATACATGTATATTTTTGCTACTGTATTCATGAACGTTTTACGATAAATACAATTATCTATATGTTAAAACATTTCACTTTAATTAATATATAAGATTTTATTTAAGAAAGACAAGTCAGAAATTGTAATTTAAATGTATGTTAATTCTTAACAAAAATTCCCCTTGCTGTTATTACTGACAAATTAATTTATCTGAATAGATAAAAAAGCATATTTTTCTTAATTCAACGAAACATTCTCATTAAAACTATTCTCAAAGCATAAAATGTACATAGATTGGGAATATTACAGCATATCTTGAACCACAAATTCAAGTTTTTAGCTTCATACTTCAAATTAATATTAAAAATCAGTACTTATTTTTAATAATAAAATTTGATAAATTTGAAATCAGCAAAATTACTATTATTTAAAAAATGTCTCGTTTACCTTAAATAATTTATTAAAATTTTGTTTATTTTTTTTAACATTTCATGTATAAAATCTTCGTAAATGCTCCATTTAAGAAAAAAACATCTGTCTGAAAATAAGTACAATGTGTTTGGAGAAGGATTGTTTTCAGTAAATGCAATCCATTTAAAAAATTTTCATTTCATTTTATTTATTTATTTAAAGCTCTGAAATTAAATGCCCAATTGGAAGTTCATCTATTTTCAGGTGGGATTTCATCTAATACAAATCATTATTGAATATTAAATTTTAATTTTCAGGTAAAAAACAAAAGGAAAAAAAATGTATTTTCTTTAAAATAAAATAAATAATATTTTAAATTATGTTTCTTAAGAGTGATTATTTTGTCTATCTTCTATGAATATCAGACATTTCTGCTTTAAAGGAAACTTAAAAAAGTATTTGAAATAATTAAAAATAATTTTAGATGTGACGAAATTGATTTATCTTTAATTAGAATGACTGTTTGAAGAAGAGCATAGCACTTTTTTTTTTACGCATTGTAAATTTTCTGTATTGAATTACCATATATTGTACGTTGAATTATTCATATTTCTTTTTCACAAATGCATAATAAATCTTTATCATTTATTTTAGTTTAAAAAACTAAACTTTAAATCTTAACTTTTTTCACAGACCTTCTGATAAGCTGATTTATCTCTTCAACAAAGTTTTGAGGGTAACTCAAAATAAAATAAAATAATCCACCTCGAGTGGATATATTCATTCACTGCACTGATGAATAGATTCTTTGTTGTTTTATCCGAAACACGTTTATGATTTAAAGTTACTAATAAACATTTTTTTTTTTTTTTTGTATTAAAGTGCGAATGTTACATATAGTAGTCATAAGGTTAGGTTCGCATTCACATACATAGTTATTCTTTAAATGGAAAAAATATATAACTCTCGTTTTGGTACATTGCAAAAATGAGATGGAAAAAAAATCAATTATGTCTTTTCTAAGGAACTCAGGTGGTTAATAAATATCAACAAATAAACATGGAGAGTCATGCGTTCGTACTTTGTGCGTGTTTAGGTGCAAACTGTAATTAAATTGTACAATTGGAAACCGAAATAGCACGTTTGTTATTAACTGCTAATATCAATAACATAATAGCGGCTTCACGAAAATGGGTTAAAATATATACCTTCTCCTTTAATATAAATATTGATTTACAATAACTCAGTTACTTCACTTTTGCAAAATAAAATTACATTTAATCAATAACAATTATGTATTTATCAAATTTTAATGTTTTGTTTTCTTTATTTCTATACATCTTTTATGCTGTATTCATTTAATGACTGATGTTTTCCATTTAACATAAAAAAAAAAAAAAAAAAAAAGAAAAATGTTAGTTATCAGCCTTTAAAAGTTTTCGATTTCAAATAAGAGCACATATTTTTTTTACTCATGTAAATCAGGCGATTTTTCCATCTATCATTGTTTCCCTTTTAAATTAAAAAATAATATTCTCAGTTTTTTATTTACACTAAGTATTTTACAAATGGATAAATGCATGTCTGAAATATTTTCTTTTCATGCGAATATACATTAAAAGCTTTTTTTTTTTTTTTTTTTTAAGTTGTTTTTGTTGTTGTTGTTAATGTTTGGGACCTGCCAGAACAATTTTTAATCTTAAATATGCATTTTATTTTAGATTTATTCAAAACTGTTAAGCGATTCGAAAATTTGAAAATAACCCTTTGTGAGATAATAAAGAAGGGAGTCTTTTAAGAAGGATTTATCACCTCTAGAATCGAAAAGCTATGAATAGGGGGAGATATTAATGACTAAAATATGAATTTATTACATACATAGGCGTGGAATATTTAATGAAGAAGAGATACACAAAGAAAGGTAGATATCCTATAAAAAAAGAAATTTTATAAGCAAATGTCAAAGAGAGACAAGGTACGATAGTGACAAACAAGAAATAAATTGTGCATTTGTTGAACATAAAGAAGAGAAAAATCTGACAGGATAACAGTGAATTTCTGAAAAAGAAAATAGCGTATTGTGTTTCATGAAAAATAATAATATATATACATACATATATATATATATATATATATATATATATATATATATATATATATATCCTGTACACATAAAAATATTAAATCAATTTCAGACAAGTACATATACATATATATATATATATATATATATATATATATATATACTTGTCTGAAATTGATTTAATATTTTTATGTGTACAGGATATATATATATATATATATATATATATATATATATATATTTATATATATATATATATATATATATATATCCTGTGCATATATATATATATATATATATATATGCATATATTCTTTCCTGTAATGCGCTAACCCTGTCAAAACTAGATTATATGATGTAGGATGCAGGTTTATAAATATTGTTTTATTATTTTACGTTCACGAGAGACTTTAAGTATTTTTAAAACACACACGCACACACACACACGTATATTTATATAGAAAGATATGTTCTATATTAATTTATAAATATTTTAAGGCTCTCATATTTTTTCCAATTATCAAATGATTTGGGTATTTATAAATTCAATAAACATTATATTTTTAGCTGAATTGCCATGTAATTACACTTGACAGTAATTATATGAATAATGTAGTACATACAAGATAAATAAAAGAATGAATCGTAATATTTAGAATTATATTGCTTTGACAATGAAGTTTAATTTTCATACATATATATTTAAATTAGAGATAAACAATAAAGAGGCTAAACATTTATAATTTGTTTGGAACATACAAAATGGAAAAATTTCCTTTTATTTCTTTAATAGGTAAATATTCTTATAAATTCAATTATTGGGAATATATTCTTGATTATTAGAATGAAAAGTTACATACTTAAATAAAAGAAAACTATTACATTAAAGCAATATTTTAGGTTATAGCGAGTTGACGAATTTTAAGGACAAAGTTCATTATCGCTCGATTAATTTATGTCTTTCTTTCCGCCTAACCATTTGTTCGTTCAACGAATTTACTTAATAATAACGTCTATCTCAGTGTGGATGATAATTTTCTTACTATTATAAATATATATATATATATATGTAAATATATATATATATATATATATATATATATATATATATATATATATATATATACATACATATATATATATATATATATATATATATATATATATATATATATATATATATATGTATATATATATATATATATACGAGAGGTAACTGAAAAGTTCTCGGCCTAATCATGATGTATTTGTCTTTGCCGAGTATTAGTCTTGCTGTATATAATATTCAGATTCACAAAGTTTCTTACCAAATTTCGTACTGATCACTTTTTTTTTTTCTTTCAGTTACTGAAGATTGAATGCGAAAAGAAAATAGCAGTTAAAAAAAAATTTATATAGAGATAGTAAAAGAGTTGCGATCCAATACCATGTAAAAAATAAAAAAATAATAATAAATAATAAAAAAAAAACATGAAAAAGTGAGTGGAAAAACACAGGAGAAGTGGCATAAGTGATGCAAAGTTAAAAAATGGGTGGCATAATTTAAGAGAGGAAGCAGCTGGATCCAAGATGACTATCGAAGCGGAATGACAGCAACTGTCTGCATAGCGGATAATATCACAGCAATCCAGAATCTCGTGACGGCAGACAAGCTTGCGATAGAGCGTTTCATTGCAGAGAAAAAAGTCGGACTTACTTTCATTGGTTGGCCGATAACTTATAAACTTGAATTATATTTAACACAGGACAGAACTATATTTCCAAAATGTTTCCATCAATTAATTAAAGTTATTAACAAGAAATGTCAATAAATGGCATTGAATTATGTATAAAAATAGTCTACATTTAAAAAATAATAGATAAATTTTTGTGTAAGTTTAATCTTTTGATATTTATGATGTAATATCAAAATATAATATAATGCAATGTACTGTAATGTAAATATTAATTGATGTAAGGTTCATGCCATTGAGGTCTATACCAGTAAAAACATGTTTGTATCTGAACAAACATATAAAAATGCACATATTTTCTTCAATAAATTTAAATTGATGTTCTTGCGTGAAAACATGACTAATACTTTTATTTTAAGTCACACTAGACGCACAGTGCCTTTATGTTCATCCTTTATTAAAACAAAATAATGGAAAATTAAAAAAGTTTAATTTTTCTATCTTCTATAAACGTATGAATTAAAGAAGCCTTTTGATAACTTTCAACAAAATATATCAAAAATTGATTTTGAAAAATGAAAGGAAGAAAAAAAAAACAATCACCAGAAAAGAAATAAATAAATAAAAATCACTAAAAATCACAAATTCTGATTAAGACAAACTCCAGCTAATGCCGCTTTTCTTTTAGTTCAATCAGATAATTGGTTCAAAAGATATTAAATTAAAATACCATTTAATTTAAAAACTATTAAAAAGGTAAACTGAGCAAATTGATGCCAAAAATAAATAAATAATTATACTTCTATGCATGTTGAAAAAAATTAACGTGCATATTTTTTTTTTTTTTTTTTTTTTTTTTATATAAGTTAATTGTTTGATTGCAGTTTTATTTGTTTAAGTGCTCATAATGAGTTCAAATTGTTATATTAAGGATTTTAGTGAGATCGTACGTGCGGGTTCATTTTACTCATTTCATTTTATTCCATAGGATTTCCCCCCCCCTCAGTTTTAACGTTTGGATAACTGTTTCAAAATTTTAACTTTCATATAATTAACGATTTTCGAAAAATAATAAAACTAAAGATTTTTTTTTTTTATTATTATTATTATTGTAATTTAATTCCATCTCATACTTTCTTTACATTGTTTTTCTTCTTTAATTCAAAAAGTTTGTAAGTTCTACTTAACATTCGCAGAATCGCGTAGACCTGTAGTAATATATGAGCATTATAAATTATTATATTTATCTAATTCAGGAGGTATAATTGCTGCAAAGTAGATAGTGACTAAAAGGTGATAATTATCATAAGTAATTTCCTTGCTACTTTCTTTTTTTTTTTTTTTTTTTAGAAAACTACTTCAAATTTGAACATTTTTAGTGTTTTCAAGATGTATGATCATCCAACAGTATATTAATATTAAAAGATACATTTTGTTATTATTTGTGCTACCAAAATTGCCAACATATTTATGTGTAATTTCCTTAGTTTACTACTTGTTGCAGAAATATTATTTGCATTATAATTTAGGAATATTTTTTTTATTTTATTTTTTTATTAGACTGTTATTTTTTTTTTATGTATTCGGCATACACGTATTTTAAGGAAATTAAAATTAAGGTTTAATTACTTATGAAGCAATTTATAAATAATTTAAATTAAACTAATGTAACTGCAGCTAAACAATTTACATTATAAAATTCTGCTAGTTAATTATTTTCTCATATAAAGAAACATATTTACTTATATATTTTTTATTTTTTAGCATTATTTTTTTTTCTTTTACTTTTTTGAGAATTTTAAATTAATGTCTTTTGAAATTAGTTATCCGATTGAACATACAAGTAATTTAATTTAATGCGTATTAGCGATCTTTACGCCCATCATTTATATATACTTTATATTCCCAAACCACTTCACGAAGTTTATTTTATATTTATTTTATTTTTTATTTTTTCAAATTTTAAATTCAACGGTCATTTCGTCAACCCCGCAAATAAAAAATATATATCTATTCAAAATTCATCAAGCGATTTAAAAAAAAAAATGAGGTATCCATCTTGAGTCACAAGGACTCTTTTTTGCAAAGGACATTAAAACCGTACACACATATATATATATATTCTCAAAATTGCCCTGGCATGAGAATGGACCCCTCTTGGGATATCGCATGATAGTCATAATGTAATGCGTGGATTTTTTCTTGTTCATATAAAATGGGGCATAAAACATAGCATTAATCATAAATTATTACTTATTCAATAGAATTTTACATAATTGCCTTATGTGAAAAGTATTTGCAATACTAACAAACCTAAATTTTAAATTGCAGTAATTTTGAACATAATCGCAAAATAGTAATTAACGGTAAATAAATCAACTATTAAAACAAATTTTATATTTTTTAACATTTGTATAAAAGAGTTACCTAGAAAAAAAACAAGTGAATAAATTAGTCTTGTTTATTTTATTATTTTATTTTAATTTTAGGTTTTTACTACAAATTATTTGTTTATGCAGAAACATTCAGTCAAATTAAGACCTATTCAGGGAAACTGTTGTTGTGAATAATTCATTTTAAAGAAGGCGCTTCAGTGATTATTATCTTCTAGAATTTCAGAAATTTTCTTCGTACAATGTATAAAAGTAAGACCTTTCACAAGATTCCCCGAGGTATTATAATATATAGAAATCTTAAAGCTAACTTTTGAAACACTCATTAATTACAGAACTTCTCATTAAAATAATCTTAATTAAAGCGTTAAACACGCGTTCCCTGTTAATCATATATTGTTTCTATACCAGAAATTCTTTACAGTGAATAAAGGAAAATAAAACTGCTTAATAATTAAAAATTAGCATTGCCCTGCGTGCTATAAATTATGCATATTTACTTTAAACTTTACAATAAAACATTCACAAAGTTTGGGATATATATTTTTTTTTTTCTGAGACATATAAAAAAATACTTTAATAAAAAATATTTCAATGTTTTTTATCATAAAAGCTTAACTCGATTTCTCAACTCATATTTAACTCATATTGCCCAATTTAGTCAAAATCTGTTTTTGATTTCACACTGCCTACAGCAGTGTCTCACATTTTAAGAATTCCATTTAAGTCAGTCAATAAGTTCTGGAGAAATAAGTACATTTGAACTTGTATATGAGTCCTCATTTCCTTCTGTAACATCTTCCACGCTTGCACTTTTACAAGTGTCGATCGAGTATTTTGCCTGGGGCACTGTCTTAATGCACGTAATTTATATGAGCATTGCATGCAAGAAATTTATTTCTCGACGGACAAATTACATATAATCTTACAATATGTAAACTTTAAATAAATTCTCATTGGAATTTTCAATTAACTCATTCGAAGCAATTAAATTCACTCACGAACAGCTCCATAATACCTTCGGCAGCGTCTCTCATGCCCGCGGAACAAGTGCACGATATCTTTCATACCATTTAACCGATATATTTCATGTAGAATCCAAGTTTCTACAGCTATTGGTACTTCTCAACTAAACGCGCTGCATGCATACATATTTTTATACACATATATATCAATATGAAAGGTTTCCGATTCTGAAATCTACAAAAACATCCCACTCGCTTAACCATATTCAAATTATAGGAGGAAATCAACGAGTTTTTGTTCCATACTTTGAGAAATCATTTCATAATTTGTAAGTAATACATGTTTTTATTTGACTTTTAAAACGTTGTCTTAATCATTCTCTAACTTTCATTTTCACTATAAACATATTTTGTAATCTGGGAAAGAACTATAGGATTCGTCGATAATTATAGGATATTTATCCTTTCTATCTTATATATCCTATAATTATTTCGATAATTATAGGATTCGTCCAAATAAAAAAAAAAGGGAAAAAGAAAAAGAAAAAAATCCTATTTTCAGGACTGGATACGTGTCCAGTGTTTTTGTCATCCTTTAGCGTTCTGCTAAACCGATTATAAATACATTAATTGATTTAAAATGATGCGTTATAAGCAAATGCCATTTTTATATACAGCTTATTTATTATAAGCTAATGGATTGTTTTTATCATTTCTTTTGAAAGCTGTTTGTAACCATAAATATTTCTTATTTTTTGAAACTGTTATTGCTTTTATCTTTTTAATTGTCTATTATTATTATTATTATTATTATTTTATTTTTTTAGGACTGAGGACAGTCTGCGATTTTTGCGGCATTATTTTTCGATATTTGGATATTTGTCGAAATCATTTTTCGATAGTTGGACATTTATCGAAATCTAAAATTTATCGGAAATGTAATTGAATAATTTGAAAACGATGTTACAATTTGAAAAGGAAAAAAAAAAAAAAAAAAAAAAAAAAAAACTAATAGTCCTTTGTTCTAAAGTAAATTCTGCTTTTGCCAGGATTTCATTAAAATCTTTTATTATTATTATTATTATTATTATCCGTATCGTAAATATTTTTAGAAATATTTTTTAATGTATATAAACAGTCGTGAATAGTTTCAGTGTTGTACTACACATTTATCCTATAGCCACAAAATTTTGGCCAGCTTTTATTTGGAATAAACAAGTCTACCTCATACGGTATATATATATATATATTATTTAACCGATAATTAGCTTAAAATATATTAATTCAGAACGTTGTGTTAGTGCACTAAAATTATTAAAATACAGCTTAAAAAAATTATAAAGCAATTTGTAAACGTTGAATTATTTTTATGTATGTTTGAGGGACTATTTTCATTCATTGCTTGTCTCACGATTTTCTATCAAACTTTTTCCTTACTTATGGCACTGGCAAAAGTGAAACTACCCGAATATAATGCAGCAAGAAAACTCTTTCCGTTTATAAGGAGCACCAAAAGTGGTGGAAGAACGACATACTTGGAGAAACCGGCGGAAATTGTCAGCACCAGTAACAACAAGAGTTTGAATTTTAGTCCAAATCATGGTAAGTAAATCGCATTATCCTGTACCCCCATAGGTATAATTTTGACGATAACTTGAAGGATTCTGTGACCACGGTAGATTTAACGGGCCCCAGTCGTCATTAGCGTAAACGATGATCATTTGTCGGCTCGGGGATGGAGCAGCTCCTACCAATCAGGCTACAGAGACCTCCATAATGGTTTTGCTCCCTATTTTTAAAAATTAAATCCTTACCAACTAAAGTATAAATTTTTATTCTTATTAAAATTAGTAGAGATTTTACCTTTCGCAATCGGTAATATAAGTCAGAGCTACCACTGTTTTTTTTAATCACGTTTAACTTTGAATCTTTTGAAAAATAAACTTTAATTAAAGTATTTAATTGCAAACGACATTCTTCTTATTAGTTTTTACACCATGTTCCGGCATACACTACCTAGCAATAAGTATTTGGACACTTTCGAATTTAGACGTTTTGTCAAATATCTAGAAAAGTTCTTCGAGATCATTTTGAAACTTCGGAAGTATAAATAGCATATAATACGTAATAGATTTCAATTAAAGTTGTGTCCTGAAGAAGAAACGGAGACCAGAAGGAAAAATTAAAATCAATATGATTTGAATCACCCTGTAAAAATTAATGCTTAAAATACGTTTTCGCTGTAGCATGTGATTATGAGGATTGTTTTCATTATCTATATAAATTTTTATGAGGCTAGCATACATATGCATAGTGAAATAAAGGTCTTTTTTAAAATCCCCCCCCCCAAAAAAAAAAAAAATCCATTTTTTTTTTAATTATTATAACACATAGGTTATCAGACACAGTACAAAGCCATTTTTAGGAAATTTGGCATACTACATTAGTCACAACAAACTGCAATCAGAATGCAAAAGTATTAAATATCTTACGAAATATGAACATTTTTACAGAATAATTTTTAACTGCGCATGCGCTAGCTTCTAAAAAAATTCATTTGCATAATTTAATAGCCAAAAATATTGAACAACTTATATCAAAACCCTAAAAAAATACCTTGTAAATTCAAAGAGTTATGACAGATAGAATGAACATAATTTCAGTTGTTCTGAAAAGAAAAAAAAAAAATCTGATGTGGACACCACATGACTTCCTTATACAACCATAGGAATATGCATATTCTTATGAAAACATTGATATTTTTGTGTAAGTTAACCGATTCTTAAACAAACAGATATGTTCCAGCTCACAAACATCCCTTAAAACAAGGGAAAAAAACTGATACTCCATAAAATAGTCACGTTAACACGATTATATATGCCACTGAGATAAATATAGTAGTTTTACAGGAATAGTACTCCACGGCTTATTGTATAATCTTTTATTAAAAAATGCACAGCTTACACTTTAATAAAAATCATTCGATTATAGGTGGCCAAATTTTGTTCTCTTTGGCAAAAATTAGTATCTAGAAACAATAAATTTTCATCAAAACAATTAAGTAAACAATAAAGATAAAATTTTGAAAATGTTTCTGGCTATCCTGAAACAATATTTGGCGCAAAATTCTATCGCTAATCTCGCCAAGTCGCTAAGTTAGTAACGAGAGTAAATTTTTGGTCTTGACCATGGTATTAGAGGGTCAGGTATAGTATCGCCATATTAGAAATATGGTACCTAAAATCGAGTTTTCAGCTACGCTTCCGTCATAAGTAACGTCTGAAGCGCCGCCTGTCGCTAGCAATAGAAAACATATTTCTAAACAAACATGGCTGCCTGCGAGCCGCGATCTTATCTTAGTAGCGGTAGCAACAATATGGTTCTAAATAAATATTTCATAAATATTTTATTTAACTTGCAATTTTTTGTTGCAAATCAAATGAATGATGAAAAATATTAATAATCAATTCAGGAAATTGTTGAATATATGTGAAAGATACTAAATACATATGAAATAATTATTGTAAAAGTTAATGTAATTTAAAACATGTATTTTTTTTTTTCTTTCCAAACTGTACATTCGGCAGCAAAATTATTGAAACGCTAACATAATTCTTATGTAAAACATTGGCACCTAATACTGTTTTGTTAGGTAAATATTTGTCGAGTTCATTAACTTAATCTTATGCTGTTTCTAAAAATGCAAGATGATAAAAACTAGCGATCATGTTTTGAAAAGATGTATATGAAATTTGTGTATGTGCGCTTCAATAATTTTGCTGCCCACTCTATAATTTCAAACCAATAAGCATATAAGAAAAACCATGGATATCGCTTCCGTTTTCAAGCTTTTTATTTTTACATATTTTGAAATTCAGTACAATCAGAAATTTAATTAAGATCTATGATAATAAATAAGTTATCAATGACTTCCTGTGTTATGAGCTAGAAGTAAACTCTGGCTACTTAAATGTTCTACCCCTTGCACATAAATTAAAACATGAATTGATATCTATGTATTGAAATTGATATGAACTGTAACTAACGTGTGTATAATGAAATAATGAATAACTAAAAAAAAAATTTATATATCTTTTATTTAAAAAACAAAACAAAAAATTGAGAAATACAACTTAACTATAATTTATTCTTCTCAGAAATTTCATTTATTATTTTTAAGAGGGAATGTGTGTGTGTGTGGGAGGTAAGAAATGTATTTTAAGGAATGTACTCATATTTTAAGGAATGTACGATGTCATGAAGAAAAAAAATTCTAGATATATTCTGTAATTGTGTTTTCTCTAGGATTTTGTGTAGCTGAGTTTCTTATCCTGAAGAAGGTTCTAAACAAAAAGTACCAGGTCACACTCATCAACATAGCCCTTTGAAATTATCTATAGTTTTTTTTTTTTTTTTTTTTTTTTTTTAAATCAAACCTCGAACACAAGTTAAGACTCTTTAGGGAAAACCCCACAAGGGTAGTACTAAGACTTTTATGTAGTTAATTGGCCAATGACAAATATATCTAGAATCTCACGTTACAACTGATACATTTTCCTATGCAGAAATGTAAAGTTTGTTGTTGAATTATAAGTTTTTTTTTTTTTTTTTTTTTTTTTAAGATAATGTGATCCAGAAGATATAAAATTGACCTAATAAAGTTGACGCCTAAAAATTTTCCTGTAAGAGAAAGCTGATAGACTTATAAAGACATAAATAGAACTTATATAGCAAGTTAAAAAATATATATAGTGGGACCTTTTTTTAAAAAAAAAACCAATTTCCAAGTTTGTTATAGAATTTCAATATATTGTCTTTATAGTGCTATGAAATTGATCTTTTCTTTTAGCAGTAACTTGTCATCTCTGTTTATACCATGTCTCATGTTTATATATATATATATAAACATGTTGAGCTTTTATTATAAATACCTTACTTTATCGATTTAGCCATCAGGAGTTTTCCACGGTTTTCTTTGAAACTATAGTACAAGTTAGGTGCCCTTAGAAAGACCCTCTCCCTTTCCCCACAGAAGGCGCTAGGACCTTCATGTAATCAATTGGCCTTACTCCAACAAACTTAGAATTTATGTTACAATTGATGCAATTTAGTTTGTCAGAAATTATTTATATCTGACATAAAATGTTTATTTAACACATGCACATAACTATTCACATGTTGAGCTTTTATTATATGTATCTACCAGTGGCGTAGCGTGACATTTGAATCTGGGCATGCTCTGAAACGAACTATGGAAAGAACACTACTGATCAAGGCGATATCATTTCATCAAATTTAAGCTTGTATTTTTCCAGTTTCTCGGTTGGTTGGTTGGTAGAATTCAAGTCCGATTGACTAAACTTGGGTCCTAGGCCTATGGGTGGACTGCTGTCTGTTGTGGGTCTTTCTAAGGGGTCCTAGCCTTATTTACGCGTCTTTCGGAGAAAACCATGGAACCTGACACTTCCTATCTACCAACTTTCAGAGGAGAACTGTTCGGCCGCTGGTGGGCCTCCAGTTTCTTGGAATCGTATATAAAATTTTATATGCAAATTTTGTCGCTTTAACTTTATATCATATATCTAAAGGACTCTTATATTAACTTATTGAAGGCCGATTTGGTCGCTTCATTGATCGCTGTATTTAAATGAATTTTCAAAGAAATTTAATCACAATTTTTTATATCACTTTAGAAACAAAAAAAAAAAAAAAAAAAGAAAAGAAAGGAAGAAAAAATGGTGAGAACCGGCAAGAAAATCCACTGAAATCGCTGAAAACTTGGCTTCAGGTGTTCGCTGCTTTCTGCTGTGTCTAACACGACCACACTATGTCATATTGGGGACCCAACTGCTAGTGGCCACGCCTTAAGCGAGAGTTTCAGTGTCGGTGCTTATCTGACCTCTGATAGTTCTTACACAAGAAGTTAATTGTTACAATTTTTAATAAAGTTAAAAATTTAATAAGTTTAATTCTCTCTATCATATTACCATTTGATTTCGATAGAAACAATACATTAAAAATAATAAACATTCTTCTTCAAAAGGGGGTATTACGCCTTTACATAAACAATTTTTGAAAACGCAACTATTATGTGTATTTAAAAAAAGAAAGAAAGAAAAAGAAACTATTAAAATTTTATCATATAAAAACTATTTGATTGCATGACTTAATGCGAAAGAAGGAAAAATAAATAAAATAGCGATCTTTTCTAAGAAATGCAGGTGGATGAAAAAAAAACATGCAATTTAAATAAAATTTAAGAAAATAAAGCAGAAAAATTAACGGAATATTCCAAAATAAATAAATAAACAAATAAAATAATTAATTTAAGAAATTCAGATTTGAAAATAAGGAAAGAAAATAAACACACACACACAAATAAATAAATAAAGAAGTAAAAATAAAGAAAGAAAAAATTCTATGCACACCTGCACGATCAAAGCTACGCATCTGCCAATTTTTTTGTAAATCTGCGATCAGTGGCCTGACCTTCATAGCGCATACAGGCACACATAAAGAAGACATTTTGCTTTATTCATATTATTGAATAAACAAAATTTGTACATACTTTTATTTCTGGCAGAAGTCTTCGCTTAGAATAACTTTAGATTTAAAATAATAATAATAAATAAATAAATAAAAAAGCAACTTTTCTGGCACATAAAACAACTTTTGGAAATTTATCCAAATTTTATTTTGCAATTTAATCATCATTTTCAAATCAATTCTTTTTTTTTTCCCATAATTGTAAAATAAAGTATAAGTTTTAATTTATCAATCAGTCGGAAAAGCCAGCTCTCTTCTATGCGAACATCTCTACCGAAGGTAACAAAATCCCTACGCTTTAAAAAATACTCCCAAACTCCAGAATATGCTCTCCTAAGGTAGCATGCCTTGGGTCGTTTATACAGCGGAACTCCCCTTGTAGTTTATACGAGTGAAAATTTGAGGGACGGTGAATATTCCCTGAAATAGCAAAAAATTCCTATATCAGGGCATGCTTTACAAAGGCAGCATGACCTAAGCAATAACTGGTCAGTAGGAGAAGAAAGGGACGGTATCTCCGGAATGATACTGGTCAGCAGATGCCTCCTAAACAAAGCGGGAGGGAAGTAATGACAATATTAAGGGGGAAAAAAAACAATTGGATTTATGCAGGAATAATGTAACAAAAGAAATTTCCTTTCACTATAATTTTTCAAAACTGAATGATGGATACTGTATAAATGGAAGCTATTGTTCAACAAAATTAGTTCAAATAATTTATTTTTAAATAAATTCTGTTTAAAGTTTAGATAGTTTTTAGTGGGTATGCGGCGCATGCCTAGCATACCCAGAGAATACGCCACTGGTATCTACCTCAGCCTTGCGTTTTCCTCGTGTACCAATTAGAACCACTTCTTCCTTACAGAAGGCAAGATAAATTGATTGCAGATATTTTTAAGTGTAAATTTATCAGGAGGGACGGAAAGGTGGGGGTAAAAATTTAGAAAAGGAACGGGAGTTTTGGAGAAAACAACGGAAAACACAGAACACCTTTATTCTTTTATACTTTGCAGAGTTTCGAATTTCAATTTCCGCTCACATTTTGTACTAAGGATGTTTACCATTATGTATCCCGGAATTACGCAAGTTTCGGAGAAAACCTTGGATAAATCAGACACAAATCTTTTTATAAAAATGTTTATATTATCTTTGTATCTCAGCTTCTAATTAACATAATTTCATAAGTAATGTATCATTTTAAAAGTTATTTGAATTGAAATTGAAGAGTGTATGTTGTAAATCTCTGTCGCCAGAGGGCGCTTTAATGTTTTAATAATTCAATATTTAGAATTCTAATTATGATTAAATTATTTATAACACATCATTTAAAATTTTGAAGACTTTTAAACTTATATAAGTCGTTAAATTCCGTACGGGGATTTCAGGACCTGAAACGGGAAAAAGGTGCCGCACTCGCCAGCGAGCGGGAATTTTGTAAAATAGGATTTTTCAAGGATCACGAACCAGCTGGTCACCGAAGGCGGCTAGTATAAATTAAAAATGAATTCACTTTTATTTAAACAATCTTTATATTTCTTATATATAATTTTTATTATGAAAGAGCTGGAGCGGATTTCTGGCATCTTACCTTCATAAGGGCCGAAATAAAATAGTGCGGCTCTCACGAAGGTGCGGCACTTCTGGAAAACTTGTCATTTCATTACCTAAGATTATGTTGATGCGGCTCATATGCGAATGCAGCCAATCTGCTGGTTTTTACGGTATAAGATTAAATTGCCCTTCTGTTTGATATTCATCATTTTTTTGCATGTAACCGCATTCCACAAAACAATTTTCTGGTTTACTAAAGAGGTTATTTCCTGCCATGCTGAAATTGAAAAATGAATAGATGGTTGAGAGACATAAGCATCCCAATTTTGATCCTCAATGGAATTGGGGGAAAAGAGTTATTTTTGGAAGAAAAAAGTAATTCCAGTTTGTATGCCATATGGAAACGCTTGAGCTTCAGGAGAAAATGTTTACAACGATGAATGTGGGAAAATGACTTTTTTAAGCACGATACATGCAGGTTTTGTTAACATTATTTAAATACAATTTGTGCATGGACCATAAAAATAAAAAAATCAATGTGGGAATGATAGATCGGGGTTTCACTGTAAAGAAAATTTTGAAAAATCAGTTTTTAGAAAATGATAACCAGTTTTAACAGTTGTGAATTTCCTGAATGTGAAAAATGAATTTCAAAACCTGTATTAGTTAGGGTTGTAATAGCGATTAATTCCCCATAGAATAACATTGGCTTTAGCTTTCAGCGATAAGTATAGTTTCAAAGGCTAAAAAAAGTATTTTCTCTATATGTTTATTAAATTAAAAAAAAAAAAAAAAAAAAAAAAAAAAAATTGAGCACATAAAAGAACAACATTTAAATAATATCATGTAAAATTTTCATTAAAAATTTTCATAAAAATTCAGGCAGCAGGTTCTGGTTTTCGGAGACTCTTAGTAAAGCACTTGACATGATTTCACGAAAACTAATGCATCAATCTTATTAAAATTTTGTACACTTCTTCGGAATAAAATGTTCTTGAATATTTTTTTTCTTTTAAAAAGGCATTTAAATATTTAGAGAAGTTCTATGCAGAAACAACACATTTTTGATGCATTTTACCCCACATATAGCCTTATAAGATCAATTTTAATAATAATAATAAAATTGTTCATTCAAGCCCTAGTCAATTCTAATTTGAAAAAATGTACAAAATTTGAATAAGATCAGTGCTTCAGTTTATAGGAAATTTTGTTGACTACTTTCCTGATGGGTGAATGGAAATCAGGACATGTCAGCTGAATTTTCCAAATTTTTTAATACAAAATTTAGAATGTATTGTTTAGATATTGCTTTTTTAACTGCTCAAAATTTTAAACAAAAAATTTTATTTATTACATTAAAAAAAAAAGACAAAATATGCTTTAGTCTTTGAACCCATGTATCCCCTTTAAAGCGGTGGTAAAGTATTTAAGTCTTATAATAACAGGAGACTTGGCGTTGGAATATTAAAACCTGAATAAACTACTACGTCATCCCCACCTTTCCCATAATCCTATTAAAAAAATCCTATTAACTAAATTCAGTCCTTCTCCTATATATACGAGCACTTCTCCAGATCCAGAATTCTTTTTGCACTGAAGACTGTATGCTTAAGGCTACCGAAACAGCTGTATGCATCTCAAGTATTTTTCTTTGGCGTTTCTGACGTAGTAGTTTATTTGGGTTTTAATATTAAAGTCTTCTGCATTTTTGTTAGTATATCATAGTACTCTGTTGTTTTGCCCAGCAAATCATTAGTCACTTATACACGGAACCACACAAAATACATAAAAAAAAAAGAAAAATATACATATCTAGCAATATGTGGCATGAATCAGTTTTGAACTATATAGGTGTGGGTAGCTGGAAAAAAACCGTTATCATAAAGAGTTTATTTATCTGACGATTAACACTTAAATGCCTGATAAATCAATTTAACCATTTGAGTCGCAAGCAGTGCGATTGCGCTGTTGAGATTTTACGTCGAGAAAACCCAGTACATTTGTATGCATAAGGTAGTGAATTCTTGTAACCGAAATTGAGAACACAAATTGCTTTGCCTAATAGAGATGCAACGATTATTCGGCCGAAGCCGAATGTTCGGCCTACTCGGCCTGTCAGCCGAATATTCGGCTTCGGCCGAATATCAAGTCCATTATTCGGCCCAGGCCGAATAATTTTGTAAGAAATGTTTTTATTTATATTTACACTATAAATAAAAACATTATATTACACAATAAAATTTTTTAATTTTAGAATTTATATTTGTCATGTATTGTGAAAATTTTATTTGAAATTAACTAATATCCTCCCCCCCCCCACCAAAAAAAAAAAAATCTTTCATACCTTGAATAAATTTTAATGTAAGGATCATGTAAAAACTTTTATGCTATATCAATAAGTGCAAAACATATCTGTAGTAAGCTAACATAATCTGTTAAATTTAAAATTAATGTATTCAAAATTGTCCCAACTGAACCATACAAGCAAATTCTGATTTTTGTCAAAGCATAATGAAAAATTTAATATTTATCCTTCATTATTTAATAATAATAAAAGAAAATCCTTCCAGTTATATTTTTAATTATTTGGGGCGGGACCAAAAAATTAAAAATTGAGTTAGACCATTTAAATTTGTTATACATAGGTTTTGGGAGCCTAAAACTCGAATGAGGATATTTTCGAAAGTGTAAAATTATTAGGGGGTCGGGGGCAGGAAGGGCAAAAAATTAGAAATTGAGTTAGACTGTTCAAAATTGGTATATATAGGTTTTGGGGGCCTAAGAGTCGAATGAGGATATTTTAGAAAGTGTAAAATTATTAGGGAGCAGGAGAGGGGCAAAAACATAGAAATTGAGTTAGACCATTCAAAACTGGTATATATAGGTTTTGGGGCCTACAAGTTGAATGAGGATATTTTCGGAAGTGCTACATTATTAAGGGGAGGCGGAAAGAGGGACTAGGGAATAAAAAAAATAGAAATTGAGTTAGACTGTTCAAAATTGGTATATGTAGGTTAATTAGGAGGGGCAGGAAAGTTGGGGAATAAATATGCCTATCCCTTAACCTGCATGCACAGTGCGCACGGGTCTACGCTGCGGACGGCAGTGGGGACCCGGTGTAAGTTTTTACTCGATCAAGTTTTTTTTTTTTTTTCTTTTATATGGTATTTTGAGAATTCATTCATTATAGTGATTCGTTTAAAAATAGTGACCCGCTAGCTGGCGAAGATCACTAGTATCTATTAAAATATGACTAGACAATATCTCATAAGAAACTTGCAAAGAATTATTATTATTGAGGCAATTTTTAAGCCGAACATAGCCGAATATTTTTTTCAGAATCAAATAATGGTTTTAAAAATTAAAAATTTGTATAAAAATAACTTTTTAAAAAGAAAATAATACATTCTAGTTATGAAATGTACAAGAATTGTGCATATAGTGCATACTATACTATGTTTTTAGACAAAAATGAGTTCATTATTCGGCGGCCGAATAGGCCGAATATTCGGCTATAATTTGGCCGATTAATTGGTATTCGGTTATTCGGCCAAACCATTGTTCGTTGCATCTCTATTGCCTAATCATTTTGAAACACACAATTATTAACAATGAGAAACATTTACGCAAGAAAACGGCCGATCGCTTTGCAAACTGCAATAAATATGACGGAGCGATGAGAAAAAGACGAAAATTGCGTTACCTAACAAATACAAGAAGCGCTATTGCTCCAATTGGGATTCATCGATGTAAAATAAAAGTGCTATCTTGCCGCTTGGTATTTCTCGACATAAAATAAAACAAATGCTATTATCATGCTGCTTGGGTCTTTTCGTGCTTACTTAGAGAAAGCGCGGTTGCACTATTTGGGATTCTTCGACAGTGTTTTTTCAATACCCCCTGGGACTCAAACGGTTAAAAATGTACATACTTTACCCTGTACCTAATAATTTTTAGCCAGTATCGGGTCCCTGCTGCCTTCGGCAACGTTACCAGTACAAAGCTTGCAATCGATTTTTAACTAACTTCCTGGGTAGCTAGCTAGCCATTCGATTGCAAACTTTGTACTGGTAATGCTGCTGAAGGCAGCAGGGACCCAAAACAGTTGGCTAAAAGTATTTAAAAAATGCATTTTCACCGTGTTCTGAACTATTCTGAAAGTTTCAAATGTCTAGCTACTCGGGAAGTTAGTTAAAAAAAATTTCTGTTGTACCATATAAATATGACGGAGCGATGAGAAAAAGACGAGAATTGCGTTACCTAACAAATACAAGAAGCGCTATTGCTCCAACTGGGATTCATCGATGTAAAATAAAAGTGCTATCTCGCCACTTGGTATTTCTCGACATAAAATAAAACAAATGCTATCACGCTGCTTGGGTCTTTTCGTAGTTACTTAGAGAAAGCGCGGTTGCACTATTTGGGATTCTTCGACAGTGTTTTTTCAATACCCCCTGGGACTCAAATGGTTAAAAATGTACATACTTTACCTTGTACCTAATAATTTTTAGCACTAGTGTTGCCGAAGGAACATGATGAAATTCTATTTAATAATACTATCAGTATGTAATTTATTGGCTAACATTAGGCATTAGAGCTCTAATAATATTTTAGAAGACAAAATTGAATATGTTACCAAAAGGCAAGGGTTAAAATGTCATATTTACACTGTATTGTTTCTTGAAGTAAATGAATTAACTAATAAACAGTGATGCCGCTAGGCTTTCAAAATCATGGGTCCTCACATAAATTAATTTATATATTAAAGATATAAATTGAAATTTTATCTTATTGTAAATGAAAAACAGTTTTTTATGAATTTTTAACCAGCTCTTTTTGACATTGTCTTAAAACTAATATTATGTAGGAAGTGGTTGCTGTTAAGAAACAAATGCAATAATTTTAAGAATGAAAATTATGCGTCCCCTGGGACAGGCCACATTAAATTTTCCACGTCCTGTCTTCGATTTTCCACACAATAACAGCATCACTGAATAAAACAAATAAATACTTCATCTATCATTTCCAGGCACCCGTGCCGAGACTGCCAAAAAAATCATTCATGAAACGCCACAGCTAACAATACATATAAAAAGGTATTTCAGCAGTCACTTGTGATTAAATATAATTTATTTTGATCAGCGATGAAATATCTATATTTTAGAAACAAGCTATGTTAATGAATGTTAAATTTTATTTGACAATCAACCACAAAAATGTGCAAGTTTCATTAATTGATTATTAAAAATTAACATTTTACAGAGTCTATGCAGAAAATTTTTTAAACGAAAACAGACAAATTTATATTTAAATTATCAAATTAATTCATATTTCCAAATACTCACCTGATTCTTGTGTAGAACTGCTAAATAATTGAGTAATGAAAAACTATACAACTTGAAAAGTAAAATACTTACAAAAATAAATAGGACAATCCAAAGTTTCCGCAATTCCTTTTCTTCTTAAGCACTTCTGTTTATTATATACTAAAGCTGTCTCTTCAAATTATTGAACACTATCCAGCTACATGGCAATTGATTTTTCTTAGTCATTTTCCTTCAATTCTTGAAAAAATATTTTGGAGGGGAGCAGACACAATATATATAAATCCGAAAAAGAACCTAATTTGTTACATCAATACATCAAAACTAACATAACAAATCAGTTCTCATTCAGACAAAGCCCACTTTATAAATCTCTTTATTCTTCATCTGGTCAGGCTTTCGTTACAGATAAAATCTAAAAAAAAACTAATGAGCTAATCGAAGTACAAAACTTGATATTACTTACAGTTATACAAAAATCAATATTCTATATATTTATTTCTAGCGAATTTTTAAAAAAGTAAATAAAGTGATTAACAAAATAATTACATTACTGTTAATTTTCTGAATGCAAATTCGGGCATTTTTTGCTCTGCAAAAAAAAAAAAAAAAAAAAAAAAAAAAAAAAAAAAAAATGCGTCCCGATACCATTCCTGCTGATTATTATGTAAAATGACATCCTGAATCCAAATATGATCCTTATTTTGCCCAAACCAAAATTCAGTAGATAGAATAATAATTAAAAAAAGGGCCTAATTTCATATTATCTAGAATGATTAAGAAATTAATGTAGCCGCTTTTTTATGCTGTTACTAAATATGTAGTACTCATATAAAGCCAGACCTTGATATAGGGTATATAAATATAAAATTCTCAAACGTTTAAACATATAATTCCATTTTTTAAACTCTCAGATAAAAAAAATAAATTATAAAAATAACAAATTTGTATTTTAAGTAAAATATTGTATAAAAATGAAAACAATGCAAAATGATATAAATTATTAAAACACATTCCACTTATATTTATAAATTTTTTTACTCCCTATATTAGAAATGTTAAATAAAAAGATTCCCATGCTAAGTATACATTACATAATCAATTTAAATTATTTTTAAGATAGTTTCTTCAAATAAAGATGAACTTGGCAAAATTTTCAACATAAAAAATAAATAAAATATGATTAATGAAAATAAAATTTTGTAGGTAATTGTTTATAAAAGGTAATTATACAATCACATGTTCATAAAAACTTTCATTGAAAATAGTCTCTTTCCTTTGTTTTTAAACTTTAGGTTCTAGAACATGAAATATATATACATATTTAAATACCCCCTCTTTAAATCTACATGATAATGCAATAATAATAATCAACAACAGATTTACTTAGGAAACTATACAATAAACTATAGAGTTAGGCGGTTTTTTTTTTTTTTCTTTTAATTGATAAATAAAATGACATCGTCTACTTTTCAAATTATTAATTTAAGGGAAAATAAATCGATTGCAAATTTATTAAATCTAAGTTTAAAGTACAATTTATCGCTTTGACAGAATAATCTCATAAATTATTTATGCGTCAAGCATAAATAATTCATTCAATTGCTTATATTATGTCCAGATTCGTCTATTTTTAATTTATTTTTGTCCCTAGTTTTGTCTAGTGAAAGGACAATTTACAAAAAGTAGGAAAAATAACGATCCTTCCTGCAGATTTCACTACGGCCAAATTACTTAGTAATTTAAGTCATTTGTAAAAGCAATAAAAATATAACTACAAAATATATAAAATGAAAGACGTAAATATCTCTTTAATCGTTCGCACTAAAAACCATATACATATTTTAATCCCTGGCAATATTGTTTAAGAATTCTAATGAAAATTTAATAAGACATTTCAACATTACAATCAAAATACCCAAAACTTTCTTTTCTCATGCGGAAAACATTTGTTAAATGTAGTACATTTTGTTTTGATGATTGCATGAGAAACGTAAACAAGACCTTTCAAATGTAGATTTAAAAGGCTTAGCAATCCTGTCAGTTTTGTTATGAAGTTTTTAAGCGAAATTTGATAGAAGGCTCTTCAGTAAGACTATTAGAAAAAAATCGAAACATAATAATTTATATTTAACTTGCTCATTTATCAATATTCATTCAATTTAAATTTAATATTACGTAAATATTTACTCAACAACATTCATCTAGCTCGCTTACCTTAGGAGCAGAAAACATTGATGGATTCTTTAATTCCTGTTGTTTATTTCTCTTCAAGGCTTTCCTATATCCTGTGTCACACCCATACACAAAACATATTCTAGAGCTGGACATATTGCGATTAAATAATTAATTTAATATTTAAAAAAATGTAACTTTCACGTAGATGCTAATACAAAAACGACATAAGAACTCGCATCAGCGCCACTATGCGGTGGTTTGCGCGTTAGGCCCATTTTTGCGGGAAATCGCCGTAGAGGAAATTCCTCCTTCTCTCTACCTTCATGGTCTTGACATCGAATTTGACGATTCGGCGTCGAATTTGGCGAGTTAGCAACAGAATATGGCAAAAATTTTTAATTCAAGTTTGCCAAAGTTTGAAAGCTCTAATTTCAATAAGAATAGAGTTCTGTAGTTTTCCAGAAAATTTCATTGGTTTATAGCTCAGAACTAAATTCTTCGAAAGTTCTATAAATGACTTACAAGAACTATAAAAAAGAAAATTGATTGTTGATGATTGTGGACTAGAACTGTACTATATCTTCATGTGCTACTTTCTATACGCAGTAAAAGTGGCAACAGATGCCAGGTTTTTATTTCCACGAAGGTGGGCATTGACTTAACCTCAAATTAGGCATTCAAATGGGGCGTAAAGTGATAGTATGGGATTCACAAAATTTAAAATCTCTATTCTCAGTAGGAGTCTAGTTCTGGAAATTTGTAATGATGCATTTGTTTCTCACTTAGAACTACCTTAAAATTTCTGTAAACCACTGATATTATTCTCTATGAATTAAAATTCCAGTCAGACTTCGAAATATTCGGTCATACCTGATTTAGTGAAAGTTATGCTCTGTAGTGTATTTAACAAAGTTTACTTGATTTTTGCAGTAAAAATGACCATTTTATTGGATTGATTCGAAAGTATTAATTTATTACTGATTGTTAAAGTACAAAATATAGATTTATTCAACTGTTTACTGAATATTAATTAAATAAAGTACAGTCGTCGACTAGAACCTGCTTCCCAAGCAGTACCGAAACGTTCTCTGAACGTTCAAAAATTGTTCTGCAAACACGTTCCAAGAACGTTCACTCTGAACGTGTTATAGACGTCTATTTGTCCATCTTGAAGCCGTACAATAGTACGGTTCAGAGAACGTTCAATGAACGTGTAGCTATCACCATCGGTGTTATAGAAGCGTTCTGAGAACGTTCTATGTTTACGGTCTCAGAACGTTCTAAACGTTTTTAGAACGTTTTCAAAACGTTATACACATTTTCAGAACGTTCTAGAAAACGTACTGTAAACGTTCTAAAATAGAGTAGTTAAAACAACAACAAAAAAAAATATGACGTCATTATAAAGAATCACCTCAGTACCAGCGTTTAGAAGTAAAAATTACATAGCTGATGACGAATAATGATACAACACATGAACAGGGATATGAATTACTTTTCTTTTCAATTCAAATAATGCTTGAGAAATTTTAACATACTTACTATTCCTTTAATTTCAACGTATATGCATCAAAAATTCTATATTCTATGACAGTTTTCCCCAAAAAGTGTCATAACGTCTCTTTATGCCTTAAAAAATTTCTTAAATTTTTGCATTTTTTAAAAATTTCTTTTTTCCCCTAATCTGAAGATAATGAAGTTGTAGTATTAATTACAAAACTTTGAATAAACACCATAAAATGCAAGAACTCGCACCAACTATTTTGGGTCAAAAGAAGGCACAACCCTTAATCAGGCGAACATTGTAGGCACGAGAGCTGCAAACAAGCACGTTGAGTGTGTAGAATGCGTTGCCGCTTTGTTTGTAGCAGCCGTGCTTTGTTTGTAGCAGTTGCAAGTTCTTGCATTTTATGGTGCTTATTCAAATTTTCGTAATTAATACTATAACGTCATTATCTTCAGATTAGGGGAAAAAAGAAATTTTTTAAAAATGCAAAAATTTAAGGAATTTTTTAAGGGATATAGACACGTTATGACACTTTTTGGGAATTACTATCATAAAACATGGAATTTTTCATGCATATACGTTGAAATTAAAGGAATAGTAAGTATGTTAAAATTTCTCAAACATTATTTGAATTAAAAAAAAAGTAATTTATATCCCTGTTGCTGTGTTGTATCATTATTCTTCATCTGCTATGTACAACTAAACTCTTGATTTATTTTGCTTGTTTTAATCTTTGTGATTCCGAATGCGTCATCCTACGATTAATGTTTGTTTTTCATGGTTGTTTTCTGTTTGATTCTCTGATTTCTTGAAGTAAATAATTTATTCCAATTTATTCTTCATTTCTAACTTCAATTAATTTCTTGTACGATAGGGTGCCCGCTAGCAATTTGCTATTATAGCTGCTAACGAATGAAATCGTACATTGGTGCTCAACGAGGAAAAAGGTCACCCCTGACAAGTTTTTTTTTTTTTTTTTTTTTTTTTTTTTCTACCATTCTAAGCTTTTCCTAAGGAAAAAAAAATGTTTAAAATGCTGTCTCAATTTTTTATTTCCTCGTTGCTTGTTTGTATCTTTTCATTTGAGTTTCATGTGTTTTTTACGCACCGGCAAGATTATTAAAATTGCAACTAACAATATAGGAATAAATTTATGATTAGACTGAAGTTAAATAAAATAATAATCAATAAATAAAAAATAAATGTTTCAATAAATCACAATCAGTCTCCCCAGGTAATTTAAATTTGTTGTAATTTCCTTCTCATTGACCTATGTGGTTTCAGGGATCTTATATCTGTTGCTTGGCTTTAACTAAGATTAAAAATTCATTTGTGCTTACATACATATATATATATATATATATATATATATATATATATACATATTATTATATTTTCTTTTAAATACAGGGTGCAAAGCATTGTGACGAGAATACCTTTTATCTCCGCAACTATTGGTTGCAAATATATAGTTTCAGTTACAAAATGTTTTAAAGAATATGAGCATTTGTGGTATAACATGTTTAAATTTAAAATATCTATTTTTTCAAAATTGCAAAAACTAGCTTTTTACATAGTCCCAGATCCCTATAGTCATATTTAGAAAAACTGACACTCATCCTAACAAAAAGTTTCATTTCTATTCTCCCAAATTTGAACAAGATATTTAAAGTTTGGATTTTCTAACATATTTCGGCCTTCAATAAGGGATCGGTTTAAAAATCCTAATTGGACTTTGTTTGCATTTTCCCTGGGTTTATTAAAGAATTTTTCATTGACTTTTTAATAAAGCCCGAGAAAATGCGAAATAATCCTAAATTTTGAAACTAACTATCTCAGACAATTTTGGGTGCACAAAAGTGAAACGTTTTGTGTTATATTTTTTAGGTTGGAACTCACTATTAGTGTCATGAAAATTGTATAAAAATTATCAGTTTTTGTGATTTTTAATAAATTGATTTTTTAAATTTAAACATGTCATATAATGAATTCTTACATTTTTTTTTTAAATACATTTTCTTATTGGATGACGTCTGAGACCGATTGTTGCGCAAATAAAGGCCTGCTCTCTACTTTGCACCCTGTATATTCTAAACATTTCTGGGTACTACTTTGTAAGTCCATGGATAGTGTATAAATATATTTGAATGCTGAAGTTCATAGAAAGTTTTAATATTCCAACATAAAAAATAATTTCGAAAATGAATGTACCAATACACCGCTAAAATAATATATAATTGAGTTTAGAATATATTGTTAATTTATAATAATAAGAAATTGAAACAAAAAATTAAAAATTAGTTAGAAGGAGGGAATTTTAAAAATTTCCAAATACTTAAAGACATATATATATTTTTAATCAAAATATTTTTCTAAAATATTTAACATACTTCATATTTTTAAATTTCAGTGCATGTGTGTATACATATTTTCAGTTTACAGCAGCAGTTTATAAAAATGATGTTTGCAGGTATTTACTTTTATTCCACATGGCAATGTAATTGGTATTCTTTAAATTTTTAAATTTCTTTAAATTGAGTCAACGCAATTTTTACCTCATTTGATGTAATTATGCTATCATGGCATATTAAATAATTGATAAATGTAAATATTATTGGTATTAATAAATAATATAGTAAATCGTCCTTTTTTTTAAGCAGAATATCTTTTTTTTTTATAAAGATGTGGAATAAAATTGAATTAAATCTTTGTTTTATTATGCAGTTAAACAAGTTAATATATTTTATTTAATAAATAACAGTAAAGAGATATTTAAAATTGTAAGTCGGTGAAACTTAGGATAATATTTTAAAAATATGCAACTTGCATAACCTAGATTGTATATATATTATCATATAAACATTAAAAAAATACTTCAGAATTTAAAAAGAAAAGAAAAAATGAATTACGAACCTTCCTAGTTTTTTTCATAAGAATTTTCTTCAGGAAAATGCCCTTGCAACTAGCATTTTAAAATACATAATGACCAGTCGGAAGGGCATTCACTTAAAATTCACTTAGCTCTTATCTTGTAGCATTCACTTAGCTCTTATCTTGTAAAGTCTTTATGTTACTTCTTCATACTTCATTCAGAAACATAATAAACAAAAATAGTTATTTTAACAAAATACATCTCAGAAGACTAAATTAATAAAATGAATCCATAATTTCTAAGCGGTTTTCTGTAACAGGAACAGTTTTTTCTGCGATTCAACGCTCAACGATTCAAGTATCAAAAGTTAGGCTTAAGAACTTACGCAGATATGAAAATGATTGTTTAATTGATATTAAAATAAGACTTTAATAAATAGAACATAGAGATTATTACAGGTTAAAAATATTACATTTTTACCTTTTCTAAAGCTTATCCTAGTCATTATAACGCTAAAACTGAACAAATCAGATTACATGTTTTAAAATTGCCGCCTCACATAACGACACGACTTTCCCAAGACCTGGCGTTTGACTTTGCAGTTGCACGGTCAGCGAAAATTAAATAAATGCAATCCACAGATGTCGATGTTATCATCTGCTCTCCCTTCTTGCATCCGCAATAATCATGTTTCAAAGTTCAACATTTGAAACAGAAATTTATTAAGCATTTATAGCTGTAGAAAACATATAGTCAATATTTTAAGGAAAAATGGAGTTGAGTTAAACAATTATTTAAATTTTTATAAAGTATTTTAAAAACTTATGAGATCACTTTATTTTTCCATTTTAAAATCTCGAATTAAACGGAAAAGCATATTTTATTTTAGTGTATATTTCAGTATTGAACAAAATATTCAGTGAAAAAAAAAAAAAATTAAGAACAATCAAACAGAGTAATGATTTAACAACATTATCACTATTGATAATTTATCAGTAACATTTAAACTTAAATAGAATCATAAATAAAATATAATAAAAGTTTAAAATTATGCTTAAAGAAAAGAAGAAAAAACGCATTTCTGTAACTTACCGATGAGTATTAGAGACCGCGAGGTTCTACTTTCGAACCTTACAGACGGGAAGTGTTGGTTTCGATTCCTGATCACGCTCGTCGACTTAGGTTTTCGGCGTTTTCCCGTGATTTTCTTTGAAACTCGCGTAAAGCACTATATTACTTATTCAATAACATCCGTGATTAGCTTTTTGTATCTATACTCTGGGTCTGGGGAATGCATAAGATTTTCATGACAGAAGACAATCATTTTTATGCTGTGTAGAAGATCTTAGAAAATGTATTTTTCTAAGGGTTTATTATTATTATTATTATTATTATGGCAAATGAAAAAAAAAAAAAAAAAAAAAAAACGGTAAATTTGTTTTAAATCATCAGAAAACGATGTTTCAGTTATTCGTTTTAAAGGTGATATCGAATTATTTTGAAAGATAATCATAGTGAAAATTTTATCCACCCCTCCCCCATCCCCCAGGGATGATGTATACTTATTCCTTGGGGAAAAAACAATGTCCTATGAATAATAATAATAAAAAAAAAACTGTTTGACTATTACTCGTTATACAGCCAAATTGAATCAATAATATATATCAAATGTATGTCACGCAGAAGGTTTGGTGAGTATATATATTACAGAAGCTGATAGATATCCTTTCTGTGAATGGAAAATATTGGAACGTGGCAGTGCCACCTGTCGTCCGATATGCACCCAAAGGCAATCTGTAGAGTTTTACGTAATATTAATTTCACTTACCAAATTTACAACATTTATAAATCACAGAAGTTGAGATTTTTCGTTTCCGTTATGAGATTAAATTGCAACATAGCCACGCCACCTGTTGGCCGATGTGCATCCAAAATGGACCAGTAAAGCTTTACATAACATCGATTTCACTTATAACTTCAGTGTATCACAAAATTTATTGTTAAATCACAAGAGTTAAAATATTGCCTTTCCGTTAAAATGATTAAATTGCAGATTAGCAACGCCACCTGTTGGACAATGTATACATACAAATTGTATTAGCAGAGGTTATGATGATATCTGCGTATATATCAAGTTTAATGCATTTGTACACTATAGAAGCTGAGATATAGCCGTCCCATAAATGAAGGGTTTCATTGCATAGCACCGCAATCTATCGGACGATATATCCCAAATGAAATTCAAATAAACTCCAATTTAGGGCAAGATCTAATTATGTAACAAGTTTGGTTGAATTCCATACATTGATTCCTGAAATACAAAATCCACAAAATTTTTCCATGAGTTTAAAATTTTGTAATTTTTTTTCACCTCACCGCAACTGATTATTGAGAAGCATTCTTTATTGACGTGGTAACAAAACGTTAAACTGAAAATGTAAAAAATGCTCTATTCTCTATCATGCTAAAAATTATAAATTTCGAATAACTTACGAAGTTTTTAAATTAGAATGTTGCAAATCTCTCAATAAGATTCTTATCAATATCATAAGTGATATTTTAAAACTGGTCCGATCTCTCTGCAATCATTTGTTCTTGAGATATCGTGTACATGGACTAACGGGCTATCACACTAATAGGTGCCGATACACATTAACAGATACCATACCAACCTTTTGACTTCCGGATTCCTCACGCCACAAAACGTGTAAAAAAATCAATAACTGAAGTCAAAAATTTTCATGATTAACCTAGTTTCCCAACCAATAGTACTAAAAAGTCATTTTGTCATATTCGTTATAATTACACTGTTATAGAACGTGTCATGACGGTGTCACACTTGAACGTTCTATATAGAACTGGAATTGTACGTTTTATAGATGGTACAAATCAAACATTTTCAGAACGTTCTAAATAATACTATTTCTGAACGTGTTTTAGAACGTTCTTTTGACACGAAGCACGGTGTTTGAACTATTGAACCGTTATTAGACGTTCACAGAACGTTCCTGTGCTACTTGGGTTATTTCTTTAAGAATTACTTGCTACACGCTAAAATGCCGATAATGTTTTTTATCAATACGATTACAGGCTTTATCAACGGGCTGAATATTCACAAATGAAGTGCATTCTTCAACAAGAACCTGCATATATCTTTATGACAATATAATTACGGGCTCTATCTGAGAGCTGGGTGTACATTAAATAGAGTGAATTCATTGACTAGAGTCTATTTATGTCTTTAAGAATTATTTTCTTGCACGCTAACATGTCAATAACTTTTTTTTTAATCATTGTCAATACTGATTAGTCATTAAATGAAGTTCATTCTTCGACTAAAACCTGCTTCTGTCTCTAAAGAATGAATTTCTGCATGCTAAAATGTCAACATCTTTCATAAAAATAACATTATGGGCTCTAACTATGAACTGAATATTTATTAAATAAAGTGCATTCGACGACAAGAACCTACTTATGTCTTTAAGAATTACTTTCTATACGTAAACATGTCGTTAACTTTCATAAAATATCATTACGGGCTCTATCTACAGGCTGATTATTCATTAAATAGAATACAATTGTTGACTAAAACCTCCTTATGTCTTTAAGCATAACTTTATATGCGCAAAAATGTCTTCAACTTTCATAGCAATATCATTACTGGCTCTATCATTAGATTCTTTTGAAATCTCTCTGATGGTAGGTCATGTATAATGGTCAAAACCTTTGTATTATTGGTCATTATGAATATAATTTTCTTAAGTATCTCCATAACTGAAAGCCAATTAGTGTCCAAAAAGGGAGGTGCAGAGCTAGATGTTTCAACAAACCTATATACCAATTTGTAATATTCTATGTCTAACCGTTTTTGGGTTATGCGAGATACGCACACATACATAAACTTACATACAGACGTCACGAAAGTTCGTGTAAAATCCTTGATATATAGCTTGTATTAAAACCAAAGTCCCAGGTGTACAGCTAGACATCATGACAGTCACATATATAAATTTTCAGCATTCTACTGTCATTCGTTTTTGTGCTATGCGAAATACAATATCCATTTTGCAAATCGGGATTACTGTACTTCCTTATACTTTGTATAAGGATGTAAAAAAGGAAGGTGATACGGGATTTATCAATATCTTTTTCAGCGAACACTCTATCCGCGTTTGTAATGATCGATAGATGGCGCTTTTCCAAATTTGGTGTTAGTAAATATAATAGCCACGTGTACTTATTATTGTTCTATTTGTGTTACTACATAATATTCCTGTTATAATTTTTCCGGAATTACATCATGGAAAATCTATTGCTTTTGGAATACACACACACACATATATATATATATTCAGTTTATTCAAAGTTCGATCGGAAGTAGATGTTTAACTGAGGCTGAACAAATATTAGTTTCAATCATCTAACTAAAGTTTTACTATCATTAGTCGAAGCAACTGAAATTTTAAATTTGTCATTTGGAAATAAATGGAAGCTTAATTCTGGATTTCTTGATCCTTTGGAGTTACACTGTGGCACACAACAGTATGTGTTACCTTTTTTATCGTATTTATTCATTTTTATTCAATAAATATATGTGAAACAAAACATTCAATATACAGCAGGCAATGGCGTCTCGACGAAAGCCGAAAGCTATTCCTGTTAATTGTAATTTATCCTTAGCCCAACAGAGGGCGAGAATTTCATTACAATCGCGGATTACCATTCAGCATTGAATTAATGAAAATAAAAATGTGATAAAACCCTTTATAATTTAGCTTTTATTTTGAGAGAACTTAAATTCTATTCATTCTATCTTTCATAACTTTTTAAATTTATTTATATTTGTTTGTATTTTTCATGTAAGTTGCTCAATACTTTAGGCTATTAAATTATGCTTTTTTTTTTTTTTTTTTTAAGTTAGCGCATGCATAATAAAATAAAATATTTAGTAAAAATGCTCATATTTCATAATATATAGAACATTTTTCATTTTGTTTGCAGTATGCTGTGTCTAATGTAGAATGGCAATTTTTCTAAAAGTGCCTTTGCACTGGGTCTAATCACTATGTATTATAATTTAAAAAAGTGGATTTATATTATATTATTTAATTTATATTTTATTATTATTATTATAATTTCTTTTTTTTCAATATATATATATATATATATATATAATAATAATAATAAACAAATCTCAGCGCATACATGCTGTAGCCTCATAAAAATGGTTACAAATAAAGAGAAATATCTTTATAATTACATGATTAAGCTAAAACGCGTTTAAAGCCATCCTTTTTACAGAGTGATCTAAAATTATTTGTTTATTGTTTATTTTTTTACTGGTCCCCTTTTATTCTTCAGGTCAAACCTTTTGCTGAAATATATGACATATAACACGTTCTTTACGCTATTAAAGTTTCAAGATGGTTCCTAAAGAACGTTCCTAGATATTTTTCAAAACGCCTAAATTCGAAAGTGTCCAAGTGCTTACTGGTAGATAGCGTATATACAAATACTGATTTTTTCATTCTTAAAAAAAAAATAAATAAATAAATAAATAATAATTTTGACATATAATTTGCACGGCATGGATTTGTAAAAGAAAATTTAAAAGAAAGTTTTGTGATGACCACAAACATACTAGTTTTATATTATTGTTACATATACCGATAACTGAGAAAATTATGAACCAACTACTTTACCTGATATTAATTAAATTTAAAGTTTTGTTATTCCAATTATTGGGAATAAGCGTATTATTTACAATAAAAAAAAGATATATATATATATATATATATATATCAATTGAGGTAGTAAATCAACGAATGCTTTGCCAGCTTCGCTGGTCACTATATTTAAAGGGGACTAATGTGCAAGTTGTATCTGACGGGACTAAAGTGAAAGTTGTACCTCAAGGGACTAATGTGAAAGTTGTACCTCACGGGACTAATGTGCAAGTTGCACCGCACGAACAAACTATTTCTTTCAACGAAAATGCCTACTAACCCTGGACGATAGGTCTAATATATCGTATCATATTATATATCGTATTTATCGTAAAATAACTCAATAATTATTTCGCTTCCTTCATCGACTCGATTTAATATGCATTTTTTATTTCCTAATTCAAAATTATTAAAAAAAAACTTTTTCGATATCGCTTGTAACAATACTGATTATTATTAATTTTCCTTTCTTTTTCTTTCAATAATAATAAAAAAAAAAAAAAAAAAAAAAGATTTTGATGAAATTTTGTCAAAAGCATAATTTAGTTTAGGACGGAGGACTATTAGTTTTTTTTTTTTTTTTTTAATTATAACATCGCTTTCAAATTATTTAATTATATTTTCGATAAATTTTAGATTTCGACAAATGTCCAACTATCGAAACCGACAACGCAAAAATCCCAGATTGAGACTAATAGGCCCGCAGTCCTAAAAATAGAAAAAATAAAAGTATTGCTTTCCAGATAACAGAGATTTAAAATTACATATTTTCTAGAAACGTAAAATAATCAACGCCATAGAAATGCATACACAACTGTAATATACAGTGGTGGACATAATTATAAGACACCTATCTAATTTGACAAATAGTGAAAGAAAAGATTCAGAGCTTAAAAATGTTTTATCAAATACGTGAAAAACATAAATTTATTCTGTTATCATACATAATTATTTTATAATAATTTTATTTTCTTACAATTTAATGAAAAAACTTATAAACATAATAGACAAAATTATAAGACACCAACCGTTTTTTCCAAATACAGTGGCCAAGATAATTACCAGACACTAATTGTCTAAAAGAAAATCCTCTAATATGGTTATTCAACATTTGGTGGAGCCGCCATCGTTTTTTATAGCATGAAAGATGTGATTCGGCATCGAATCTATCAATTCTAACAAAATCTGGCAAGACAGTTCATACCAAGCACATTTTATAGCATTCTTTAGGTCCTCGACACATATCAACGCCCTCCCATTTTGGCAAACCGCACGAACTAAGATCCCCCACAAATTTTCGATGGGATTTAAGTCTGGAGAGCGAGAAGGGCTCGGAAGAACATTAATACTTTGCTCTGAAGGCTACTTTTTTGTTTCGTGTGACGCATGAATCGGCGCGTTATCGTGATGGAAAGTATAGTTTTCGCCACAAACAAGTTCACCGTATATGGGTAGTTGATCTTTAAGAAGATTCTTATACTTTTCCGAATTCGGCACAAAAACAATATCCGTTTTCCCTTGAGCCGAAAAACCAGCCCAAACCATTACTGAGCCTCCATCCTTTTTGCGGCTAATTAGTACATAAGGAGATTTTCGTAAATCATGCCAATATTATTCAAACCCGTCAGAGTCATCCAGGTTAAACTTTTTTTTCATCAGAAAATAACACAGAGTACCATTTTGAGGTCCAGGCCATAGTTTGTTTAGCGAAGTTTACACGCTCCATTTTGTGCCGGCATAAAAGCGGTGGTTATTTTCTTTAATTTTTTTATATTTCACATACGTAGCATTATGCAACACCCTGCGAATAGTTCTCCTTGAACAATTCAGTTTCAAAGCTTTTTTAATGCCTGTAGTGGTGGTAGCATCTTATTCTGTGTAGCGAGCGAAAGCGCATGACGTCTGTCTCTCGAGGACATAAAAGGAGTACGTCCTATTTTAATGACTGATCCGTAAATTCCTCTTTTCAAAACATTTCTAATTGCACATCTAGAGCGTTTAATAACTTTTGAAACATTATTAATTGAAGCACCAGTTCCATTTAATCTCCAAATTTCGCGAATTTCACTTTCTTTTAATTCGGTACCTCGTGGGATGTTTGTAAATGCGTGAAGCCGGATATCGTCTGCTTTAGTTAACTGCTGACCTCATAACAGAGTGCAGAAAATTTGCATATTGCACATTATTTTCGATAAAAAGCAGGTGTTTCAATTAAAATGTTAGGGTGTCTTATAATTTTGTCCATGGTAATTTTAATTTTTTTTTTATTAAATTCTATAAAAATATCTTTTCTGTAAAGCAATTACGTGTGATAACAGAATAAATTTATGCTTTTGACGTATTTGATAAAACATTTTTAAGCTCTGACTCTTTTCTTTCACTATTTATCAAATTAAATAGGTGTCTTATAATTATGTCCACCGCTGTGTGTGTATATATATATATATATATACGATTTTTACGATTACTTTTTACGATTTTTTTTTTTTTCAGTCGTTTGTTTTTTTCCTCTAGATTAATATTTTGTTCATAATTTGGCGGTTTCAGTGGAAACAGAGCAAGAAAATCTCCAAATTACCAAATGCGGTCCTTACAGAGCATCTCAACTATTCTTTAGAATTATTTTTTAACCTTATTTCATTTTTATTTTCCGAACATACATATATAAGGAAAATATTGCAATCATGTCAAAAATCCAAATTTCAGATTTTGCTGTTTCTATACTTTTTGAGGTCCCTGAGTCCGTATTCACTATTTTTACGATGATATATGTATGTGTGTTTTATGTATGTGTGTATGTCTGTGTGTATGTGTGTGAGCGAACAAGCTACCGTCTGAACGCTTCGATCGAATGAGCTGAAAGTTGGTACGTATATTGTAACGTATATTGTTACATGCACGAGCCCTGTTGATTTTGGTGAATCTAGCACTTATAGTTTTTTTTTTTTTTTTTTTTTTTTTTTTTTTTTTTTTTAACAGGGACACAAAGTAATTTTTCTTTTATCATTTATGTCCTATGTGATCAATTTTAAAAAGTGTGATAGCGTCTAAACGCCTTATTCAATTGAACAAAAAAATCATACACATGTTATAAATCACAGTTTCACGATCTGTAGAGGTTTTGGAGAATCTAGCACTCATATTTTTTTATAGGGACAAAACAAATAATTCTGTATCATTATGGCCTATGGGGTAAAAATATTTAAAGCGCGATAGCATTTAAATGCCTCACCGGTTTGAGTTCAAAATTTATATACATGTTTTAGGTCACTATCATACAAACTGTATATATTTTGGTGACTGTAGCATTTACAGAGTTTTACAGGGACGAAAATAAATATTGTTTACCATTGTCTATAGGCTCAAATAATTTAATGTGCAACAGCGACTAAACGCCTTATTCAAACAAACAGAAAATTTATATACGGGTCATTCTCTGAAAAGTGGGCATTTTTTTAAAAAAAAAAGTTAAAAAGATAAAACCTTAGTCCAAATAAAATTGCTCCAATTTTTTTTTTTTTTTTTTTTTTTTTTGTACATGTACACATATGTTACAATTAATAAAAAAAATAATATAAACCAAACTGTATCTGATAATTTTTGATATAGCAATTACTTTTATTAATTAGAAAAATGAGGGAATGACTGTGAGGGAATGACAAATTTCTTCTAAAAACTACTTTATAAAAATATTATTAAGTTTAGTTATATTTTCAAACACTAAATATTTATTAAAACATATTTTTATTAATGTAATATCATAAAAAAGCAAATTTGATTTATTTTAGTTAACTTTATAATGAGTGAGGGAATGACGTATAATAAAAATACTGTATTTCAATCTAACGTTTGAGAGCCTTATGCAACTCATTGTAAAAAGTTTCGAACAGAACACAACATGGCTTTTTACTTTGCTGCTATACAAATTAAGTTTGACTTATATAAAGCACGGACTGCCATTAATGGAGTAAGTAGGGGTGTGATTATAGTTTGATGAGGGAATGATATCTAATACCAGGGACAACAATAAAGTGTCTTCTAATTTCTTTCATTGCATAATATATAAATGTAGTATAATGGATAAATATTTATTAAAGTATGTTTAATAAATTTTTAATTCAAATAATCCAAATATACATGCTTTAATACTATAGAAACCATTTTATTTACTTACATGTGGGAATGGGGACACAGTGAGGGAATGATATTTTGCATTTTAAAAATTATTTAAAAATTATATTTGAATTCCAATAACCAAAGAATAACAGTTTATATGTAAAACCAACTAATATTGATAGTTTAAACAGCGTTTTGTTTTTGTGCTTTTAAAAATATACCCTCAAGACTACTGGGACATGAAATGACCACTTTTCAGAGAATGACCCATACATATTATACGTCACCGTTACACGAACGTTATGAACTTTAGAGAATCTTGCACTTAATGATTCTTTTTACAGGGACAAAATGCAAATTTCTTTATCATTGTGGCATATGGGTTCAAATTTTAAAGTGCGATAGCGTCTAAATAACTTAACCGATGGAGCGGAAAACTTACATAAATATTATAAGTTATTGTTCCACTAACTGTAAGCATTTTGGTGATTTGCAGGAACACAGCGAATAATCCTTTATCATAATGATCTATGGGCTCACAGTTCAGTAGCGTTAAATTGAACATCGTGTACTATATGGAGAAAAATACTTAAACATCCTATTATAATTTTCTCTTTATTGTTTATTTAAGAACTCCTCCTACCTCACGTTATCTGCAAAACCGTTAATTATTCAATGTTCGAAAAGACCAGATTTTTTGTTTTTTTAAAAATTACGATGAAATGCATTTTTTCTCAATTTTTTGCTCAATCACTTTTATGACATTATCTTATTCATTTCTTTAAACTAAGGATAAAAGAGTATTTTCCTTATTTCAAAGAATTTTGATTACTCTGACATTAGGTTCAAGCGTTACCCTTCCCTCCCACCCACCCCCCCCCCGGAACTTGGGTTTTATTATTAAAAAAATTTGAGAATGTGAGGTTTAAAAAAAGTATTATACTTTAAAATCCTTAATAAATTGCAATTTAGAGTAGTTAATGAACATAATGCAGTTTTTCTCATAGTCAGTAAATGTAACTTTTTTTTCGTAATTTTTATACATTACTGAACGAATACAATGTTAGTTACTATTTTTCTAGAAACATTGCTACTACTCTGAGTTTTCATTAACTGGTATTTTTTATGGTTATTGTAATAAAAATAAATACCTAATTTTTTATAGCTAGATTTTTCATAAAACTACATAATTTCCTTTTTCCTATATATATTTTCGAATGATAAACTTGACAAATGTTATAAAAATAATTAATTAATTATGTATATATGTAATTATTCAAATAAATGTGCGTGTCACAACTCGTTGATTTGCATTGATTATTCGCAGAATGCATATATTTATTATTATTTTGAAATTTGATGAAATATTCAGAAAATTGATTTTAATAATGAAATACTCGCTCGCAATACAAAGTTCATTTTCCGTCCATCATTTATTTTTTGAGAAAGATAAAGCAAGTGATTAATATACTCACAGCAATAAATTATTGAAACCCTTGGATATCTTTCTTAGTGTGACGTATAACATTATAGATAAACAGCAGTCTTCAAAAAATAAAGTAAAATGTCTTTGAAATAAACCAGTATATCTAAAAGTTTAACAAATGCTATAACTCCACTGAACAAGAAACATCAGTTATTTTGGACATGATAAATACAGCTTGGATTTAGTATTTCTTAAGAAAAACATTCATACATGAACATGAGGTTATTCAATAAAATATTTTTTTTTCGAGGATATATCGATTTATTAAACATAAACGGGAGAAATGAAGAAATGATTACACCCAAATAGAATTATTTTAAACATTTATTTTAAACATGATAATAAACTTCAATTTTAGCATATATGATTTACTTATAAATAAATATCACCGTATTTACAAAAAAGAAATATAAAAAAATCTACGGAGATGTATCCTAAGAAAAAATGTATAATATGTATCTACACATATACTTAGAATTTCACTAACTACAATATTTTTGAAATATTGACTGCTTGATTACAATAATATTTAGTTAAAGATTATCGGAACCTTTTGAACAATTTCGATTGTTTAAAGCTTCTATTTTTTTTAATTTGCTATTGATATATGGCTGAAGCATTCGTTAAGAACATAAAATTTTAACAAGAAATCAGCATTGTCCACTTCCTAAAAACAGTTTTCTGGAAAAATATAGCTAAGCTGTTCGATTTCAGTTGATTTGCATTAAAGTATTCTTACTTACATAAAACATTAATTTTTAACAGACGATAGAATTGTATTCATAAAAAAACGATGTATTTATTATGGGCTAGAACACGATTTAGAAAACACGAACCATATTTAGAAAATTCCTGTCTGTTTAACAAAATGTTGTGGCAGCTCTAGCGTACGAACAATTGAACAAAATTTTATAAATGCTTATATTAATTTGCGTTAATAAATAAGTTGATACTTGTTAACTTTTCCTGCAAATCGCTAAAAATGGTCGATCTGATATCTAACGTTTTCTTCTATTTGCGAAAAGTCTTAATATCAGATTACGTTGTGTAAAACTGCCCAAAATTTAATGTCTAAGGATCGGATTACTGAACACTATACTGATTTAATTTTTGTACATATAAGCTGAGAGGTGGCGCTGCTATGATTCACTCTATCCTATTTAAGCAGAGGCTACGTCTTATAATTTATTGTTTGCAAATGATATTAGGAAAGTGTGAGAATGATATTAGAAAACCTTCTAAATATTGTATTTAATTCATATCGACCGAAATATGTCATTATTATGGTGGAATTTATTCCTCTTGCGGAAAGACTGTATCTAATATTCTATAGTGTGCAAAAGGAGAGAACTTAGTGAAATGACCAATATAAAAAGGAATATTAAATTAGATTTCGTATATTTCGACAAGAACCTCGTATGTTACACGTTTCTGCGATTTTTGATAACGCTACATCTCAGCATTTTTTTTTTTTTTCAGATCGTACCAAATCTTATATACAAAATCTCTATTGTTAGAAAAAGAAAAACTATTTCTTCATGTAAAATGTTAAGTTACAGTGTTATGAAAAATGGCATATAATATAATTATGGGGTGGCCACACCATATAAATTCGTATTGAGTTATATTACTTTCACTGTATCTGTAATCATTTGTAGCGTTGTTTAGAATCTTGTAAAATTGTATTTTAATCGTTTTTTCTTTTATTTCCAAATTTTAAGTTATAAAGTAAAACGAAAAAGGTACAACAAATGGTCTTTCTTAAGGACTGCTTTTTGATCTGCATTTTCATAAGTACCCGGATGGCCGACTTCACTCGGTCACGTTGACAAAATCAATCTTAGCATAAATAGGGTGTTTTGTTTTCGGAAATATTATTCTCATTTAAAATTACATCTCATATAGAGACATCATAAACACACGTGTCATTGTAGAAAACCAGAAATTTTATAAAAAAAAATCACTTTAAAACACATATAAAACGATACATTTTATTAAAATCATCTATATTTTATCTTGTCAAGGCCTTTCGCCCTTAGCATCAGGGCATGATTAGGAAAAAGCCATTTAAGTTAGAAGTACAGTAACAGTTTAATTAGATGTGAAAAAAAAACAGTTAAGGCCGGTTTCTATTGCGGCTGGAACTTTGAGGTTCAAAAACCATTAATCACGCTCCGACACCAAGAGCAAAATGTCTTGTCATCAGTTGTAATTTTTTTTTTCAGATTGCACAATTACTTTAAAGGAAAGCATGCAAAATTGACAAAGATGTCTGCCTCTGGCCCCTCAATTATCTCAGCTGGGGGTTAGAGCCAGGGACCACAGTCCTTCGAACCAACCCGTCGAACCACCTCCAACCGCTTGACCACATCAAATGATTCCGAATAGCGCCGCTCGAAACAACTTATAATAGATGAAACAGTTGAAATAGATGAAACAGTTGAAACAGATTAACCACAGCTGAAATTATCTCCTTAATTAATTATCTTCTATCCACCAATTAGTTCAAAATTAATAGTCTCCGAAGCTATAAATATAATGAAATATAATTCATTTAATTATAAAGATGCTGCCTTCCTACCAAAAATTTGGCATTTTCTAATACAACCACATATCTAATATAATTTCCTTTCAATAGTATCGCGGTCTCAATGAATGTTAAAGGCGAAAGTTTTTCTTTTTTTTTTTTTTTTTTTTTTTTTTTTTTTTTTTAATCTGCCCTGTTTTTTTCCTCTTGGTGCAGGTCCGGTCTCTCCTTAATGCAAATGGTCCAGAGACTTCTACAGTTATTGCAAGTTTTCCTCTGCTATTTTACCCAAAGAATTCTTCATTAAAGTGACTCCACCGTTGCGACTTTTAAAAAGTTTTCTCCGTGTTTCCTGCGGAGATCTAAATTAATACAAGTTCCCTTTACTAAAGACTACAAGCTGCTCCATGGAAGAATAATAAAGCCTCATCCGTTGCACAACAAGTGTCTCCATGGTAATCAAGGGAAGCTCGACCACGTTTTAAGACTGTTTCATCTGTGGTTAATCTGTTTCAACTGTTTCATCTATAATAACTGTGACTGTAATTTAGTTTTTTTTTTTTGTATATATAGTTAAACTATTACTGTACTTCTAACTAAAAATGTCTTTGTCCTGATGATGCCCTGAAGCTCAGGGCGAAAGGCCTTGACAAGATGTAATATAGATTGTTCTGTATTGACATTTTACCAATGAGTATTACGTGCTGCACATGCTTGTGCTTCCCACACCCCTCCGGAAAAGTGTGATATTCCGTTTCTGCGAGACTACTGTGGAATACGAAATGGAATAAGAGGAAAAAAATGTGTTCGTGCGAGTTCGTGCTTTTGAGCCGAACAAATGTTATATTGTGAAATTAAAGTGTTTAATTATCGAATCAGCGACCTAATTAATTTGTGTCATGTGTTTTGATCAGATGCGTAAACATCTGGTCCTAGAGGCCGGAGTAATAAGTGTAATTTAACGAGTTATCGGTGTTAATAATTTGGTTTAGAATTGCGTAAAAGAACAACGGTTTTCGAACATTTGTGGAAAGTAACTGAACAGAATGGCTGTTTATTTTGCTGATTAATTAAGAATGCGTATTATTGGTGAAAATTCAGTGGTATTTGTGAAGACTACGTGTTTTTTGTGAACAATACTTGTTATTTGTGAGAGGAACTATGAATTACATCAGCTTAGTGATAGAAAATAGGGATCGCAGTGATCTGAGGTAAGAGCAAATTCTTTTCCCTTTTTTTGATTGAATTTATTTTGATTTTATTGTTTGTGATTATTTAGTACTCGTGATTTAAGTGTTCGTTATTTGAGTAAGTGAGATTATTCCTCTTTTTTATTTATTATAAAGTAAATTGAGAAATATAAATATGTTCAAAAACGCAATAAAAAGCGATCTGAGGCTTATAGCCGAAGAAATAGGGGAAAAAATTAATGAAAAAATGACCGTGGCTGAATTAAAAAGTATTATATCAAACAGTGCGTTGTATAAGTCGGATCCAGGGCAGGTAATTTCTATCGGCAATTCAATAATTGATGAACGAAAAAATGGTGAACAGCGACTTCTGGAATTGGAGAAAATTAAACTTGATAGGGTTAAAGCTGAGTTAGAACTTCAGAAATTAAAATCTGAAAATAAATCGGAAGTCAATAGTGATAAAGATTCTGAGTCGTGTAATTTAGATGCACTAATAAAAAGTGTTCGAACATTAACTATGAGATTGCCTAGTAAACCTGAGGGCTGGTGTTTATTTTTTGCTTCTTTAGATAGAGCCTTTGTAGCGAAGGATGTTCCAAGCAAATATAAAGCGGAAATTCTTTTAAATTTAGTAGGCGAAAAGGCTTCCAATATAATTACATATTTAAAAGATGCGGAAATTGGAGATTATGAGAAAGTGAAATCATTAATTTTGCGAGAATTTGAACCCACTGCTATGGCGTGTTTGGAACAATTTCGAAAGGCGACTAGACAACATGGCGAAACATGCGTGCAATTTGCGTCTTGGTTAAAAACAAATTGGGAATACTATTTGAAACTGAGAAAAGTTTCGGATTTTGATACACTAAACCAATTAATTGTAGCGGATAAAATCTTCCAAACTTTAGATAAAGAGGTCGCGTCGCATATAAGTATTAGACAAGGAAATGAGTGGTTTAATCCCTTAAAATTAGCGCAGGAGGTTGACTTATACACAACTTCGCGAGGTAAACAGCCTGAGAATTACAATTCACCTCGTAAGTTTAATAAAGGTGCTAATGTATTTTTGTCAGAGATGAAAAATAACAAATGCGGTTTGTGTAAGGGTAATGAATCTCACTTACTCCAGAACTGCCCGCAGTTTAAAAGGCTAACGCCACACGAGAGGGTAGAAGTTGTAAAAAATACTAAGGCTTGCTTTAAGTGTTTATTGCAAAACTGTAATTTCAGACAATGTAAAGTGCGCAATTGTTTCATGTGTAAGAAACCACATCATCAACTTCTTCACTTTTCCAATGAGAATGTAAATAGGGATTTGAGACAAAATTCGCAAAATCAAAATACAAGTTATTCTGAGATTGGCATTGGCGGTCAGGTGTATGGAGTAGGGGCAAATAGTCAAGTAACTCAGGTGAAATCTGTGAATACAGACTCGATTGTTGCTACGAGTTTTGTAAGCACTAGAAATGTTTTGCTAAGCACAATTCGAGCGCTGATAAAAAATAAATATAATCAGTGGGTTGAGTGTAGATGCTTGTTAGACGTGGGAAGTCAAGTCTGCCTAGTCAGTGAAAAATGTGTAAATCGTCTACAGCTCAAAGCAGAAAAAATAAATACTTTGATTTCGTGTCTAAACGATTCGTCAGTTGTAGTAAAGGGCTGCGTGAGAGCTACCATAGCAAATAAGACGGGAGATTTTCAGAGGAATCTAAATATGTTCATAGTTAAGAAAATCACCGACCTTGTTCCTCAGAAGATAATTGATGTAAATGTTGAGGTGTCAGATACAGTCCATTTAGCGGATTATAGCTTTAATATCCCTGGTGAAATAGATATATTGTTAGGTGCAGAGATTTTCTATGAGTTACTTACGCCAGGACAGATATATGCGGAAAATTCTTCTTTGTTGTTACAGAACACAAAATTTGGCTATGTTGCTTCAGGTAGTTTCGAGCAACAAGGTGCGAGTATGGGTCATTGCGGTCTGATTCTTGATGGGGATCTAAATACAACTTTAAAAAAATTCTGGGAAATTGAGAATGTTGAAATGGGGGTAACCAAATCTAAAGAAAATTCTATTTGCGAAGAGCATTTTTCGCGAACTCATTGGAGAAGTGAAGAGGGGAGATACGTAGTATCGATGCCTCTTAAAACTGATCCTTCGTGCTTAGGAGATTCTCGTGAGGTTGCTCTTAAACGACTCAGATCGCTGTGGACCCGATTAGCGAAAGATGAAAAGTATTTAAGCCTTTATAAAGGTTGTTTAGAAGAATATAAAGAATTGGGTCATCTTAGAGAAGTAATTGAGGAAAAAGAACCCAAAATATGTTATTATGCGACACATCATGGAATATACAAACCTGATAAAACTACAACCAAACTGCGAGTTGTTTTTAATTGTTCAAGTGAATCTTCCAATGGTTTATCTTTAAATTCACTCCAATATAATGGAGGAGTCATTCAGGAAGATTTATTTTCTATTATGATAAGATTTAGAAGATACATTTATGCGTTCACAGCAGATGTGAAAATGATGTACAGACAGATTTTAATAGACCCGAATCAACATGCTTTACAAAGAATTTTGTGGAGCAATAGTGCTCATGAACCCCCCAAGACTTACGAATTATTAACTGTTACTTACGGAACGGTCAGTGCACCATTTCTAGCTATGAGAACATTAAAACAGTTAGCCGAAGATGAAGAGCCAAATTTCCCTAACGCAGCTCCAGTACTAAGAGAGGATTTTTATATGGACGATGTCCTAACTGGAGCTAGCTCCTTGGAAAAGGCTAAAATTATTCAAAATGAGCTAATAGGCATTCTTAAGTCTGCAGGAATGTCTTTGCACAAGTGGCACAGTAATCACCCCGAGCTCATTAAAACTGATGATGCAAACTATGAGTTTGCTGAACGAGAGGAATCTTTAACTTTAGGTGTCTGTTGGAAGCATAATTTAGATGCTTTTTTATTTAAGGTGAACTGTGCAGATTTAACAGAAATTACTAAAAGGTCAGTGCTGTCACTTATTGCGAAATTGTTTGACCCTTTGGGGTTATTAGGACCTGTTATTACAAAGGCTAAAATTTTTATGCAGCAACTTTGGTTATTAAGGCTTGACTGGAATGACCTCCTGCCAGAGAAAGAATCAAAGGATTGGCGTAAATTTACAGTATCTTTGCAGTCCATAAGAGAGATGAAAGTAGAAAGATGCATTGTGCTGCCATCGGCGGTACAAATTGAGATTCACGGTTTCTGCGATGCATCGGAACTGGCATACGGTGCTGTCATATATTGTAAATCCAAGTCGCAATCTGGCGAAGTTTCTATACAATTGGTGACAAGTAAATCCAGGGTAGCACCACTAAAGAAATTAACTATACCGCGCTTAGAATTATGCGCAGCGTTGTTGTTGGCCAAACTGATCGAACGCGTGCTAGCAGCTCTAAAAATGGACTTTAACAACATATTCTTATGGAGCGATTCTATGATAATTCTTTCTTGGCTACAGAAGGAACCCTTCAAACTTAAGACATTTGTGTCCAATAGAGTGGCCAAAATTCAAGAACTTACAGATGTACAACAGTGGCGATATGTCTCATCCGGGGAAAATCCCGCGGACTTAATCTCAAGAGGTGTAGACCCAGATAAGCTCAATGAGAATGAACTATGGTGGAGGGGACCAAGGTTCCTTACTGGGGATGACTATCCTAAAAGAGACATTCCAGTAGCAATTACTTTAAGTGACTTTCATGAGGAACTGAAAATTAGTGACTCTAACTTATTTTCTTTCAGTGTTAATGTTGACTCCTTTATTGACCATTTTCTCAATATAAGTAACAAATATTTTAAAATTATTCGTATTTTAAGCTTTATTTTCAGGTTCACAGAGAACTGCCGGGGGAAAAGAAAGAGGAGCGGTCCTTTAGAAGCCGCCGAATTGAAAAGAGCTGAATTTTTTATTATAAAAATGGTTCAAAGACAACATTTTCAGGAGGAAATGGGTGCCAAAAAAGGATCCAAAACCAGCCCCCTTGCAAATCTAAACTCCTTTATTGATAAGGATGGTATTTTAAGGGTAGGAGGCAGGTTGAGTAATAGTGATTTGAATTACGACAGAAAGTTCCCCATTTTGTTGCCTTCTAAACATAGATTAACTGATTTAATTGTTAATTATTTTCATGTAAAGTATTTGCACTCAGGACCTCAAGCTTTACTGCACCAAATCAGGCAACAATTTTGGATAATTAATGGGAGAAGCATATGTAGAAAAATTGTGCATAATTGCGTAACATGTTTCAAAGCAAAACCTCAGGTAATTGACCAATTAATGGGTGATTTGCCTGAGGAGAGAGTGAGAAAAACCTTTCCCTTTAACATTACTGGAGCGGACTTCTGCGGACCTTTTTATATTAAGTATAGGGGTCAAAGGAAAGGTGTGTACCATAAAATTTATGTATGTATATTTATCTGTTTTGTTACTAAGGCAATGCATTTGGAAGTGGTGTCAGACATGACATCAGCCTCATTTATTGCAGCTCTTAAAAGGTTCATTTTTCGGCGGGGCAAGTGTGCAAAATTTTTTACTGACAATGCCAAAAATTTTGTAGGCGCGAATGCTGAGCTTAAAAAATTGCACAGATTAGTAAACCAGCCAGATGAAAAACTTGCCGATTTCATGTCATCAGAAGGTATTGATTGGAAATTTCTCCCCCCTAGAGCCCCAAATTTTGGAGGTATCTGGGAGGCTGGAGTTAAATCCATTAAGTATTACTTAAAGAGAGTTGTTGGAAATTCAAAACTAACTTATGAAGAATTTCTAACAGTTTTAATCCAAGTTGAGGGAATGTTAAATTCTCGACCACTTGTTCCTTTGTCGGCGGATATAAACGATCTTAATGTCTTAACCCCTTCCCATTTTTTGATTGGTCGACCTATTACATCAATGGTTGAGTCTGATTTAACAAATATTGGTGAAAATAGGCTGGATCATTGGCAAAAATTAACAAAATTTATTCAAGTGATCTGGAAGAGGTGGAGCTCTGATTATTTGAGCAACTTGCAGCAGAGGAGCAAGTGGAAGTTCGAGAAAAATAATGTGGAGGTAGGAAATTTGGTCGTTATCAAAGAAGATAATTTGCCCCCATGTCTGTGGTCATTGGGCAGAATTTCTGCTACTTACCCAGGCAAAGACTCAAAAGTAAGAGTAGTTGAAGTTAAAACTGCCTTGGGTACTTATAAACGTCCAATCACAAAGTTGTGCCTCCTACCCATGAATAAATAAGTAAAATTATTTGTGCTTTTTAAATGTGTCATTATTGTTATATGTATATAGTGTATTTTATTTCATAAGTATTTAATTTTATTTGTGATATTGTAATTTTAGAATTGAGTAATTATTATACGTGTCTTGAATGTTTAAAAAACATTGCAAGGTGGGGCGGGATGTTCTGTATTGACATTTTACCAATGAGTATTACGTGCTGCACATGCTTGTGCTTCCCACACCCCTCCGGAAAAGTGTGATATTCCGTTTCTGCGAGACTACTGTGGAATACGAAATGGAATAAGAGGAAAAAAATGTGTTCGTGCGAGTTCGTGCTTTTGAGCCGAACAAATGTTATATTGTGAAATTAAAGTGTTTAATTATCGAATCAGCGACCTAATTAATTTGTGTCATGTGTTTTGATCAGATGCGTAAACATAGATGATTTTATTTAAATGTATTGTTTTATATGTGTTTTAAAGTGAATTTTTTTAATAATAATAATAATAATAATTCTCATTTGTTTGCCCCGGATGAAGCGCAGGTTTCCATAGAAAGCTAATTTTCCTGCAGATAAGAAAATTCAACTCGATATGTTATCTGAAAAATCTAACTATAATTTTTATCTAAACCTTTCAAGCACTTTCCTAAGAAACTGGTTTCTGCTATGTTTTGTTCCAAGTGAAGCATATGCTACCAGCACGGAGTAAAAAGACAGGAGAAGAAGGTAACGCTGAAATTTTGTGATCTTGTTTTATAATGTTTACAGATGACGCCAGCGTACAATACTTCCTTCTCTCCAGCTTCCGCAATGTTATTGAATGGGGAAATGCCTCGTTTTAATTATTTTTTTAAAAATAATATCAAGCTGAAAAAAGTTCGATTGAAAGCAAATTTCATTAAATAGAGTATTCTAACCAACATGTTTTTTTTAAAAGCCATTTTATACTAATTTTACTTTGAAAGAGAGCTTTTAAAAAATGACGATCCTTATGAACCGAAGCTAGCTAAAACAGACAATTGGGAGCAAGGAGAATGGACGAAATTTTGTAAAGAAAAAAAAAAAAACTTACTTTAGGTGCAGAAAACACGAACTCGGACATTATTTCTCTCCTGGGGCTTTTCTTTTTTTTTCTTACCACTATCATAGCCTGCTTACAACTAGGAACGAAGCATTTATTTGAAACATCTGAATTATGCAGTTTTAAGAACTTACAAAAAAATTAAATTGCTTAAAATAAAAAAATTAAAATGTACTCCAGCAAAATTCTATTGAAAACAACACTATATCCACGCCGAGGTAGGGAGTAATGACAAGTGGCGCCCTCAATATTTACCAAAAATTTACATCACAGTTTCGTAGCTTTCTGTCATTGGACCTTCAACTCCTATTAATATTACTCCGTGGCTACCAGTAACAGCTAATTTTTCTGAAGAATTATAAAATTGAAACTAATTTTTCATCACAAAAATTCTATAACCCTACTTTTACTGTTAAAATCATTGCAGCAAACTGGTCATTTTGTTTGCTGTAATGATTTTGCAATGATTACATATAAAATCATTACAGGTAAACGAAGTTTCTAAATTATTTTTCCAGGATGGAATGTAGGTTAATAGCGAACGCAAATTATCCAGAAGATATGAGTATTTCAGATCGACCATTAAAAAAAAGAAAAAAAAAAAAAAAAAAAATCAGTTTCTACTATTTTCCCCCAGACGATGTGCGGATTACCGGTGAACACTTATTATTTTGAAGAAAATGGCATTTCAAATTGAACAGTAAACTCAAAGAGCCCCCTCTCCTTCATCTAAACATTTATACAAATCATTCCAGTAGTTAAGTACGAATCCTCTTCTATATTTTGCCACGGCTGTGTGAGGTTTAACAGTGAACGCTAATTTACATAAATATTAGGATAAATCCGATGGATTTTTCATTTCAAATTACCCTTAACCAACTCTGTGAAATGAAAAAATCTGCCCTAGATGTGAATGGCATGTGCTGAAACTGAATGTAAACGCTGATTTTCCTGAAGGCAATTCAGATAGATCTGTCATTTGAAAAAAAATCGTATGCAAATATTGAAATTTGTAATAGGAGACATTGTATGGTAAATTTAAATGACAAAAGATTTTCATATATATATAAAGGAGTTATAGAGAAGACAGACAGTCGGAAAGACAAACAGAAAAACATAAACAATTTTCAAATTGTTGTAAAGTTTCAAGCAGATATTTTTTTTGCATAACTCTGTCTGTACGTGCTGTTCATTATTTACCTTAATTAAATGCTAATTTTTTTTTCAAAGATTGAATATCATTTGGCAACTATTAAGATTTGATATTAGCTCTAATGTGGTGGTGCAATGTGTGCATACTATATCAGTGACTCTTCTATAATTTACTCATACGTGATAATCGTAGCAAAGCAGAAATATCGATATACAATGAAAGTATATTTCCATATTAAACATGTGTGCATATGATTTTACAAAATTTCCAAACTAAACGTCTACTATTTGCTTTTGATGCAACTTTTGATATATATAATGGATTTTTTATTCCTTTAATTTCTAAGGTATTATGGTAAATAAAAAAAAAGCCATTTAGAACTTTCTAATCAATTTAATAATTTGAAATTAGTAAAACTTAATGTTGTTATACTTAAAAACAAGTGAAAAGTTATCTTTTTTTTTTTTTTTTTTTTTTTTTACATCTCTAATAAAATTACTTTTCTTAATCTTCTTATCTGATGCTTTTTTTCGGTTCAGTTTCTATATAAAGTATAATAATTTAATTAAATACATTTTTTACCTTTTTATGTGAAATATAATTAATTAGATTTTTTCAATTTACCTCCATACCATTTCTTAGACATATAAATTATGGACTTATAAATAAAGTACTTATGGAGTATTAATTGATATTTAATCTGATTCCTCTATTCCTCAAAAGTTACTTAAATACTAATTTACTTATGAGAATAATGAAATTTATCTCTCTTGCAAGCTTTAGAAATGCTTATCTTTAAGTGTTTTTCTCTCTGAAACAACGGCAATCTTTCTTTCATCACACGTAATTGAGGATAAAAACGAGATCAAATAACTCAATAAACGTCCAGATATATCTTCCATCTGCTAGAGTCTCACAATCCTTTGGATTCACTGATATCTTTTTTCATCACTCTAAATCATGTGCGTGTCAATTTTATGGAGAAATAAAAATAACAATAGACATTTTCCGGGTTTATTTTGTTTTATTGTGTATAACTGATTCATTTACATAAAGATATTAAAAAAAAAGAAATTGCTTTAAGAAACTGTACGTAAGTATATCTGTAAGAAGACATTATGTTGCACAGAAATTTATTATCAGATTCTGATTCTCAACATTTAGTAAAAAAATATATATTTTTTTTAGAAATAAGTAATTTTTTTACTTACAAAATAAAATATTAAAAAGAGAAAAATGCTTTAAACATAAATTATATTTTGTATATTGTGATTAAATAACTCTTAATTTAATTTAATTTTTTTTAAATTTAATTTAATTTTTTTGTTTTATATATACATTCAAATTAATTTTCAGAGCTTCAAAAAAGAAAAATGCACCATGCATTTTATTTAGTACAGAACGTAAGTAACTTATTTGCTCAAATAGAAGAAAGCATTCTAAATATTGCTTACGCTGCATATAAATAGTAATATTCTTAAATAATATTTAATTGTATCTAAAAATTTTTAATCGACCCAAAAACGGTTTTCAAAAATTACATGCAACTAAAACATTTAAAATATTTCATTAATTTTATTTCAGTTATTCTAAAAATATATATGAAAACTTAAAGATAGCTCAGAAACATAATACTTAAAATTACATTTAGGACATACAGGGTTTCAAATTACCTTAATTTTAACTCTTCATTATCGTTTACATGTGTGTAGTAACCGACATTAACGCATGGTTCGTCCTTTCCCCCCAACCTAAAACAGCAGCTGCATGTTATAGGAATTTATGGTTTTTGCTTATACAGTTTTTATTCATCCCAAAAAGGTGCTAGTTTAATAATCTTCAAGCGATTGTAATAATTCATAAACTAGTATGGGATGGTCACCACATGACCTTCTTCTATATATTCCTATACAAATTCGCTCAGTAAAAATAATTAAATAAAATTATTATTTGATAAAATTATGTTCCCTGATGAATGCAGACGATTCTCAATATACAGAAATGTAACATTAAATATATATATATATATATAAGTAATTTTATTCTCTATAAGACATTTAATAAAAAAAGTATATATCTAAAAAGTATATATATTTAAAAAAAGAATCCATTTATATATATGTATTTTTTAACTGTCAGAAATCAATGTTCCAAGTGTTTGTTTTCAAAGTATTGATGGACTCTTTTAAAATATATCCATAATGAAAATTTGCCACTAACGGGGGGGGGGGGAAGCAATGCTCCTCACATATACAAAATATTTTTGCCAAATATTTTGCCTCACATATACAAAATATTTTTACTACCACTATTATTTAAATATACTTTTAATTTCAAATTGATTTTTAAAAAATAACATTCTTTTCTGCTATTTATACGTAATTTCGTCTTATACAGACATGTTAAAAATTTAGATAAATCGGGATGTCAACTCCACTTTTGGACGATTTTTACTAAAAGTTGTTAGGTATTAATTTTTGTCAAATTGAAATTACATACCATATTGTATGAAATTCTGTGCAATAGTCCCTGAGACACAATTGCCACAATTTTTTTTCACACACACGCACACTGTCAGACAATCTCTCAAAACGTGCAAATTCATCGAAAAAACGAGGTCGAATATTTTTACGATATCAACATTTTCTACTACTGAATACAGAAGAAAGTATAAACTATATATAAAAATGAAGTAATATAATTCCAATTATGCTTTAGATTTTATACTTTAGTTGTTTCTCATAGAGGAAAGAATTAATTTTTAGAGCAAAAAAAAAATGTCTTTGGTGGTGCATATTATGGTGCAAAAAATTTAACATTGTTCTCCGCTGGAAACACACTGACATTCAACTGATAAAATACTCACAAACTGACTTTAATTACACTCCTGATCAAAAGTTTAGCATGATTTGCAAACGATTTTTTTTTTCTTTTTTCAATTTAAAAAATTCTCTCAATGAAATGTTTTCAAACATTGGTACTTAAAGAACTGAGTCTTCCTCGCGTTTTTAAGTGTATTTCAGTGAAGATTAGGTATTAACAACATTTAGGTGTCTCATAATAAATTGAGCAAAATCAATAATGTTTGTGATCACCCTGTATCGTTACTTGAACAAAATGAAGATAGACCCAGTTTAATTTATGGATGAATTTGTGTAACGATACCATATTAAATAACGGAGTTATAAGCGTTTATTTTAAAGCTCCAAAAAAACAACATGTTTTTTATGTATAATATACAGAGTTTTAAACGAAAATTATTCCCACTTTTAGATAAGTTTTAAAACAATATACTGCAATCAGAAAATCAGAATACAAATATCTGAAATATTTCATGAAATATGAAATTTTTGTGAAAAACGTTTTCACTGCGCATGTGCAAAAGATAAAAAAACAACCATGACCTTTTTTTTTTCTTTTACCGTTTATGTCACCTGTGATTCATGAAGCTGAGTGCTTGACCCAAAGTGAGAAAAAAAATTTGTTTGGACGAGACTAGAAATTCTACTGATAATGATAAATGTTTTAAAACAACTATAATGATTTATGAAACTTCGAACATCCTTAACGAACTTTTAAGTCTTAGTAATAGTTATTATAAAATAATTAATGTTCTTTCTTACATTTTTAGATTTATTTATAGTTGCAGAAATAAACTGAAGAGAGCTGGACTTCCAAAGTTTGAAGAAGTCCAAGTAGCCGAAGACGTTTTGTCAGGTAAAGGGTACATATCGTAAATTAAAAGATTTGAATCGCTTCGTCGATGAGAAAGGTATAATTCATGTAGGTGGATGGCTTAAAAAAGCCTCTTTGCCATTTTCTCAAAAACACTCAGCAATCCTGCCAAAAAATTATAGGTTAAGTAAAATTAATTTTTCTAGTGTACATAAAAAATTAGTGCATATTGGGCCTAAAGGACTGTTGAATGCAGTACGGTTAAAATTTTGGCTATTGGATGGCCGAGATTTGGCGCGGAAAACAATTTACCTGTGTGTGACCTGTTTTAATTGCAAACCCATTTTATCATCACAAATTATGAAGAACCTACCATACGAACGTGTGAATAGGGCACCTCCATTTAATAATGGCATTATACCTGCGTGGTCCATTTTTTATTACCTATAAAAACCAAAGAAAAGGCGTACCGAACAAAATATACATATGCGTGTGATTATGTTTCGTAACCAAGGCAATTTATCTTGAGATTTTGTCAGTTTTGACATCAAATGCCTTGATTGCCACTCTAAAGTGTTTCATGGCAAGCTGTAGAAAATATTCAAAAATATTCACAGATAATGCGGCCAGCTTTCGGGGGCGAACTCCCAATTGAAGAAATTCTACAAATTAATTAATATCCCTGAAAAGGATTTAACAACATATTTTACTACTGAAAGTATAAATTGGAATTTTATTCCTCCCAGGTCCCCTCACTTTTGTGGATTATGGGAAGCTGGGGAAAATCTGTGGAATATCACTTAAAACTAGCAATAAAAGATTTGTTTATTTCCAAATACCAGTTTGCGTTTGCGGTGAGGGCAGATTTCGCAGAGGGCAATTACGAAGGCACAAATTTAAGAGAAAGCTGATCTCACTAATTCTGATATGTTGCTCATGTGCAAACAACATCCACTATGACGGAACTTCATGAAATCCTCGCAATCCCCCTAGGAACGGGGTTGGGGCGAAAGCATACTTCCAAGCATAACTTTACTCCAAACTATCTCAAAAAGTTTTTTTTTTTTTTCAATTTTCGGTTTTGTTATGCGTACTCAGCGCACTCTATTTTCCAAAATTCTCCTTCTACTTTTTTCAGTGAAAAAAATGGGAGAAACACATGTTTCAAAGCATTACTCCGTTCAACATTATCTCAGGAGTGCTATTTTTAGGTGTAACGGTGTGCTATGTGTTCCTTACATTCCTTTTAACACAATTTTGCAAAATTACAAAATTCTTCTCCTTGGAGTGCGGGGAGGGTGAGCAAAATAAAAGTTTCTAAGCTTAACATTGCTCCAAATTACTTATCTTTAGATGAAGAGTTCTACTGTGTGGGTGTTAGTTAAGAGCACGCAAAAAGTAATTTGGCGGGATGTTGAGAATTCATCAAATGTGCCAACGGAAAGAGACGGTTAAAAAACCATTTTTAAGAGTAACATTTTTCCAAATCTCCCCAGAAAAACGAATTTTTATGTATATTAGTTTTAGATCTGGAAATGTATTGCGTCATTTTTCATGTCTGTAATGGTAAAACATGTAAATAGAAGAGAGCGTGAGCAGCACGCTTGAGTATAGCGCTACCAACATGCAATGGGGAGCGGAACCCTATATAGTGCAGGCGAGAAAGATGTTGGATTTGTGGATATTGAGGACTTAACCTAGGTTTGTGTAGGCAGTCCGACTCAGCGGAAAATTCGCTACTGAAAGCAGCGAGAGATTCAACTGAGATTCTGACTGATTTAAGTGGTTTGTTTGTTTATTTATTTATTAATAAGTAATATGAAAATTGAAGAGTTTATTATACATATTTACCAGCGAGCCAGGCAAAACGTCCTAGCAAAAAAGCAATAATATATATATATATATATATATATATATATATACCCACAAAGCTGAACCACGAGCGATTTTCATGCATTTTGAAAAATTACACATTCAATTTTAACAACTTCTTCTGCAGGAATTTTGAAGATTTCGCGTATAAAATGAAAAAAATATATAAATAAAGATTTTTTTCTTTTTCCTGCTTTGTGGCCTCATAGGATTTTTTTTTTTTCTGCAACACATATTACCTTTTCACGATATTAATTTTAAGTCCCTTCACTATAGGCTTAAAACGTATTTCATATTTGTGTGTTAATATACACAGAGTTTTCTTGAAAAGTTAGAAAAGGTTAACCATCAGTATATACTTTTCTTATTTGATTTATAAATCGGGCAACAGTTGCTCAGTCGGTAGAGCGCCGGGGTCGTAATTGGAAAATTGTGGGTTAGGTACTCGGACCGACCAAAGACCATCATGTACACTAATGGTGGCTTGTGCACGTAAAATCTATCATGGCCGCAATGTCCTCCATGTTCTCATCAAAGTTATAACTCTGGGGATCACCGAAGCGGGAGGGCCACCCCTTCCATGGAGGATGGAAATTGTGATGGCATGTCTGCGGGACACCTCTATTGGCGAGTCTCTGACCGTCGTCAATTGCCCATTGCGGAGCACTAGTACGACGTAAAGCCCAACCAACCAACTAGTATATAAATGTAGTATGTAACTAGTATGTAAAGCAAGTTTATAAATTTACTACTCTATCTAATACAGTGGGTGGTGCAGAGTACTGATAAACAAGAAAGAAATTTTTTTGCTTTAAATTGTTTAAAATTTGTATAATAATTAAGTTAAATATCATTAACAAAACTGATGTATAATTAAAATATTGCTATTAAATATACCTTTTCTAATCTAAATTTAAAATTTGTGTATTAAATTATTTATACTAAAGAAATATTGTTCGATTATACTATGTTACTTTATTTAATATTTAAAATAATGAAACAAAGAAACGGATTATAAAAATTCAGAGGAAAAATATATGAAAAATTTAAAAATATATTACAAAGAAGACCAATATTAATAATCTCAAATCGTCATTTTCAATAATCCGATTAGATTCATTTTTATCATTACTTAATCTCCTTTTCTCTTCCAAAAAGTTTAAGTTGTTTTATTAGTTTTTATTTATTTATTTTTATTTATTTATTTACTTATTTACTTATATATTTTATGGTATTATAATTTTTTACAGAATTAATGTGTAAGAATTTTACATTTAAGAGGTTTTGACGAACTAAAGTTTGAAATAACACATGATTTGTTTCTTTATTTTATAATTTAACATTAAAGTATACTTTTAATACTTATTTATCTATTTTTTTTTATCTTTTTACTTTATGTATTTAATTCATCTAATATACATCTTTTTAATCTTTTTAATAGTAGTAAATATTTTTTAAATGCCTCACAATCTTTAGATAACTACATACGGTAAGCTATATATTACTATGATGAAAAATAGCTACATTTATATATATATATATATTCTTATTCTTATTCTTATTTATTTAATTTTATTTCATACTATAGAACTATAAAACTTAGATATTCGTGATTTTTTTTTGTGGGGGGGGGGGAGGGGGGGAGTTTAAGTCATGAAATCTTGGAAATCCGAATTTCATATAATCGATTTGGTGTCTGTCTGTACGTTGGTATGTTTGTTAGTTCTATAAATATTACGTTAAGATATAAAGAAAATATCTCAATAATAAATTATCGTAAAATAGATAATAGCAAGTTCAAAATATCACTAAACGTTCAAAATATAATACTAGAAAGAACACTATTTGTTTTGATCATTCTAATTTAAAAATTTCGTAAGTTATTTAAAATTTACGATTTCCATAGCATGAAAAAATAATCTACATTTCACAAAATAATTTTTATATAATGCCAGGTTTTATTATTATTTTTTCGATTGTAATAACTCCTACGAAACATTGTCATTACTATTTTACATTTTAGAATTTATGCTGCCTGAAAAGAATCAGAGGAACTTATTTTTAATATAAAATTATATTTTATATTATATAGCATAACAGTGGTGAATTATATTTGATATGTTTGGACGTTCACCTTCATGAAATTAACATTCATTAAAAGGAAAAATTGCATTAAAACATATTAATTAAATATGATTATGTTAAACGTCATTGTAATGCATTATTTTTCAGTATTATATCACTCACCAAACTAAGGTATAAGATTCCTTTTTTAATAGAATCAGTATTTACTTTAAATAACAATAGTAAGGGGTATTTAAATATTCGACGATAGCTAGCGATGCAAGAAATAATAAAACATAAAAAGTTCTTCCAAACTAATTATGCAGGTCTGTAAAATCGTATTTTTTTTTTTTTTTTTTTTTTTTTTTTTTTTTTTTTTTTTACACTGCGTTAGGTGTCTCTAACTTGTTTTGGTACTCTGAATTCTGAAAAGATATATTTTTTTGTCCTATCATGTAAGAAATTTTCACAAAGTGAGGATGAAGATTGGAAGAATGCCTCCAGTGTCTATAAGAAATTTGAAACAATTTGTGTATGAAATGCTTTTAAACAGGCTATAATTTACACTTCATATTTTAAATGTGGTTCTTTACATCAAAACCCCCTTTAGAGTATTTTACATTGAGCTCTGCTTGGGGGGACTTGAGGGGGGGGGTTCATTTTACAGCATACAAAATAATTTGCTAACTGTTAACACTCCATCGTCCCTGATACCACCTATACAGTTCTTTGATGTTTCGATGAAGTAACTGTCCTCGTTATTCACTCGCATCACCTAGATTATCTGAGAAAACAAGTTATATGCATGTAGAAAAAATGGGCTTTTAATCATAAAAGTCTAATTTTTTTGTCAAAACTGTTTGAGAAGGAAATTTTTGAACATTTGTTTTCTTAATAAGCATAAAAAAATACATCAGAAAAACATATCACCTTGAAGAACAATATTCTATCATTGACATGTGTTATTGATTTAGTAGATGTGTTCATGACATATGACAATACTGCAATCGAAGAACGAAATTTCTTGCATTTTTAAAAATGCTTTAAGAAATATAGATAATATTGATCTTTATTTGCTAGAAAATATCTGCCTTTATTTTTCCTTTATAAAAATCTACTCCATTAATGTATTTCTTTATGTTTCATACTGATGGGTCCTCGAACACATTATGTTACTTGTCATTAGTTGTTTTAAGTTTCTATGGTAATTGTAATAAAATTCAACATTTAAAAATTTAATCGGGATCGAATTATAATCATATATTAAAAATATTTTTTTTTAAATCTAAATTTTAACGTTTTCTGTTGCGTTTTTCACATTTCAAATAAAAACAATAATAAGTCAAATAAAATATAAATCCAGCGAATAAAAAGTATGAAAGAAAATCTCTGATAGATGGGAGTGGAAGGCTAATTTTTACCAACTACGTGAAAAGTACCAGAGCCAGGAATCGAACACGGGCCTTCCGCTTCACACGCGGATGCTCTATCTAACCACTGAGCTATCCTGGCGGATAACTAACTCGGCATATCTCACTAATGGTTATCAGCCAGGGTATCTCAGTGGTTAGAGCATCCGCGCGTAGCGGAAGGCCAGGGTTCGATTCGCGGGTCTGGTATTTTTAACATAGTTGTAAACATTTGCCTTTCATTTCAATCTATGAGAGGAATTTTCAAGGTTGGTGAATAAAATTTCAAAATTAAGTTGTCTAATAACTTCGGATAGTTATTTTTTGCAATTCGATTTTATTAATTTTTATCACTATGTAATATCCTTTACTGCTCTGAATTTTTTAGATTTATTGAGTATTTTTCAATGAAATAATTCATTTTTTAAATTTTTCTTTCATATATCTATCTATCTATCTATATATATATAATATCTTTTAAAAAGACTACTAGAAATAATGATAGATATAACGCATCGTGTGACTTCTGTTTTATTATTTATCCTTACAAAATGGTTATTATAATTTTATTTTTGGTCGTTTAGAAAGTTTTAGATGAAAACATATTCTTTTTAATTTTTTTTTTTTTTTGAAAAATCTTTAGAACATTTCTTAAGCTATATAGTACTGAATGAAAAAGCTAACTACTGTCACTTCATATTAATGGAAAAATGTAGCACCATAATAATGTTTAAAGTCATATATTTAAAAATGCCCAAAATACATTTTTAGTCTTTCTATTTTAAAATACTTTTACGCGTCAACTTCCATCAGGTGCTTGTGATATAAATAATTGTTATTTCTTAGAATTTCTGCTATATTGTTTTAATAAATGTTTGATCTATCAAATTTCTTAAATATTTTATAAACAACAACAACAACAGCAGCAGCAGCAACAATAATAATAATAAAACCCTTTCTTAAATAACTCTCTTAAGTGATAGTTTACAAATGAAACAAACGAAGAGTTTAACATATAAAGTCAAATTCTAAAGGGAATACTTCTCTTAAATATAATTAGTGAAGACAAAATTATATTTTTTACTGTTTTATACAGATAAAGATAATCTCGCACGTCAGCTTTTATCAATTTTTCTTGATATAATACATTTATAAATATAAAGTTCCGTAATCGTTTTTTTTTTTTTTTTTTTGTAATTGTTCGGGAAAAAGAAATGGTCTTTTTTCCACTTAATGGTTTTATTGGATGATGTTACACAGAAACTTAATAATCGCATTAACTTCCTTAGTTAGATTATGGTGGACATTTTTTATTTATTTATTTATTTATTTATTTTTTAATTAACGCTTTGTGTAAAAACGTTCTTTAGTTTGTGGGAAAAAAAAAAAAAAAAAAAAAAAAAAAAAGATATTTTCAAATTATTTGAATTCGAGTTATTATTTATTAATTAATAAATTATATTTCTACAAAGTCATGATTCTTTCGGTGAGAGAAGTGAAAAGTATTCAAAATAGTAGTTAGTGCCTACTACATTTTTACGTGATGTAAATGTGTCATTTCACCAATGCCCTGAAATTTGACTAGTTTTTGGAATTAGAAAATTCAAGATGAAACGTTTTAAATAATATGAAGGACAGATTTGGTATAGATATACCAATGATACATATCACACAGTTTATCTCATATATATATATATATATGTGTGTGTGTGTGTGTGTGTAGGATTCGGGTAATGCCTAGGATAGTCTATGTGAAGACAAACTATATCTATAAAATCACTTTTAATGACGAAGGGAAGAGAAAAAAAAAAAAAAAAAAAAAGAAGATACACATGAATAAAACGCAAACATTTGGTAAACGTTTGAAGCTAACTCCATGGCTTATAACACGTCAACGTGCTTAATACATTAGAAAGGCATTGTTAAATATCTATGCATGATATAGCAAAGAACTAGTGCAGAACTAGAGTATGAGCCATCTAAGGATCCATCTTGTTACTCGGCGCTCTCAGAGCTAAAACTAGATGAATCTAGATGACCTACACTCCGACGGCTTCTCCACGCTTGACTACCAGACAGATACTGGAAAAACTTTTGCTCACACTTAGTCTTTAGACTGGCATCAGAAACAGCGTCTTCTGTTATTTAAGGAAGTACACATCCCCCCCTACACACTCATACACATGTATATACATATATATTGAAAGCCCTAGTGGAATAAACATACCGTATGTAGTCACTAATATGCCCGCAAAAATGATAAAACTTAATAATAATGTAATGATTAATACTTTAAGTATGGGTTGTTCAGGATATTTAAGAAAAAATTGTTTCATTCAATGTGGCATGTAGAATTAAAATAAATAAATAACTAGTGGATCTGCAGATCAGGAGCCTTAACGTCCTATTTAAATCAGACATTATTCAATAGGTCATTTTTATTTATTCCTTATTATATAATAGTATATATTGATTCGATCAACTTGTTACCATAATCAGATACATTCCTGAGGGGTCTTCCGCCCCCCTCAACCCCCTGCTGTATCTCTCTTTGTATACCTATTTGTATATCATATAAAGTGTTACGGAATTGTAAATAATTGATTTTATTTTTGCATAATTTCTTTCAAAGAGGTTTAGTAAGTTGATAAAATGCTAATTTTGTGCATTTCTAGTCGTTTTAGCGTTAAAATAGCCTAATATTCCCTTGAAAACGCATTAAAAATCTCCAATAAGGGAAGAAATGTATTTGGCGCCAAATTTGGCGACTGTTTCCCTCCTTGGCGATTTTTTGGCGACATTGGCGAGAAAATCTTTATTAGGGATATACCAAATATGGAAGCTCTAATCTCATTGGCTGATGTGATACGAGAATTTTCCAGAACAGTCTGTGTTCGATAGAAAAGTATAAAAGGAGCATTATTTTCGTCAAAGCGGTCAGTCTCAGATCTGTGTCAGTTTCGTAAATTCTTGCTTTGCTTTGAGCTTCTTTGGATGAGGCTTGCTTTATGTGTTATTGCTAAACAGTTTGTACTGTTGTTTTGCTGTTAACGGCTGTTGTTTAAGCTCCCTTTACTGGTTGAATTGAAGCTGATACTTGGTTTATAGACCTGTATTTTTCTGGAAATTTCTGTGAATAAATCACTGAATTTTTGCAAGTTTCGCCTTTCATTCTCGGACAACTTACGAACCCCCATGTTCGCAACAATATACATTCTTGATAAATGACAGTCTTTTGTTATTTCCCTGAAATTCATAAATACCGATTTTCATAACTACCAAATTTCATACAAAAAAAATCAAATAGAATATCAGAAATATTTTCCTTAACCTTTAAACTAATTTCCAATTCTATGCCTACAATTTTCAACAGGAAAACGTGCTTTTAAAATTCTAATAAACTTTCATTATATTTGATGGGGTGTAACCATGTTAAAATAAAATTTTTAAAAATACCGACTATAGACGGAATAGTACGAAATTATTTTATGTATCCTGGAAAAGTAGCCACAGTCATTATAAACGCCAATAATAAGAATAAACCTAATTAATTATAGCTCATTATTTTTTTCAAACTAATTTGACATCATTTGGATGATTACAGTACATACTCGGAATTATTTTGGGTGGTCCCATAAATTATTTAGTTTATACATAAACGTTTTCAAGAATAAACATGATTTCAAACATCTTTATAATGTATGTTAATTTTATTAAGTTCAATTCAGCATAAACGCATTAATTGTGCGCGCTGAAATAAAAATTTGACCATATGCTCTAATGCTACGAAATTCTTTCCTGTGTCTCTGTAAACAAACCATAAACACTGTATACACCAATAAAAATTTTTCATCTTATTTCGCGTTTAAAATTAATTAGTGTTCCAAATTTAACATCGTTTGGATGACTATGTGATATTGTCAGAACAATTTTGTAAGGTCCTGTATATTAATTAGAAAGCTTAAGAGCACATATTTTCTTCAAACAACATAAGTTTAAGCATCTTACTCACGTACGCTAGTTTCATTTTCTTCATTGCAAAGTAATGATATTAAAATGTGTTTAAACGAAATTCACCCCATATGCCGTAATGTTAAGAATTTTGGCGTGTCCCTGTACACAGTTTATAAACAATATAGAATAAAAATTATACAGCTACTTATACGCAAAGCTGGAACGTGTACGCAATTTGCAAGTCAATCGAAGGATTTTTGCGGCCGCTATTGCGGTACATACAAATTCTTTCCACAGGCCGTAAGGATAAAAAACACTTTAGTGTGTCCCTGTACACAAACGACAAATGAAATACACACCTAACACTATACAACTAATTCCGTTGGGCTCATGAATATGTGTACCGAATTGCAAGTCAATAGCGTGATTTTTGTGGCCGCTGTCGCGATACGTACAAATTCTTCCCATAGGCCGTAATGATAAAAAAACTTTGGCGTGTCCCTGTACACGAACTACAAATGGAATGCACACCCAAAACTATACAGCTAATTTCGTGGGGATCCTGAGCATGTGTAACAAATTTCAAGTCAATAGCGTGATTTTTGCGGCCGCTATTGCACGACAGACAGACAGACAGACAGACGGACAGACGGAATAAAATACCTTTTGAGTCTCAACAGAGGGCCTCCACTGACTTTTCGGCAAAAATTGGAAGTCAATAGCTTGATTTTTGTGGCCGCTATCGCGGTACATACAAATTCCTCCCATAGGCCGTAATGATAAGAAAAACTTTGGCGTGATCCTGTACACGAATTACAAATGGAATACTCACCCAAAACTATACAGCTGATTTCATGGGGCACATGAACATTTGAACCAAATTTCAAGTCAATAGCGTGATTTTTTATTACCGCCACTTTAGGATGTAGAAAAAGAGAGGAAAAAAGGCTAAAAACCCCATAGGAATAGCATGGGAAGAAAAGCAAAAAAACTCACAATGTCAAGTGTGTTAAAAAAAAAAAAAAAAAAAAAAAAAAAAAAAAATTCACACCGGAAGTAATAAGGGGACAAAGTTGACTAGAAAAATACATTGAACAGCGGGAACCGGGCGGTCTAAGGCATGGGTCCTATCGTCCAGGATTAATACGACTCGCCTATTTAGTGGGTCAGTCCGTTAGTGTGTTAGTCCGTTAGTTTGCTAGTCTGTTAACACGATATCTCACGAACAAATAATCGCAGAGAGGTCAGATCAGTTTTAAAATATTACTTTCGACTGGCAAGAAACCTATTTATTTAGAACATTCGAATTAAAAAACTTCGCAAATTATTAGAAATTTACGATTTTCTTAACATGGGAGAATAGGACAAAAATTTACTTAAACGTGCATTAAATGGAAACTTTTTACTGTAAAAAATGTCAGACCAGTTTTAAAATATCAGTTTTGATGCCGGAATGAACATCAGTAACTATAAATATGCTACTTTGAAAATTTCGCAAGTTATTGGAAATTTAGGAATTTCTTAACATGGCAGTATAGGGTAAAATTTCACATAAACGTCAGTTTTGAGCGATATTTTCATGATAATGATGTCAGACTACTTTTGAAATATTATTTAGGACACTGGCATAAATATTAATGACTATGAATTTTCCAATATAAAAATTTCGTAAGTTATTGAAAATTTACGAATTTCTTAACATGGCAGTATAGGGCAAAATTTCGCATAAACGTCAATTTTGAGGGATATTTTCATCGTAAAGATGTCAAACCACTTTCGAAATATTATTTAGGATACTGGCATGCATATCATAGACTATGGTTTTTCCATTTTAAAAAATTCGTAAGTTATTTGGAATTTACGATTTACTTAACATGTCAGAATAAAGGTAAATTGAGCATAAATTTCCATTTTGAGGATCCTAAATACATTAGACAACTTCAAAATTAAATTTATGATATTTGTTTGAACATGTTTGAATACAAATATTCTAATAGGAAAATTTCGTAAATTTTTCGTAATTTACGATTTTATCAACATATCGAAATTGTAAATTTTTCATATAAATATGAATTTTGATGATTATTGCATTGGAAACAGTAGCATGAAAACTAAACAACGGAATTGACCCTGATAAAATTAATTAATAGATTAGAATGAGATAAATATATCGAAGTGAACGGTGGATAGCCTATTAGGCGGGGATTTCATTCTGTCACTATACCAAGCTTTGGTCAAATTCATTTCTTTTAACATGGTTATAATATGTCTCGCACTAGAAATTTATGAGAACATATACATGATGGGGAACTGAGCAGAGTCCACCTATGCCAACTAGTTTTTAATTGTTGTCAGATGTATATGTTTATTTACATAACTCTTAATAGGCTAAAATATACTGCTAAACAACATTTATATTTATATTTAATAAAAATTATAATTTACTAGATTTTGTTTCGTTTTTTACAATTTTAAATCTTAATTAGAAATAATATACATAATTTATTATGCCTAAATACGCTACTAATTAGCATATATTTATGAAATATATATACATATGTATATATTTTTTTTCAAACCAAACTTAATGTGAAGAGTTGTTATTTCAGGTAGCTTTTAACTATTTGATCTTAAGACTTAACTCATACTTAGCAGTTTCTTTCAATCTGTTAACTCAAAGACAGATTATACAACATATTCTTTCCATAATTTGTACAGCAAATACTTTTAAACAAACATGTATAATACTTATATGTATTAAATACTTTCCTAAAAATTAGTTACTTTATTTAACTGTAAATAGTATTTAATTAAATGGTAAAACATTTCCAAAAAATATGAATAGATTTTTAAGGATTTCATTATTTGAACATAAGAGGATTCAATATAATTTTAGAGTTAACTATTACATTCAACAAATTTATTTAATTATCTTTCGCTTTGAAAGTGATAAATATTATGAAAGACAAATATTATCAAATTACACATAAAAGTTTGTCTTTGTCTGCAGTATTTTTGATTTAATTTATCATGAAACAGTATATGTTTAATTCTTAGATTTAAGATAAACACGATACTTATAATTTACTAAAAGTCGGAATTTCAAACTTTAAAAATACCGCAGTAAATACTTTAATTTTTATCTATAGAAAACCATAGTAATGAGCTAGAATATTTAAACAATCCAATTGAATAAGTTTGGATCGTGTTTTTAAAAGTAAAATGTCATATAATTTTAAAAGTAAAACTTTTTTGTGATAACTGATAGTAACGGTAATTATATATTTCATTTGTATAAAGTATTATGATTTTACAGTAAATAACTAGAGGACAAATTTAAAGTTAATTATTCATTTTTAATTCTGATAATAACATTTACATTCGTACTATTTTTGCTTTTATTTATGTTTCAGAAACAATTATTAATTAGATTTTTTAAATAAAAGACATAGTTTACATTATGGTGTTTACCGAGCGGTATAAAAATTCAATTTTGAAAAGTTTGTTTGTGTTACTAAATTTTTAAATGAAGACACTAAATTCTAATTCTAACATAGACGTTTAGAAAAGGTTCTTAACATAATTATTTTTTTTTCTTTAATCCAGAATTATTTGCGAAAAGGAAAGGGTCGATTTAATGCACATTTAGAGCGTATTCGAATCGATAAATGCAAATTAAATTTTTAGAATATGCATCTTTATATAGTTTGTTTTAGTTTCTGAGTTAATACATATTGTCTCTAGGACTATAAATAAATAAATATATATATATATATATAAATATACATGTATTTCAAAAGAATGTATTATACAAATTTATCATCGAGAATGTGTAATATTTTTAAATTCTCAAAACCGCTGTGAATGATTTCATAAAATTCAAATAAAATAAGCAAATAAATAAATAAATAAATAAAAATGGATCTGTGTTTTTTATAGCGTTGTACAAATTATTTAAACTATTATGAGAAGTAACATTTGACTATGGAACGATGTGTTTATGAATCACATTTTTTTTTTCTATTCCAAACAGCATTTAAAAGTTTTTTGGAGTATTAAAAAACTGATTTAACGACAGCTAATAATTTAACACACATATGCCATCATGTATTACTGTTTAACATTTATTTTTACATGTTACATTAAATTTTACTTCATAGTATTTCATTTTACTAGAGCTTTAACATTTAATTACACATATTTACATAATTTTGATAGGTTAAAAAATGTTGCTAAATACCATTTACTTTTACTTTATACCATAGACATAGGAAGAAAGTACTAGATTCGTGAAAAGTTTTGATATGCGATTTTTGATGGTTCTACACAAATTGAAGGGTCCTGAACATGGTTTGGCTTTTTTTAGAAAATGTTAATTTTTATGCATGTATGGCAGCAAAATGCTGTGGACGTTTAAAACCATGAATTAATGGTCAGAATTAAATATAAGTTTACATTTAGTTTGACTGAATTAAGTTGCTGCTGGTTAGTGTTTCTGATATAGTATAGTCCAGTGATGGCATGGTCATCACATCTTTCGTTATTTTTAAAATGTAAAACAGCGTAAATTTTCTCACACTTGTACATAATAAAAGTTATTTTCCACAAATATTGTGCAATAATATATATATACATATATACAGTAGGTAACAAAAGTGTCCGAACACTAGAAAAAATTCCTATGTAAAAAAAGTACTCTTAATACTGTTTTGTTAAATAAATCCTTGTGGAATCTTGTTCTTAGTTAATCTAAGAAAAGGATTCGACAAGGATTTATTTAGGAAAACTGTCTTAAAAGTACATTTTTTACATAGGTTTTTTGCTAGTGTTCGGACACTTTTGTTACCGACTGTATATATATATATATATATATATATATTACGTATCATACTAACACAGTAACGGACTAACAGACTAACAGACACCCTACAGATGAACACCATACTTTTTTTAACATTTTTGAATTCCTCACACTCGAAAACGTGGTAAAAGGTAAAAAACCGAGGTCGAAAATTTTCCCGATTATCTAAGTTTCCGATACCTATAGTATGATAGGAAACTAAAATATTTATATTAATTTACAGTTTCTAAGTCGGGCATAAGCTGTAACGTTATAGCAAAATTCAACTTTTTTACTGTTAAAAAAAAAAAAAAACGCATCCAGTTTTTCAACAACATAATGAATAGAATATGTTGTTACATATTTTGGCGTTTCTATCTTTCATAGTCAATAAATGCATGCACGTAATAGTATTACATAGTACATAAATTTAGATAGCAAATCATCAGACTCGCTGATACCGTATCTACCGCCATTCTCCGAGCGACGTGACTTCACTTCTCAGTTTTATTCTCCATTCTCCTTCTAATATATCAATCTTCCGTCAGCAAGTAGTGTGATGAGATCATTACATTTCAGATTTATTCTAGTTAAATAGGATTATGTTAAAATATAATGTTAAATAATGAATTTACAGTAGTGCTTTAAAAAATATTTGGTCTTGTATTTGTGTAATTTTACATTATCGTCATCAGTAATGGCAGCTACCGGATAAGACCAGGCGTATCAGTTTTTTGGTTTTCCAAAAGAACTGGGTCCAAACTCTTTGCCAACATATTTGAATGGCATTTCTTTACTTAAAATATGATTATTTGTGTGAGACACTTTATTAACGGAATTTAATACATATGCGTTTGCAGTGCTGCATTCAAATATAACAGAAAAAGTAAAAAAAAAAAAAAATTAAACTCAAAAGAAAACACAGAATTTAGCTGGTTACCCACAAACTTATAATGCTAAATGGTGCAAGAATATCTTGTAAAAGTATGTGTGTAACATTAATAAATCTAGATAAGATGATTAAGTAAGACTATGTGAACAAAACAAAGTAATAATTCAATATATAAATACTTAAAGTATAGAAAATCGGATAAGAACTTTTATTAAAAAAAAAAAAAAGACTAATTATATATATATATATATTAATTACAAGGGGTGTTGAAAGTTAATGTAAAAGCATAATGTTACTAAAACGTAAATGTCAAGAGAGCAAATTCCGCCTTCAAATATATATATATATATGTGTGTGTGTGTGTGTGTGTGAGTGTGTGTGTATACATAAACTAGCACATGACAAGTAATACCAAAATACATGAGGGCGTACTTCAGGGGAGACCTCCTGAAGAAGGCCGTCGTGTATTTTGGGATTACTTATAATCTGTTACTTTATTTATTTTATATATTTCCTTCTGCTGCATTTGCGCATGGGTTTACACATACTCCGTTCCAGTTTTTTTTTTTTTTTTTTTTTTTTTTTTTTTATTGAAGTTTTTTTTTTTTTTTTTTTTTCTAATTTTTAAGATTAATTATATATATACATACAATTTATTTTTCAGGAAGATTATTTAAAAATATTTATAATTCGCATAAAACGCTAATATAGTTTCATTCAATCCATTTTATTTCATTTTCTTTATATTTCTTCCAACGTAAGTAAAAACCTATACATAGAAGCGTATTCGGACAGTCTAATAAGTTTTAAATTACTTGTTTCTTTCTTTAATTTTGTCATTATGTAAAATAGATACAAAGAATGACTATTAAAAGAATTTTTTATTAAAATCACACAGTCAACTGATTGGAAGAAAATCATATTTATTGATTTTTTTTTTTTTTTTTTTTTTTTCCGACTGAAAATAATGCCGGGATTCGACTCCCGGTCCAAGCATTATTTTCACTCAGTCAGAAAAAAACAATTCTATGAATATTACAAGAATATTCACTTTAATTTCACTACTGTAAAAAAAAAAAAAAAAAAAAAAAAAAAAAAATTACTAAGAAATAAATAATAGTCATGCATCGATAAATTCAATTTACCGAACCTTTCAGAAAGTGTTTTTAATAGCTATGGAACTACATATGACATTAGTTAATTTTAATTGAATTTGTATAATTTAAAATAAGATAAACAGTTATAAAAATGTAATTAATAAAAATATAATTATGAAACAAAAACTGTGAAAAAAATAATATAAGCACACTAATAGATATTTTTTTTCTTCTAAAAACTGTAGCTGCAAATATCTGTGCTAGCGTGATGTGTTCTTAAGTTTCTTTTTAATATCAAATATAAAACTGTAGTGTTATTAAAAGTAAGGTAAGATAAAGAAAAGTAATATAAATACATTTATCCTCAGTCTTCAAATAGCAGTATTATCAAAGTTAAATTGAAAGTTTCAGGGGCTTTTCAAAAATTCATTTTAAGGAACAGCGCATTCGATATAACTTTAAAATAAAACTAGCGTATTTCTCGACTGTAAGATTTTAAGTCAAAACGTATTCTATGAGATACACTTAAACATCCATGTTTACCGTTCTCAAACTTTTTTCGTTCCAATTGCTGGAACTTTTTACAGAGAAACTTCTTTCGATGAGCTTCTTGAGTTTTATCTTGAACTTTCCGTGTCTCAAAGTTTTATTCTTTTTCTTATATAAATGACTTTTCAAATTGTGATTTACTATAATATTGGAAATAGTAGAAAAATATTTTTTAATGTGCTTCTTAAGCTAGAAAATTATGACTTATATATATATATATATATATATATTACATTATAAGCTATTGTTCGAAATATATAATATGTGTTAATTATACAACATATATATATATATAAATTTACAGATGTGAAATTATTTTATAAAAATCATTCTTATGTTAATAAAACATAATAATAATGAGTGTACATTACGTAAATTATTTATGTACATACATTGAGATAATCGCATTTTTTGTCATGCCAGAGAAGTTTCATAAAATTTTTCAAAAGAGAAATTTATAATAATTTTAATTTTAAGGAACATTAATATATATATATATATATATATAAATTATTTATATATTAAAGGATATTTTACTCTTACAAGGAGAGGTCACGACATTGAAAATTCAGATCGAGACGAAATTGAGCTGAATTCTTGTATACTATAAAAACTTCAGGAATTATTTTTTAAAGGTTATTATGGTCCTCTGGTATCATCAGTTGTCCATTGCCAAATGGTCTTTCTAACGTTTAAAACCTGTCAGAAGAAATATAAGCTTTTTTTTTTTTTTCTAATATACCCAGTTTTATGACTGTAACAAACACCCTATATATATATATATATACATTTTTCTTTTACTACAAAATCACCTTTCATCAGGCCATGAACTTTTACAAGAAAGATTAACTGGGAATTAGATAATTTCTAATGAATATGGAGACCCTGTATTAGAAATAGACTGGACCCGGCGTATTGACGAAATCCACCATTTTAGTGCCAGTTGCTCCATTGCTTAACGTTACGCTGACAAGAAATTTCAATTATTTTACTTCATAACTGGAAGTGAACTTATTTATTACATTTTTACTTTGTTGGAAAATAAATTATTTTCATTTTGAAACATTTTTAAAAGATAAAAACGCATAATTATTTTATTTATATCGTGTTTTAAATACTTTAAGTTCTGTTATTGCATGCTGTTTTACGTATTTATTTCCTAACATATGGGATAATTACATTATTTGCGTGCTAGCTACTAGTTTTTAAGTTCTGTTTTGTAACATTTATTTTGTTAGATCTGAATGTATTTTTCTTAATTTGCATGTATTTTTCTAATTTATTTTAAAATACATATTTAAAATAACTATATAAAAAGATATTTTTTGATTATTTGCTGGTACAGTCGGCAACAAAAATATCCGAACACTAGAAAAAATTCCTATGTAAAAAAAGTAGAGTTAATATTGTTTTGTAAAATAAATCCTTGTCGAATTGTGTTCTTAGACTGACTAAAAACAGTATTCGATAAGGATTTATTTAACAAAACTTGTAGCGCGCCTATGCTACGAAACCTCAGCGCCCCTAGCGACCCGTTTGGCTGAGATACCCAAGAAGAGAACCTTCTGATTCCAGCAGTTTCCAGAGAAGCAAGTGCATGCAACGTGTGGTCGATGTTAGCCGAAATGGCCCACGACCATAAGATAACACATCATGTTGGGTGTGGGACTCTATATTACCATTATTTCATCAAATCCCCTTTAACTTACCCCTGTAAATAGTTCAATTTATGTGTTGTATATTTAGTGTGTAACTTTAAATGTAAATAATAAATAATGTTACCCTAAATTAGCTTCATTTTTGAGTTCCGCACCTTACAAACTGTATTAACTCTACTTTTCTTATGTAAGAATTTTTGCTAGTGTTCGGATACTTTTCTTACCGACTGTACGCAAAATTTATCTGTTTTCTTAAAACAGATAAAAATAACGAAAGTACAGTGTATATTATTAACTGTCATATGAAATATAAATTTCTTCAAAATAATATTTCCTAAAATAAGCTTTATAAAAAATATTTAAATACGTTATTATTTTTATTTACTAAAGGTTTTTAAAAACTACAAAAAAAAAAATAAAAATAACGAAATAAGCAAATGTAAGTAAAATAAATAAAGGCATATAGAGTTCTAACAGATGACGTCACGAGCATGTTTGCTGAGGGTCAGTTGACCCTACTGACCCATTTTATCTTTGCGGAAGAGTGTTACAAATTTATTGTAACACAGTGTTGTAAATGTATTTGTAAAAGCATTAAAAAAATCGACTACTACGCTTCCAAAAGCATGAAAAAATTAGCGTTGTCCTTCAGCAAAGTACGGTTTCTAAGAAGAAAGTCACGTGGTTGTTAGAACTCTCTCTCTCTCTCTATTTTTTTTTTTTTTCTAAAAATATAAGTTAATGTTTTGACAAATTATCATTAATTTAACTTTTATTTTTAATTATTGGTTAATATTTTTACAAAAATAAATAATTACGCCATTATTAATTATTATGCGTAATTGAAATAAATAGAATATGTACCTTTCGCTTGTAAATTATTACATGATTTTTTTTTTTCTAAATAATAAAAATTAACTTCCTTTCTTCTGCCATAGTTTTACATTTATTCCTCAATTACTTACAAAAACTAAAATTGCCATACTTTTGCTAAAAAAATTCTAATTTTTTAAGTATGAAATGTGCTCAGAAAAAAAAAAAAAAAAAAAAAAAAAAAAAAAAGTAGAATTATTTTCACAATTATCGTATTTTGCTTAATATAGAAATATTAAATAAAAAAAATAAAAATAAAATAAAAAATTCCTCTGTTTTCAGATCGGAGTTGAAAAAGTATCCATATCTTATCGAAGATTAAAATCTGTTGTATAATAAATTGTTAATCGGGAAGAAAAAATCATTACATTCTACGGAGATCATTCCGATTTGGGACTAAAATGCCCAACTTTTTGTCAACGTCCAGTCTCTTCCTAATATAGGGTCTCTAACAGAAGATATTCTACAGCGCCTTCTTTCGGTGAATTTATTTATTTAATTATTTATTAACAATGAAACAAGGTGCACATTTTTATTTGATGCTACACTAAGCTTTTCGTAGAGATGAAGCAAATGGTTCGTATACAGGGACACTTAAAAGTATTCAAATACATTACGTCTTGATGAGTATCTTTTAAAAGAGCTCGCCAATACCTTTAAAACGAATTGTTGAACTATCGATCTGCGATAATAAAAAAAAAAAAGTTTTCGTTTTTAACAATATAAATATATATATACATATATATATATATATGTATATATATAATTATTATTATTTTTTTTTTTTTAATGTTATATTGAGAATACGTTTTTTTTTTTTTTTTTTTTTTTTTTTTTTTTTTTTTGGATATTTAGTGTTATACTACTTCTCGAATATGGAAACCGTGTGCATTATCATGGAAGATATTTTTTAATAAATAAATTTAATAATTTATTTTTACCGAGTGAATCTGTATAGGAAAATACAGAAGAAAGTCGTGTGGTGGCCACAACACTCTAGTTATTTGTTGTTAGTGGATGTGCTTTACTAATAGAATTTTACTATTTCCAGGAAAGCTTTTTGAGAATTGAAATAAATTCCTCATATTATAGATATGGTAAATAATGTATGTTTTAAGCTAAATATTCATCGATAGTTTTTTTGTACATTAATGAAACGGGTATTTGAGGGGGGCGGTAGTCCTCCTCACACAGAACTAATTATTATATAAAACTCTTCCTAAGCCTATTTTGAATTGTTTAACATAGGTTTAAATACCATCACTCGTTATCATACCTCTTAATCTTCAGGTAAGAGAAACTAATGTGTGTGACACACCAGAATTTTTTATACAAAATAATTGTTAGAACAAAAATGTCGTCGGATTAATTTTATGCAGTTAATATTATATATATATTAGTCCGTTTTAAAGTATGTTAAAAGAGTGTTAAACATTTTTTACTTTAAATAATTGATTCACAGTATCCAGACAAATAGTTTTTGTTTAGATTTTAATTACGGTAAGTTAGAGGACATAAAACAGCATAATTGTTTAAGATGAATGTTGTTGGTTGTAAGTCTTTTAAGGGCGGTTGACTACACTGGTGTTCTTGGTGTATGGATGGAATGTTCTCTGTATGGGTCTTTCTAAGGGGTTCTAGCTCGTATTTACACGAATTTCGGAGAAAACCAGGGAAAAACTCGAACGACCAGGTTGATGAACGCGATCTGGGATAGAACCTGGCACTTCCCATCAAACAGATTTCATCTCAGAACCACTCAGCCGCTGGTGGGTCCTTTATCATTTTAGAATTATGTTAGATTATATAAAGGAGATTATAGAGTTAGATTATATTCATGCAGAATAATTAAATAAGAATTGAGTCAATAATTATCAATTGCTAGTTTTCAGTACTTATAATCTTTTTTCTAATTTATGTTTTTTTTTTTTTTTTTTTTTTTTTTTTTTTTAACTTCTTTTATTTATTAAGCACTGCATTTGATTAATTAAAGTACATGTAAAAAAAAAAAAAAACACACACACACACACACAAAAAACAACAACAAAAAAAAAAAAAACACGGATATTTATTTATATTTTTAAAGAAATTTATGAATCCTTTTAAGAAAGAAATAGATTTTATAGCTCACTTGATAGTAAAATACGCATTTAAAATAAATAAATAAATAAAAAGTGGTATTTAAACACTAGAGGGTATTGCATTTAAACTATTTCTTGAACTATTAGTTTATTATTTCTTTAATTTCAATAATATAGTCAGGAAACGAAAAATATACTCACTTTTTTCTTTTGAAAATTTATGAAATGGTTGAGTTAATAACTTTTTAAAATTTTAATGGTATTTTTAGAAGAGTTACAAAATACATTTCTACGTAACTTAAAAAACATATTACAACGTGACTTTAAAGAAATCAAATAGTAGTATATTAAGATATTTATAAAAGTTTTGTAAAATATTCTATTATTTTGTAATATATATATATATATATATATATATATATATATATATATATATTAATTATTATTGTTTTTAGATACGAATTTAGTTTATCTCTATTTATTAAATCTGAATTACATTACTATATTTTACCGTTTAAATCAATATTAAAAATTGTCGCCTGTTGCCTTATCCAAATAAAATTCAATGAATAATTATGCATTTATGTTTAAATTGGTAATATTCTTTTGTGTAATGAGATAACGCTCATATTGTGCAAAGTAAATTATGTAATCTTTTTATTTCATCTATTTAAAAATTTAATGTTTTTGTTAAACATAAAGTTTCATAAAATTTCATTTAAGAGAGCTGCAACAGATAGAACTTGCTCTTATGTGTATAGAATGCAAGTGCAGGTTTCGAATCCAGGGGGATGCTCATTGACTTAGATTTCTGGAGACTTCTACGTGTTTCTCTGTAATTCCTTTGGACATGGGGTCTTATCTCTTAGAAATATCTTTACAGAAGGTATTCCATAGTCACACAAGTCTGCGATAATTTTTTTTTCAAGGTGATGTGTTTTTCTGTTGTGTTTTTAAGGTTAATTAAGGAAAAAGTTTCATCAGGTACAGTTTTGGTAAAAATTAGGATTTTTTGAGCTCAAAGTTCCTTTTTTGGAACTCACATAAAATTTATTTCCCGGAAAATCTGGGTGATGTGAGTGAAAAACAAAGAGAACAATTTAATTAAAACGTCAAAGAAATGCAGAAGAGATATCATAACGAAGCAGTGTTAACATGTTCCCTTCTCGCGCAAGACCACCAAACAATGCACAATAATATAAACTCTACATAAAGCTTAGATGTAAAAAAAAAAACATTTAAAGGGTAATGTGTAAATAATAGCCCATTTTAATGTTTTTTATACATAAATTGTTTCGAATTTGCTATAGGCTCTGTGAAAATCCTTCCAGAATTTGAGAACACGTACCTGATATGAAGAAAAGATAAACATTTCTGAATACAGCGTATTGAGACACATCAGAAGCACACAAAACAGATAAAAAAAATGAAAAGTGCGATTTCGCCGACCAGCGTTACAGTCAGCAGCAAAAGTATTGAAGCACACATAAACATTTTTTATACACACGCACACACATATATATATAAATATATATATTAGTTTGATCATTAATTTTTATCTTCAACTTTGTTTTTTATGAAAAGCATTAACTTCATGATTCGACAAATATTTACTTAACAAATCAGTATTCGGTCCATAACTTTTAAATAGAAATTATTACTAGCACTTCAATAATTTTACTGCTGAGTGTATCCTTTTAAAAATATATTATCTCTTCTAAAAATATATATTTAACTAATGTATGCATATATATATATTTTTTTTTTCTATGTCTCTAGAGAAATTAATCGACCATAACCTGTATACCATCACGCCATCGTCTTTTAAACCTCCATTTAAAATACACGAAATATTATGTTTCATGCAGAGAAGTTTATAACAATACATATAGATTATCGTAATCTCTCTAGATCTAAAATGCCAAGAGAGTTCTTTTCCTGTAAGTCTGTGGCTGGAGGCAAATTGTTTGGATAAGAGAGATTTTCTTCTGTTTGTCTGTGTGTTGTTGCCACCAGCTTTTCATACTTTATTTAATTTAAAAAAATGTCACCAAACTTTTCATACTTTAATTTTTAAAAAAATCTAATTGTCCGATCAATAAGTTAATTAAACCGACGGATTCAGAAAAAATGCCCCTTTCATTTGGTACCTTATTTGCAACGAAATTTTGATTAGATTTTTTAAAAGTAATTAAAATGTGAATGGAGTGAAAAAACAATTTAGATAAAGTTGCACGAGAGTTCCAAAAATTAATAAAAATATAAATAAACGTTAAATAAATAAAATAGTCGTCTGCTCAATCACGTGATATTGAAAAACGAGGAATCGAATTTAGTAAATATGGAAAGGAAAGGAAAACGAAAGGAAAAGAAAGAAAAAAATCATAAATTATGTATGTCTAAAGTGACGATAAAAATTCAAAAGTCGCCAAGGGGAGCTATATTAAGGCTATACCATGATCAAGTTTACATATTTCATTATTTCATTACTTATTTTTCTATATACCAACTACTATTATAACCACAGAAATTAATTGTCTCATGCGATAGACGTAGTCGATCATAGCACATTGTAATATTATATTTGGTGTGAATTTTTTGTCATTTTATGATTGATCGAATAAATCAAATAAATATAGAAAATAACGTGAAAGAAAATATTATATACACCATGTTCATATGTAACTAGGATTCAAATATAAAATGGCTACTTATTTTTTTTCGATAATGTCCGTTTCGAAACTGCCATCTGATAAGCACGCAAATGGAAGCCCACTGGTGAGCTATTGCCACAGGCAATAGGGACAGACACCCCAAAGTCTGCGAATGAGTGGGTCGCTGCCGAAGGCAGTGGGGAACCAAAGCGGGCTTTAAAGCAATTTCATGATTTCTTTAAATTTATTTTTGTTTGTAAAGCGATAGAGGGAAGAGTTTCCTAGAAAAGCCTTCGTTGATTCACTACCTCCGTTGATTTCATGAATTAAAAAATGGTTTCGTTAACAAACTTTGATCTATTGGCACGCAGACAGCATCAGGTTGAGTTTTGTACATTTCGAGTTTGATTTTGAAATTTTTCACGCATTCGGAATTCGGTTCGTTCCCGAACCGGGACATTCCTAGTGGCATATAACTTACAACATTATAGACAAAAATATTTTTATTTAACATGCATAGTACATATAAGTTACAACATTATAGACAAGAAATTTTAATATAAATACTATAAATAGTTAACATTTCAGAATTTCTGAAACAGCGTTAAAAATACTCCAGATTGTGTAAATAAAATATAAATAAATCAAACATCATACTTTTTTTTGTAGCTTTTGTATTTATTAATAAGTATCTCTTATGTATTACTCATTTTCTATTTTGTAAGAATGTGTCTTTTTTTTTTTTCAATTACAATAGATATTATTTCAGTTTGACTACATATATATATATATTTTAAATTCAAAATTATTTTTAAAAAATATTATTATTTTATTTTTTTTTAAATAGGGTCGTTAAAATTATTTTCAATATGTAAGAAAATATTTTTCAATGATGAAAGCTGTATAATCATTTTGTATACCACCAGGATACTAAATTCTAACAAATGATATGTTTTAAAAATGAACTTTTCAAAACACTTTATCCACAAACAAATTAACTCGTGAGATTTTGGCCTGTTGTAAAAGTGCACTATTTTAGAAAATAACAAAAAAAAAAAAAAAAAAAAAAAAAAACCACAAATTATACAACTAATAGTAAAATTGGACGGTATGATTTTTTTATATATAAAAAAAAAGTCCGAACAACTTGGCATACGAGCGCGACCTAGGACCGAACCCGGCACCTCACGTCTACCAGCTTTGAATGCAGAACGGCTCGCTAACATTTGGGAATTAAACTTTCAACAGGTGGCGCTGTCGTCCAATATTTTTCATGATTTTTAATCTGGTAATATAGCACAAAAATTCGTATAAATATAAATAACGAGAACTAAGTTTAAATTTTCAAAGTGAAATTATGAAAGCATTATATATTTTTAATACAAATAGTTAACTAATATATATATATATATATATATATATATATACAAGTAGAAGGATTCCTTACTTCCCACTGGAAGTGTAAATTTTAAACATAGATATTTTTTATATAAAATCGGAAAAATCTTTAAGATGAATTCTTTCGTTCGAATGATTAATGATTTTTTTAATTTAACTCATATTGCAATTATTTAACGTTTATGTATTTCCATATTTCTGTGTCACGTAACAATATATAAATATGCTTTATTTCTTTGTAGAAGCAAGGGCTTCAAATTTCTTTTTCTGTTTCTCAAACTGGATAAATCAAAGCTTTAGCAATAATCAAATTATCAATATGTTAGTTTGATTTACAGTGACTGTTACACAAAGTAGAAAATAATTTAAAAGAAAATTCAGCATAACATCTAAATAAATTTGTTTATTATTTACTACCATTATTATTTTTATCATTCAAGTTAAATGTTCAATTGGACTATTTTCTCTAAAGATTTTAGAAAGATTATTTTTCTTTATATTTCAGTAAATATAAATCTATATAGTAGATAACCGACTAACGAAAAAAAAAACTTCTTTCGTAAAATATGTCTAAGATAATTAACTATCGGTAATTATGTTACAAAGAGTGTTAGAAGAATGTTTATTACTTGTAATTAATAGCAGCTGTTGTCATTCTTTAAATATATATTATATTAAAAAATAAATAAATAAAATAAAATGAACTCATATAATAAAAAGTAATATGCTTCAAGTAATCCTACATATTAACTTAAATTAATGGATACAGATATTTAATTGCAGTAAGCTATGAGTTACGTGAAAGCATTTTAAAATTTGTTTATAAAGAGAATATTTATTATGACGTATAAAATGTGTTATTTTAATTTTTATGATATTTAATAAATTTAAAATCTAATATTATTCTTTGTTTCTTAATTTGATTTTAAATATGATTTATTATTTCAAAATATATATGGCTCTAAATATATGCATATATACTTTTTTAATTAAACATTTTTATTTAATATATTTTTTACAATAAAAAAATAATAATAATAACGCTCTAATTAATCCATTGATTTAATAATTGATCTCTACAAATAATAAGTCATAGTATGGGACCATTAAAATGCGAATCATTGTATGAACATATGCTATATGATGCAGCCTAGAATATTAAGCATTAATATTTTTGCATTTGTATATTTCATATTTATTTTTACACGTAAAATTATTTTTAAAGCAATACTTTAGAAAATAACAATTATTTGTGTGATTAAAGAAAAAAAAAAGTTAATTCCGTAATATATATATGTATATATATATACCACTGTTAAAAAGTTTAGCAATATTTGCAAACGATCAGTTTTTTTCAAATTAAAAACTTATCTCTCAATGAAATGTTTTCAAAAATTGAGTAATTAAAGAATTGGGTCTTCCTCCTGTTTTTCAGTAAAGATTGGTTTAAGACAACAATTAGGGCGCCGGTAACAAATGGAGCAAAATTAATAATGTTTGTGATCACCCTGTATCGTTAAGTAAACGAAATGTGCTGTAACTTTAGTATATGCTAACATAGACCCTGTTCAATTTGTGGAGGAATTTGTGTGATGATAGCATGTTAAATAAGGGAGATATAAGCATTTGTTTTAAAGTTCCAAAAAAACCCGAAAAAAAAGAAACATGTTTTTTATTTATAATATACAGAGTTTTTAACGAAAATTATTCCCACTTTCAGATAAGTTGGAAAAATACTTTCAAAACAATATACTGCAATCGGAATACAAATATTTAAATATCTCATGAAATATGAACATTTTTATGAAAAAAGTTTTTACTGCGCATGTGTGAAATGTAAAACATTTTTTTATTCGATAGATTGAGAGCTAGGTGTATTGGGCAACTTTTATCAAAAGGGCATTTGAATAGAAAAAAAAGTGAATTCTACGAAAAAGAAAGAGCTAGATTTTAGATATTTTCCAAAAGTTGAAATTTCTTACCCCTTATGATCTCACAAATCATAGTAAATAAACAAAAATATATTAGAGTTACAAGCTTATAAGGGATTTTTCACAAAAAAAGTACATTTGCAGTGTGGTTGAAATAATTGGATCTTAAAATTGATTTCGTGACATGTGAAAAACCCCTTAAGAAATTTCAACTTTTGGAAAATATCTAAAATCTAGCTCGTTCTTTTTCGTAGAATTCAATTATTATTATTTTTTTTTCTATGCAAATGCACTTTTGATAAAAGTTGCCCTATACATCTAGCTTTCAACCTATGCAATAAAAATGTTTTACCTATCGCACATGCGCAATAAAAAAACTTCATAAAAAAGGTTATATTTCATGAGATATTTAAGATATTTGTATTCCGATAGCAGTATATTGTTTTAAAAGTGTTTATCTGACTTATGTGAAAGTAGGAATAATTTTCGTTAAAAACTATGTATATTATAAATAAAAAACATGTTTTTTTTTTTTTTTTTAAATAAATGCTTATATCTACCTTATGTAACATTCTATCATCACACAAATTCATCCACAAATTGATCTGGGTCTATGTTAACATATCCTAAAGTTACAGCTCATTTCGTTTCCTTAACGATACAGGGTGATCACAAATATTATTAATTTTGCTCACTTTGTTACCGACCGCCTAATTGTTATCTTAAATCAATCTTTACTGAAAAACACAAGGGAGACTCAGCTCTTTAAATATCCAATGTTTGGAAACATTTCATTGAGAGTGAAGTTTTTAATTTGAAAAAAACTGATCGTTTGCAAATCTTGCTAAAGTTTTAAACAGGGGTGTATATATAATATAAGGAGTCCCATAAGTACAGCGACAAAATAAAAAAAAAAATCACAAGAATTCAAAATTGCATCGGAGACCATCACCGTAAATGTAATCTTAACTTTATTAAGAAACAGATGTTTTGTGTTATTTTTTAATCCATGCGAAACAAGTTCTTTAAAGTTCATAGTTAATCAAAAATTTCTCAAGCTCTGATACAATTCGATTCTAATTTACTTTCAAATTTCAGCTTGTCACATTCTTGTACCTCGTATGTTTCTAAAATAAGTCCAACATAAATTAATTATATTCTTTCCAGTCATATAATTAAATTTTGTAGAAAAATGAAGCAAAAACTAGTAAATGTAAAGATTTATCGTGTTTGAAAATATTTTAAATCCTATAACTACCAGTTATCAATAGAAAATTTTGAAGCCTCCGTAGTATTCGCGACGCCAGTCCAACGACTCTATATAGTAGAGACAAACCATAATTTATTTCTTTATTTCTGTTTCTTTTTTTTTTCTTTTTTTTTTAGTCGCTAAATATGTTTCTCGTAAACAACAAACACTAAAAACGAAAGCAGTGTATGATGTAAACTTAATGAGTTTTGTTAATATTACAACTGTTATTATTGTAATTAGTGCAGATAAATCATTCTTTTCTACTTGAAAAAAATATTATGCATATTTATAAAATAATAATAATAATAATAATAACTTAACAATAATATTTACCAATAGCTCATTTAAAACAACATGAAAAACATGAATACAGAAGTGAAATGCAGAACAGATTTTGACGAGGAATTTTTCCACAAATCTGAGTTAGAGAAAAATTGAAAAACAAACTAAAGGGACTCAAAAGCCAAAGGCAATGATATTCTACGGATAATTTTGCCCCAACTAATTAACTAATACATATTTTGAAATTCTATTTTAAAATTTAGAAAGTTCGCAAATGTTAAACAAATTTTCGCTTGCTAATACTGATTTTTTTTTTTCAAAGTTGTGAAATGCGATTATTCGCAATATTAGCTTAAAAATGAAATCTTAAAACTTAAGAAAAACAAGTTTTAGGAAAGCGATAACCTATTTAAAAGTTATGAACAGGACAAAATTCTCTATAAAAGCGGCAAAATTCTCAATAAAATAACATTGGCTTCGGCTTTCGGAGACGATGAGTAGAGAGTCACCAAGCATCACAGATATACTGTAAAACACTGTGTAATATTATTTGGAAGACGTATAGTAAAAATAAATAAATAAATAAATGGAAGTAAATATTTGATTCTTAATAAAATAGTAAAAAAAGTTAAAAAAGAAGTAAGAAGTGGATATGGAGATCAAATTCTTGGTGGACAAAATTGAAATCTAATACAAACAAAAAAAAAAAAAAAAAAGAAAGAAAGAAGGAAGGAAAAAGATAGAAAGAAAGAATTTTGCAATTAGACTGCGGTATGCGGAATAGGCATCCGTGTAAAATATCTACCTTTTCTACACATTTTGATGTGTTAGGCAATCGAAGTACACAAGACTCTTCTGTTTTCTATGTGTAAGGTCTGAAATTGTTAGTAAATTAGGTAGTTATTTAGACTGTTTGACGATATCTTTACATAAAATTATTGTACAGAGATCAGTAAGAGCTCTGTTTTCAACATTTTAATTTGAAAACTTTAAATTTATTGTAAATTTCCGATTTTCTTAACATGAGAGAATAGTATTAAAAACATGCATTATACGGATTTTTTTCGGCCTATAAAATGTTATATTACAAGTACTTATGTCAATTAATTTAAATATTTCTCTAATTATGTTCAAATAAACAAATATTAGTAGCAAAATAAAATTTATGTTGTTATAAACCAAAAGTTTAGGAAAAAAAATAAATGAGCATTAAAAATGAATATAATACACTGAAATTGTTTTTCATCTGTGTTGCAAGTTCCAATTTATCTAAAACTTTATATATTCATATGCATCTTAATAAAAATTTAAGACTTGTAGAACAGATTTCTTTCTTAGATTTGAGAATAATCACTGGAATGAACGTAATCCTTTCTGCTACCAAATAATACTTATAATGTTTAATCTCTTTTCAATAGAATTACATGCGTATTCTTCAGTTATGACTGTCGAAAAAAACTGTTGACTAAATTTATTTGATATATATATATATATATATATATATATATATATATATGTATGTATGTATGAATGTATGTATGTATATTAAATAAATTTTATATTTCACGATAAAGTCAGAAGAATATTTGAAATAATAAAATTCTTTAGCCAATAGGATAATAAATTAAGTGTGATTTATATGTAGTATAAGAATGAGATATTATTGAAAAAAAAATGTTTGTAAGAAAAGATACATTTTTATTTATTTAATATACATACATATATTAATATACTTGAAAGTATAAAAGAAATTGTTAACAAAATACGACGCATATTCAATATAAAATTTCTGTTGTATAATAACGATAAGTTTGATTTGAGTAAAAGAATTATCTTTCAAAGAAGGATTGGGGACAGCTTTAATTTAACGTATATCGGATTTTTTAATATATTTGAAACGTACATGAATTTAAATAATAAATTACAATCATTAAACAGGTTCAGTAATTGTACTTTGTTTGTTAAACAGTAAATATTGGAAGATTAGATCTTGTTTACAAGCTACAATATCAGTTTAATGAAAACTGCACAAAAGAATGCAAAGCAGATGATTTATATGCTGGTATATTTTGAATTTTTTTAAGTTCCTCTTTCTATCACATAAACAAACAAAAAATCTTAACCAAAATTAAATTAATATAATTTTAAAGTCCAGTTTAAAACTTATCAATACCTCTTTATACAATAAAAAGTATCGGGAAAACCAAGTTAGACTCGAATTCATTGTAAAAATATTATTCGGATTCAAAAGATTATCATATAGAGATATTTCTTTAGTGATCATTTTTAAATATTATTTTGTACTCATATTTCAAATGTGAGAAAAATGTCATAGCGATTTCAATATATATATATATATTCCGTACTTTTTACAAAAGTTTTTTGAGTCGTTTACAAGAAAATTAGATAACTCCCAGAATCTGTTTTTAGAGGTGCACGGTCTGGCTGTAAATGTTAATCTTCTAGGAGATAAACATAATTCAAATGAAATTTTCATCCGAAAAAAAAAAAATAATAAAAATATATAAAGCTGTAATTTATAATGTGATAACGGCTGAGGTAGATAAATTGATTAATTAAAGATATTTTGACATGATATTGATATTTTAAAATAGAAAAGTAAACACAGGAATTGTTTTTTATATTATTTTGTGTATTTATTTATAAAAATTCTCGTATGAAACAAGATTTTATATGAATACAAGACTTATGCAAAATCTTAGAAAGACAATATTAAAAGTAATATGATGAATTAATTCTTAAATTTCTTTGTTATAACATCAATAATGTATGTTTCATTTGAGTAAAATATTTTTTCCCCCAATTTCTCTTTCACAGGATTAGAGACACCTTTAAATTAGCATAAATTGATCTTCGTAACATACTTAAAATGCATTTGGGATTAAATTTAAATAACGATGCAAAGTCGTTAAACTGAATTATGTGAGTTAATATTAGGGGATTAAAATATGTTTTCAAATTATAGTATTGCTTAAAAAAAAAAAAAAAAAATGCATTACAGAATGTAGAGTAGATTAATTATACGTCGACCATTTTAGATTTTCTTTTAACTTTCTCTTTCTATCACATATAAATAATAGAGTAAAAAAAAACACGAATTATTTTTATTGTAATGTATTCAGAATTTCATTAAATCTAAGATATTTTAAATTCCAATTTTTAGTCATCAAAATTTTGTAATTTTTGAGAATACGTCAGTGAATTAAATTATAATTTGTTCTATTTACTTATTTATTTTTGTAACATAGGCTTGTTTTATATAAAGGAAAAGTAAACTTTTATTATGCGCATTCATCATCGCCATGAGAAACAGCTTGCCACCTGTGGCTGATGTTGGTACAATTATGCTAATATATTTTCGAACACTATAGCGGATTTTTCATACCTAACTGAACAAAAACTGAACTACACACAAAATATTAAAATTTTAATTAAAATTAGGTGAAAAATTTGCAATTTATATCACAGTTTATAATAATTACTTTTTTGTTCATAACTTCATTGAGTTTTATTTTTTCCTAAATTATGTATTTCAATCATTTTAGCATTGCATATTTAAGCCTGTATTTTATTTCAAACCATTAAATAATTTGAGAGTTTAATTATTATTATTATTATTATTATTATTTATTTATTTTATTTAAAGTTTGCTTTTATTAATCGATGATACTATATGAAATATGATCAACTTTGTTATCATTCTTGTTGAGGATTTTCTTTTTATCATGAGCTTAAAAACTGTATAAGAAAAATATATTTCAAAATTAAGGGGCATTATTTCAAACAAAAGATTTATGTTCCATATAACGATTAAATATGTAATCACAATTTTTATTCCTAATACGTATTGTATTTATATCGGATTGTTATTTCCTCTGGATTGTATTATCGAAATTTAACGAGAATTTTATGGTTTACAATGACGTAAATACCCTTAAACTTCAAATATAAATTAGTTCCGAAATCTCTTTATCGAATGCAAAAGAAACAATTTAAATGATATCTCAAGAACTGAAAAATATCATTACTATACTACTATCGTAAAAACAATCTTTATTTTATTTTAATGAAAGGCAGATGTTATACATTAGATACTTTACATGCATTCTGCAATATGTCTGTATTGTTTTTCTACTGATTAATAGTCATTTTAAAAGTATATTTTGTGTTTTTAAGTATTTTAAATAACATCTAACAAATTGTTTAGATATTTCCGATACTTTTTTTTTTTCATTGTATTTATTTCTTATAAAAAAAGACATTTAAAAGTACAAAAAATCCAAGTTCAAAAAAAGAGAATGGATTAATGTTGTGCCTAAAAAGGGTGTGATATCAAATTCCCAAGCTTACATTCTAATACTTATTTAATATCACCATTTAACTAAATTTTCAAATGGGAATCAAGTGCCTTATGATATGTTGATAGAAATCCTTCTTTCCTGTGCTAAATACATCATAGCGTATTTCTGAAAATTATTTTTTGTAATTTATGCATGATAGGCATGGCGGTCATCTTCCAAAAAATTTTGTTAATTAGGATTGTTTATAAATCTCATCAATTATAGGATGGGAGTGCACCAAACTAAACACTATTAAAACTTAAATTGATTCAACTTGTGTGCATAACGGAAGCTTTTGCGATGTTTTTCTCGCATTTCCTTTTTTTTTTTAAATCTGAATATTTCAGTCTCTGCTGAATGGAATAGCCATATTATTTTTCCGAGATATTTATTCCAAGAAGAGAGCATTCGAATTGGGCAAATATAACAAAGGAGGGGGGGTCTATGATTTTTTCCCCTTGATATTTTTACTTTAATTTAAATTTCTTACATTCTTTTATTACCTGCATTTATAGGATATAAGTGTACCAAACTTAATTCTAAATACTTATAATAAGAAATCAAGTTGATTGAACTTGTGTACACAGTGGACGCTTTTTCGATGTTTCCCCTCGCAATTTTTGCTATCGGAAAATTTCAGTCTCTGTTTTAATGGAATAGCCAAATTAATTCTATACAATATATTTATTTTAAGAAGCTTTCTTCAAATTGTGTGAATGTTTATTCATATTTTGAATGATGGTCGCCAAGTCCATCATGAATAAATACAAATTTAAATTAATAATAATAATAATAATAATAATAATAATAATAATAATTTTTAGAAACAAGCTATGATGTATTTAGTACAGAAATAAAGATTTCTACCATCATATCAAAAGGCACTTGATTTACACGTGAAAAGTTAGTTAAAAAGGAATCTATAATAATAAAAGAAGATGTGTGTCTGTCTGTCTGTCTCTCTGTCTGTCTGTCTGTCTGTCTGAGCATCTATACGTTCAGCCCCTACTGAGCGCAGAAGTATAAAATTTGACATACGGGTGCCTAGAAGTCTTCCCGAGGGGATAGTGAAATAGTTTTAAAATTTTAATTAGTTGCGGAGATATTAATTAAAATGTAGACCTATTTCTAATCAAAAAGCGATCTCAATGACTAAAAATTCACCGCGATTGCATAAAAATAGATATTTTAACGGAGTAAAAAGCAGAAAAAGTGAAAAAAAAATTAGAAATATTAGTCCGATCGTAACGAATTTGGTACCAAATGAAAGGGGAATTTTTTCCGAATCTAAGAGTGCAAGCGGCTTATCGATACATCAATTACATTTTTTTAAACTAAAGTATGAAATTTAGTTGGCGACAGGCAGACGACTGTCTGTGATGAAAAAGGAAATGGTTGTAATCAATTAAGATATCACGTGTTTTATATAGTGGAGGTAAAAATTACAATTTTCAAACTTTTTCTAATTTTCAATTTCCTTACATTTAAATGAATATTCGGCTTAGACAGCATATTATAAAGGTACTGTTCAATTTTCCTGAAAATATATGAATAAATAAAAAAATGACATATTTATTGACAGTTTTCTTTTATATTTTGCAGTATTTTAAATTGAGATATGCCGTTGAAATTCCGTAGTATTTGGTTTTAATGCCCGATAATTCGATTGTGAATATTTTTGAAAGAGTACGATTATTAGGGAGGGCTTGAGAGAGGGGGAAAAGGGGCAAAAAAAAAGTGTTACAGCGTTTGAAATTGATTGGTATATTTAGATTTTAAGGCAAGGTAAATCGATTGCGGATATTTTCGAGTGTAAAATTATTATTATCGACGGAAAAGGGGGGGAGGGAGAGCGAAGGGGCAAATATGTAGAAAAGGAACGGGAGTTCCGGAGAAAACAACGGAATACACAGAACACCTTTATTCTTTTATATTTTGCAGAGTTTCAAATTCCAATTTCTGCTCACATATCGTACTAAGGATTTTTAACGTTATATAGCCCGGCATTATGCAAGTTTCGGAGAAAACCATGGATAAGTCGGACACAAATCTTTTTATAAAAATGTCTATATTAGCTCTGTATCCCAGCTTCTAATTAACATAATTTCATAAGTAATATATCATTTAAAAAGTTATCTGAATTAGAATTGATGAGTATATGTGGCAAATCTCTGTCGCCAGAGGGCGCTTTGATATTTTAATACTTCAATATCTAGAATTCTACTTATAACACATCATTTGAAATATTACGGACTTTTAAACTGATATAATCCGTTAAATTCCGTACGGGAGTTTCAGATAAAACCACAGAAAAGCCAGAACACCTTTATTACAATATCTCCAATTCTAATTATGATGCAGGCTTTCGAATTCCGAAACTCCGTTCACATTTCGTATTAAGGATTTTTAACACGCAAGTTTCAAAGAAAAAAAAAAAAACGAAAAAATCAGACACAAACTTTGTTATAACAATGCTTATATTACCTTTGTATCTCAGCTTCTAATTAACATAATTTCATAGGTAAAATATCATTTTATGTCTTTTAAACTGAAATTGAGGAGTATATATTGCAAATCTCTGTCGCTAGAAGGCGCTTTGTCATTTTAATAATTCAATATCTTCAATTCTGATTATCAGTAAATTACTTATAGGGAGAAGATTGGGAGACAGAAGGCCCCACCGGGTTGCGGATTTGCCACGATCAGAATTTTCAAGGTCCTTTATATGATGAGCGAACAGGCTATTTCAAATCATTAAACGTAAAGTCGCCTAAGTCGCCACGGAGCAAAAATTTGCTACAGTTAAAAATTTCAAATCTATTTGTGGTATGAGCGTGGAAGCTGCTGTAAGTTCTAAAACGGGGATAAAGCACCGCAGGCGCCACCGAGCTGAACTTTGCTGAAGTCAGAATTTTGAAAGATCGCAACACGGTGAGCCAACAGGCTGTTTCAGATATTGAAAAAGGAAGAGGGCGCCGCGGGCGCTACCGAGTGGTAATGCACTGCGATTAAATTTTTCAATAAAGTTTTTTTCACTATATGTCAATGAGCTGTTAAAGGACCTGAAACGGGAAAAAGCGCCACCAAGCGGGATTTCGTAAAGTCGAACTTTTCAAGGATCGTGAACCAGCTGGTCGCCGAAAGCGGCTAGTTATTAATAAAATCTCAAAAAAAAAAAAAAAAAAAGAAGAAGAAGAAGAATCATTAGAAAAAGTCGAAACCTAAGTTAAACTTCTCGCTGCGTTCGGTACTGATTTTCCAATAGCAACAGGTTAAGTCCAGGTTGCCATTGCCCGCTTACCTGCCACACTGTTTTACCCGCATTTATTTCCCTTCCCCCCGCGATTGTTGGACGCAAAGTCCCTCTAAAGTACATATTGCGTACACTTAATGAACATTTACACGCCAAAAATTGCCATTATAAGGTAATTTAAAGCAGATTTAAGCATAAAAACGTGGGTTTTTTTTTCGACTTCTCCCCCCCCCCCCCCTCAAAAAAAAAAAAAAAATGTGTTGGAGGATTTTGAGAAATGTTCGTCACCCTGCTATAAAGTACATTGAATCTCTTTAAGTAATTTAACACGTACAATAAGTTAGGGGACCAAGCTAATTGTAGTGGTTTGTCTTTAAGAATTACATTCTACACGCAAACATGTCGACAACTTTCATAATAATGCCATTACGGGCTCTATCTACCGGCTGAATTTACAGTAAATAAAATACATTCGTGAACCCGAACCTGCTTATTCTTTAAGAATTGATTTCTTTATGCATGTATGTCGACAATTTTTATACCATTATCATTGTGGAATCTATATTTAGCTTCTTTTGAAATCTCTTCTATGATAATATGTCATATATAACACCAAATCATTCTTATTTTTGCTCATTATGAATATTATTTTTGTAATTATCTCCAAAATGAAAAATCAATGAAAGACTAAATGGGCGATGCACAACTAGATGTTATACCAGTCCATATAGGAATTTACAACATTCTACGTCCAATTGATTTTCAGTTATGTGAGATATACACAGATACGTCCCTACAGATGCTATGAAAAGTCATGGAAAAAAATAGATTTCTCTAAACGGGAGCCCATTTTAAGACCAAAGTTGTAGATGAACAACTAAACGTCAGGACAGTCACAAATGTAAATTTTTAACATTCATTGGTCATTCGTTTTTCAGCTATGAGATACAAAATCCATTTCACAATTCGGGATTACTACAATACTTCCTTAAACTTTGTATAAGGAAGTAAAAAATAATAAAATAATAATAAAATAAAATAAAAATAAAAATAAACCCACACTTCCTATTAGCCAGAAAGACTTGTTTTAATCTTTTGATGAATTGATTAATAACCCTTAAAAAGTAATGATACCAATACAAAAAACCCTTAACGGGTTAAAAGTTTTGCTACTTTATGGCTAAAAGAAATTGAAATACGGGTCTAAAAAATAATGATACATGAAAACTTTGTTATTAATTAAAAAATATATAGAGATTTTCTTTTTGGATCATTTTCTGTTTTCTTCTATTTATATTTACAATGCATACTGCATATTTAATATTTCAAACAAAACATAAACAGATATAGAAAACTAACTCACTGATGCTTTTTCATTTGCATCTCAAACTCAAAATGAGTTTTTTTTTAAACAAACGGTATCAAAATTCCAGTGAAGCCTAGGTATTACTCTAAAAGATTTGTTTTTAAACCACATTACAATTACATTTGTTTTGTCTAATAAAGTATATTTACACACTGAAACAATGTTTTTTAAATTTCAAATGTACTGTCAAATGATCACACTTTTACCGAGTTTACATTATAAATTGAAATTATTTATTCCAATAGATTAATTTGCCTTTTGCGTCACGCTTTCCAAAACTGTAAGTAAAATTTATGTAAATGTTGCTTTGTATCATAGTGTCCAACTAACAAGGGAACTCTTTGAAGTGATAATCGCCGATTTTCTTGAAAAAAATTCTGGCATAACATTCAATTATGAAAAGCATCTTCCTAAAATATTAGCTGCTGAGTCGCAATAGATAAGCTATAAAAAATTATTAAAAATGAAAGCATGTCTGCAATCTTTCCAAAAAAGCGCCTGTTTGGCGACTGCATTCTTCGGAATTTCATTGCAATGAAGATTTAATAGATGTAGATGTTCTTCTTTCTATTTGATAGCCAAACGAACTCCATACGATGTCGAGCACTTGAGAATTCAGAATAGTTAACAAAAACCAGATAATTTACCAAATTGAGACTTACTTAGTCGAAATTCTAAATAATATTTAATATTTCAATTAAATAAGCTGTGTCAATAACGATTGCAAAAGCATTAACGCCAAGTTTTTAATAACGACATTTAAAACATATATGATCAAGACTTTTACATAAATTTAAATAAAATAAAACATTATATATTAAAACACAAAGCTGTTATTTTTTAACTAAAATGAAAGCATTTCGTATCCGAACACATTTTTTTCTTATAAGTCTGATAATTTTATTGAGCACTACCAACCTTCGACGAACAAGCAACTCAACAGACTATGAGTTGTGTGGATCCAGTATCTCATTAGAGCTACGCAATGAGCAATTGGAGATGATTTATGATTCTACCTTAAATTTCGACCTGTTTGTTGATTGGGTTTAACATCACACTAGTACTGCACTATGGGCAATTGGCGACGGTTTGCGATGAGCTTATGAGGATGTTCCGGTGATAAATGGTTGCATTCTGCGTACATTCGGTAACAAAAGTGTCCGAACACTAGCAAAAAATCCTATGCAAAAAAAGTACACTTCATACGATTTTGTTAAATAAATCCTTATCGAATCATGTTCTTACACTGACTAAGAATAGGATTCGACAAGGATTTACTTAATAAAACCGTACGAAGTGTACTTTTTTTACATAGGAATTTTTGCTAGTGTTCGGACACTTTTGTTACCGACTGTATGTTATTTATTTTTAATCATACATCCGATTTGTTTGTTTGACTCGACATCCCCCGCCCCATACCCCTGTAAATTTCGTCGAGATGAGGACAGATGTAACATAACCGGATTAAAATACAAAAAAAAAAAAAAAAAAAAAAAAACACTCTCTGTCAGCCGGGAAATCAAACCCATTCTTTTACACTTTAAGGCGATTAGCAAAGGTGACTCGACCACAGAGGGTCTGCATTCAGCATAACAATTATTTTTAAAACAACAAGATTTCGCAGTTAATAATTCTATAAAATTCCCTATGAAATTCATTGCGCAGCACTAGTGCGACGTAAAACCCAGCCAACCTTATGAAATTCTAATGCATATTTTTACAAAACTCTTTATATTATTATTCGTAAACATATATAAAATAAATTGCCAGAAATGTAAAAAGCCATAAAGTAATAGTTATGCACATATTTTTCCAATTTTAAATAAACCCTCCGTGAAAGATCAAAATTGTAATAGTACATCTAAAGACCATCTCTAGGAATATGTCCCAGACTGTCGCCTTTGCATAGCTGCAGTGCGAATTAAAACTTAAAACCTACTCAACCTCAAATATCTTAAATATTTTAATTTTGATTTATTTATTTGAGTATTAATTTCAATCAACTATTCAAATAATTAAATGTTCAATCAAATATTATATTTCATATTGGTCGCGAATTGCCCATTACACAGTACTAGTGAGACGTAAAACGTAGCCAACCAACCTATAAATCAGATTAGTTTTTAAATCATCTGCAAATTTATATAAATGCTCATGCCGAGAGCTTCAAACATTAATTTACTCCAGATTATATATAAGCTGGAGTAATGTAAAAGTAACTCTGAAATTGAAATTGCATTATTTTAAATAAATGCAATTTTGAAACATTACATACAATAATTGAAAATATTGGATCTAACATAAAACATAGCGTCACTTTTTCTAAATAGAAATTTCTAGATTTCAGAAAATATCCTGGGTGTTGGTGGGCTTTAACGTCGCACTATAGCTACGCAGTGGGAAATTAAAGACTGCCTTAAATTCACACTTAAAAATGTTCCGGAGACATGACATCTTAATTTTTATCCTCCGCGGAGGAGATGGCTTCGTTACTTCAGTAACCCCTAAAGCGATAGAAAATACTACCCTCCTATACTTAAGTTCTTTGGCATCATTTAAGGAAGGTTAATGTGATTTGGCGATGACTTTTTTCGTATTTAGCGTTCAAAACGTAAAGTTTAATAATTTTTTGCGGCTTTCCTGTTGCGATTCAGCAGCTAATTTTTTACCAGTGAATTAAGTGCAACATAAACTATATTCTGTAATTTTTTGAAGGAAATCGGTGATTATCACTTGAAAGAGTTTCCTTGTAAGTGAAAATGTGTGAAAGAGCTTGTGTGATGCAAAGAAAACATTTGTAGAAATTATTTTTGGAGTTTTGGATAGCGTGACGCAAAAGACAAATTAATTGATTGAAATAAATAATTTCAGTTTATAATGTAAACTCAGTGAAAGTGTGATCATTTGACAGTACATTTGAAAATTAAAAGCATATTTTCAATGTGTAAATACACTTTATTGGACAAAATAAAAATAATTTTACTGGGATTTATAATCAAATCATTTAAAGTAACGCCAAAGCGTCACTGGAATTTTGATATCATTTCTTTTAAAATCCTTATTTTTAATTTCAGATGCAAACGAAAAAGCATCAATGAGTTATTTTATATATCTGTTTATTTTGAAGTTGAAAATATTATGTTTTAAGTTTGCACTGTAAATATAATTTTGAGAAAAAAAAATAAATGATCAAATAAGAAAATCTATATATTTTTTCTAATTAATAGCAAAGTGCAACTCAAAATTTTATATTATTATTGTTAAGACCCATATTTAAATTCATTTTAGCCATAACGTAGCTGCGTCACAAACTTTTAACCCGTTAAGAAATTTTTGCATTAATATATTTAACAAATATAAATTAAATCCAGTATATTTTAATAAGTTATTTACGCTGAAAAGTTTATGCATAATTTAATATCATAAATCATAAAGCAAATGAAATTATAAACCTTTTATTGCATATATTCTTAACTAGAAATAAAAAATAACCAAATGAAACATTTGATAAGAAAACGAAAAAAAAAAAAAAAAAAAAAAAAAAACAGATGCAAATTATTAACATTTTAAAAAATGTTTTTTAATTTTTATTTAAGTTTTCTGTCTGTTTTAGGCATCTCCTCTGCAATGGATAAAATTTGTAATAACTATCTCCAGACCACCGCTAAGGTTCGACACCAGGTCATCCAAAATTTTTCTACGTATAGTTCTTATGAAAGTCAAAGAAACTAAATTTTCACTTTAAACTTTTACTAGATTATTAGATTTTCAGTTTAAAATAAACTTAATTAATAATTTTACTTACACCGTTTTATTAGTACAGAATTCTAGACTGATTGTATGATATTATATCTTTGAATTAAATCAATAACTTTTACTTTGATACCAGCAAGTTAGCTGTAAAATACATGTAATCTGTAAATCTAAAGTAATTATGCGTTTCTTCTATTACTAAACACCAAAATACATCTTAACTGAATAAAGAACTTTTTTAATCAATTGGGCTCAGGTGCTAATCGAGTAAGAAAGTAAAATAAAACAGGAATTAGTGAAAATTAATGGAAATGAATTATTTGAAATTTTCATTGGACGAGAAAAATTTTAGAAATCGATGATGATTTTTTTTTTCTTTTTAAAAATGCGTATACATCGCAGTAACTTTTAATGTAGTTTAATTGTACGTAATCATTTAATATTGAGAATTCCAAATCTTGTAAACTTTATCTTTCTATCGCTTTCTTTAACATAATTTTAATTTTAAATTTTGCTGATAATATATATGTACGAGCATAAAAGTGAACTGAAATGAAGAAGAGATTTCATGAGTTATTTGAGAATAATATGTATATTATATGATTTTTTTTCAACAATGATTATTTATTTATTTACTTATTTATTTACTAGAAAAGCTCCGGTTCGGGAACGAACCGAATTCCAAACGCGAAGAAATGTTCAAACTCTAAATGTATAAAACTCGGCTTGATGCTGTGTGCGTGCCAACAGATCAAAGTTTAACCAAACCATTTTTAAATTTATGAAATCATTGAAGGTAGTGAATCAACGAAAGGTTTGCCCGGTTTGCTGGTCAATATATTTAAAGGAAACTCTTTTCTATATAGTTATATATATATATTTATATATCATAAAATAAAATCATGAAATTATTCTAAAGCCGCTTTGGTTCATCGCTGCCTTCGGCAGTGACCCACTCATTTGCAGACTCTCGGGTGCCTGTCCCTTTTACCTGTGACCGTAGCTTACCAGTGGGCTTCCATTTAGGAACTTATCAGATGGCAGTTTCGAAACTTACAGTATCAAAAAATTGAAGTAGCAGTTTTATATTTGAACCCCAGTTACATATGAACAGCACTATAAATGGTGTAAATAATATTTTCTTTAACGTTATTTTCTATATTTATTTGATTTATTCGATCAACCATAAAACGACGTCAATTTCACGCCAAATATAATAATTCGATATGCTATGATCGGCTACGTCTATTGCATGAGGCAATTAATTTTTTATGGCTATAAATTGACATCTTTCGGCATTTAGTGATAATATAATTCTGTCAGATAAACATCGTCTTCATTTATAATGAAAAATTGTTTGATAATTTAATAAATAATTTGTATTGAATAAATTTTGTGTAAAATTATATAGAAGAAAGTCATGTGGTGGTCATACCATACTAGTTTATTTTAGATATTCAACAAACATTTAAATTCGAAAGTGTACCATTACTTATTTTTAGGATTGTATATTTAACTAGGGTCCCTTTTAAATAGCTAAAATTAAATCTTTTAAGATGATTTACTACGTAAAAACACCATGAAATAATTAAATGACAAAATAAATATATTGAAAGAGACGAGGAATAATAATTGATAGTAAAAAAAAAAAAAAAAAAAAAAAAAAAAACTGATATGATGTGACCACCACATGACTTTCTTCTATATAATTTTACACAAAATTCATTTAACACAAATTATTTATTAAATTATTAAATTATTTTCCATTATAAAAGAATACGATTTTTATCTGGAAGAATTATATCACTAAATGCCAAAATAATGCCAATTTTTTGCCAATATCAAACGAAATATATATTTTTTTTTCAATTTTTTTTTCTTTAAAAGATGAAAAAAAAGTCTATAACTCTGTTTTATATTATGACAGATCTATAGATCAACCATTCATTTTAAAGGTATTGACGAGATATTTCGAAAGACACCCTTATTGAAAATTTACCCCCCCCCCCCCCGGGGAGAAGCAATACTGCCACGTGCACATTTTTTTTTCCTAGTTAACTACTACTATTATAAATAATTCATATTAATTGTTACAATCACACGTCTTAAATAACTCTCATTATGTACATTTACACGAAATTTTGTCCTATACTGCCATGTTAAAAATTTAGAAAAATGCGATCACAGCGCCCCGTGTTGAGCAATTGTTCCACAAATCTAGTCAGCACCACTTTATGTCAGGGTTCAAATAAATATCATGTTTGGTTAAATTTATTTCATTGGTTTGTGAGTTACAGTGTCCACAAAATTTGTGATACACAGACACAGACACACAGACAGATGAACTGACAGACAGACATTTTCTAAAAACAGTCAAATCGTGCTCAGGACATGCCAAAACGTGTAAATCCATCGAAAAGTGGAGTTCGAAAATTTTCACGATTCCAATACTTTCTCTATATATACATATAGAAGAAAGTAAAAAAGAAAATGTGTTTCTTTCTTCATAAAATTTACCTTTTTTTTCTGTAGTCCGTAATTCAAAATTTTCTATATAACATATACTCACGGAATTTTTATTTTATTTTATTTTGATTTATGTGAGACTAAGTTCAGAATTTATTTGCAATTGCATATTTTACATTTTCATCATTCTCAGAGATGCAGTTTTCTAAATATATTTAAAAATGGATCATTATTTTCGCCAAAAAAAATAAAAATAAATAAATAGATAAATTATGGTATTTAATTAATTTACAGGCTTTCAGATATCAAGAACACAATTTGACTATTTTTAGAAAATGTCTGTTTCATTATCGTTGATATATTCCAACTGCATTTCTGTGTGTATATGTATATAAAATTGTCAAATTCTAATTCGAGATTTAGTATACTGAATTTTATGAAAATATAATAAAATAAAATAAAATAAATATGCTTGCACTGAAACAAATTTCTGTGACTGACCTTGTAAGGTTAGTGGAAGATTTCGTAAGAAGTTCGCAAATGGGAATTGCAACGAATCTTAGTTCGGTTAACAGTCTCTATTCTACTTAAGGTGGTATCCTACGAGTTTAAAGTAAAAGTTTCAGATTTTGCGAAATATTGTAGGTAGGAAGAAACTGGATAAGTTTGTCGGAAGGCAGTTTATGTTAGAAATGCAAATTAATGTTACAAAGTATAAAAAGCAGGTTGAAACTGTATTCGAGGAGTTTTCAGAGCGTTAGTTTTGTGAGGAGAAGAAATTTTGACTGTTATGATTTTTTGAAATTCATCACGGGCTTTGCTGTTCGAGGAGGTAGAGTCAAGTGCCGCTTAGATTATAAGGAAGTATAGTAAAGTTTCACGCTAGTATGTTTCTGAAAGTATACGGGTAATTTCGAATTATTTATTATATTTTTATTGAAGATTCATATTTTATTATACTTTTAAGAAGTTGCCCCATTCTCCCATCTTTGAAGAGCTATACTTAAATATTTGTTGAGTTAAATAATAAGGTTTCAGTGTTTCTTTCTTATACCTAAAACAGGTTCAATCATGAATGACGAAGGGAACAATTCATTACAAGTGTGCAAGAATTCGTCACAACATTTAAAAAGGAAATTGAAGCTCTGGCAAATATAATTATACGTAGTCTTTGTAAATTCTAATTCCGTTTGATAGTGATTTCCGAAATCCCCTATTAGAATTAAAGAATGTTTTCCTACATTATCGTTCTCAAACTTATTTACAAATCTCGGCAAGTAAATGCAAACATAAGAGGCAAGATTTTGTATTGATAATTTTAGTTTATGACACAATTGTAGAAAAAAAAAAGGAAGAAGAAAGACAGAGAGATTTTCTCGCAATTTAAAGAATTCATAATATTCAAAATGGTCTTAATAATGTTTCATCATATAAAAAAGCATGCTCTTGAAATGTCGTTCGTCCATGCAAATTATTTGTTTACCTTATACGCATAAATCCGAAACTATACTTGTACTTTCGAGTTTCAGAAAATGATTTGTTCCAGATGAAAAGAGTGCATATATATAATTTTTTTTCCACCAGTGTAGAAGCATCTTCACTTAAATGATTACTGAAAAACGTCGGTGCTTATCACTCGATAGACAGTGCTGTCGGCTAGTCCTATACTTTTTTAATGTTAATATTAGGATAAAATACAGTGGTGGACATAATTAGAAGACACCTATATAATTTGACAAATAGTGAAAGAAGAGATTCAGAGCTTAAAAATGTTTTATCAAATACGTCAAAAACATAAATTTATTCTGTTATCATATATAATTATTTTATAATAAGGATATTTTCATACAATTTAATGAAAAAAATTTTAAAACATAATGGACAAAATTATAAGACACCAACCGTTTTTTCAAAATACAGTGGTGAACATAATTAGCAGACACTAATGGTCTAAAAGAAAATCCTCTAACATGGTTATTCAATATTTGGGGGAGCCGCCATTGTTTTTTATAACATGAAAGATGCGATTCGGCATCGAAACTATCAATTCTAACAAAATACCCAAGACATTTCTTCCCAAGCACATTTTATAGCATTCTTTAGATCTTCGACACATATAAACTGCCTCCCATTTCGGTAAACCGCACGAGCTAAGATCTCCCAAATGTTTTCGATGGGATTTAAGTCTGGGGAGCGAGAAGACCACGGGAGAACATTGATACTTTGCCCTGAAAGCCACTTTTTTGTTTCGTGTGATGCATGAATCAGCGCGTTATGTGCTGGAATGTGTAGTTTTCGCCACAAAGATGTTCACTGTATATGGCTAGTTGAACTTTAAGAAGATTCTTATACTTTACGGAATTCATTATTGAATGCACAAAAACAATATCCGTTTTCCCTTGAGCCGAAAAACCACCCTAAAATATTACTCAGCCTCCACCCATTTGGCGGCTCATTAGTACACGAGGAGACTTCCGTAAATCATGCCAATAACCAGTCAGGACCATCCACATTAAACTTTTTTCATCAGAAAATAACACAGAGTACCATTTGAAGGTCCAGGCCATAGTTTGTTTAGCGAAGTTTAGACGCTCCATTTTGTGCCAGCTTGGAAGCGGTGGTTTTTCTTCATTTTTTTTTTTTTTTTTTTTTTTTTTTTTGTATTTCACATAGGAAGCATTATGCAACACCCTGCGAATGGTTCTCTTAGAACAATTCAGTTTCAAAGCATTTTTAATGCCTGTAGTGGTCATCTTATTTTGCTTAGCGAGCGAAAGCACATGGCGTCTGTCTCTCGAGGACAAGCAAGGAGTATGTTCAGATCTTTTAATCACCGATCCATTAATTCCTCTTTTCAAAACATTTCTAATTTCACATCTAGAGCGTTTAATAACTTTTGAAATTTTAATAATTGAAGCGCCGGTTCCATTTACTCTCCAAATTTCGCGAATTTCACTTTCTTTTAATTCTGTACCTCGTCGCATGTTTGTAAACGCGTGAAGTCGGCTATCGTCTGCTTTAGTTAACTGCTGACGTCATAACAGCGTGCAGAAAATTTGCATGTTGCACATAATTTTCTAAAAAAAGCAGGTGTTTTAATTAAAATGTTAGGTTGTCTTTGTCCATTATGTTTCTAAGTTTTTTATTAAATCGTATGAAAATATTATTATTATAAAATAATTATATATGATAACAGATTAAATTTATATTTTTGACGTATTTGATAAAACATTTTTAAGCTCTGAATCTTTTCTTTTACTATTTGTCAAATTAGGTAGGTGTCTTATAATTAGTCCACCACTGTATATATCGATGTACACAAGGTAAATTAATTTTAAACAATCATTGGCGATAATTAAATATATATATATATATATATATATATATATATATATATATATATATAATTATAACATTTTCGTAACTATAATTAACATTGTGTTTCGAAAAGGTTATTATATCATTGCGTGTTGTCAAAAATCAGTGGTAACTAATGTGTAATGAAAATACTTTATAATTTATGATATGGCACTGATTTATTATTATTATCATTATTATTTATAATATAATATTTTATTAATTTCAGATAAAACATTTTTTTTTTAATTTTTCTTTCTAAACATTTTCATAAGAAAAATGGTTTTCTTTAATAATAATTTTTTTCAAGCAAGTAAATAACACATATTTGTTTTAATAAAACTAGTAAGTTCAATATTATTTTACCTGAATCCTTTTTTGTGATGAATGGTTCCTTCTCCATTAGCGATTTAAACTAGTTGGTTCTCAACGCGTAGTTTATTCATTAATCTTCCAACTGACAGCTTTAAAATTTCCAATAAAAACTTATTTTGTGTCTTAGACATTGTCATCTTTAAAATCATAATAATTAAAGTGTTACAAAGAAAAATGACGATGTTGATGCATAATTTGCATCATATAATTTTATACCATTTAATAATAAAATCTAGGAATTTTCTCTGGTAAAAATTTTATACCATTTTTTTTTCTTTATTTTATTTTATTTTTATTATTTTTAATGCATGTTAATTCCATTAAGGAATATTGTTTTTAATTTTGTTTTTAAATATCACAATCTCTTATTACTTATTTTATTTCAAAATAGTTGTCTAATTTACAATAAATTTTCGAAAATGTTGCGTTAGTGTATACGAGTATTTTACGTTGTTTAATTTTTGTACTATACTAGAAATAATATTTGAAATTATGTTTTTCTGGTGCACTTTTTAAAGATTGTTTTTTTTCAAATATTTACTACAGTTTTTCAAGTAACTTTATCAAAGTAATAAATATATATTAAAAACACTTTAAAACATATATTAAAATTTATTAACCATACAAGGCACCCAGTTCCACATGTGGAACACCGACTTTAATCGTTCCTATAGCTATAAAACTATTAGTAGCGACATCTCTTGACATCTTGATAGAAGATACTGACATTTTGCAATGTAGTAATACGAATCTTTACCTAAAGATGTCGTTCGTGTTTTTGTTATAGTGCTCCCAGTGCGAAATTTAAATGAAAGTGATACCTTAGTCGTTTGTCTGAATTAAAAAAATAAAAAAAAGAATAGTTATTGAACAGTTTTGACTCGAAAAAAAAAATATTGTGTGTTATAACGAAGTGTATATTTTGCATGGGTAAGTTTTTTTTTTTTTTTTTTTTTAATATTACAATAGTAAACGTATTACTAAATCATATTTTTATGTAAGTTCCATATACGGTACGTTGAGCTAAAAAGTTGATTTTTCCGTAAAATACGGTTTTATTTTTATAAGTTTTCCCTATCTTCTGATTACTAATTACAACCTATATATTTTTGTCGCGCACTAAAAAAAATTGAGCCTTGTAGGGTTAAAATTTGTTAACAAAGCTTTTTGCCACAACGTTATGGCATCTTCAGGTAATTTTTATACAAGCAAGAAATAGACAGCATTTTATATAACAAAGGAACTTGATACGGTTATAGTAAAAAAAAGATTGCGTGTACACAATATGATGAGTTCATTAGTTGCATGAATTCAGGAATCGAGGTTGAGTTCCAGTTGGGTCACACTAGGGATACATGTCAAAAAGTTTTGTAGAAGATACATAATCTTTTAAAAGAAGACAGGAGATTTCCGAAAACAACTTGCAGCATAGTAACGTAGTTACATGAAATTAGGAGGATTTTTGAGTTATATGTATATATATATATATATATATATATATATATATATATATGTATCCATCAACATATACGGGAAATTATCAAACTGTGGGATTCTTAAATTTTAAATGATAGTAACATTTTGAATTTTTAAACTCAGAAACATTTTTTTATATACATTTCGTAAACCAATAGATGCAGATATCATGCTTGTAGTGGCTAATCCTTGTGTCTGTAAACTGCATAACCTAAAATATTAAAAGAATGAAATTCCAAATTAATTATTAAAGACTACTTTGTATTTTACGAGAAAAGTCTAACTAAAAAAATGAAAGTTTCAGTATAGGTGGAAAAAAAAATTACCGTAATAATTACCGTATTATTATTATTATTATTATTTTAATTTAATGTCATCTTTATTTATTTTAATAATGTAGGTGCAGTATTTAAACAGTAGATTAAAAGTGGCGTAAGCTGAATTCACACAGAAATGTATTCAAGATAAATATATATTTATACTATATACATATATATATATATATAATTTTTTTTTTCAAAAATTTGTAGAAAAATTCAAATTCAAATTTGTGTGAATGTGCAACATATTACATACAAAGATAATATTTCAATAATAATATCTTTAATATATCGAGGAAACTAAAATGCAATATTTAGATTACAATTCTATTTTTCCTTGTATGCATTCTTAAAGAAAAAAAAAATCTTCATGAAATAGTGAGTTAATGATTTGTAAAATAATTTAATCTGTAAAAAAAAAAAAAAAAAAAAAGAATAAAACTGGGCATTTTGAACTTTTTTTCACGGAATATTATCAATTCCTAAAATATCAAAAACTTCGCATTATTAAGCGACTGCATTTTTGAACGGCTTTAAAATAAAAACAAAGTTATGGATTTTTTTTTTTTTTTTTTTTTTAACTCAGTCATGATTTTTCTGAGTGTGAAAACAGAATTTAATAATTTGGCGATATATTTTTTTTTCTGCCAAGGATGACCGATATCAAACCTATTCCGCTGCAACATATTAGTATCTTATATCAGATACTTTATTTAGACATTTGGAAACAAATTTGACTTCAAATTATGATAGAATATTTATCATTTTCCTTTTAATTAGTATATTAGTTGGATATTTATTGTGTAAATATCATCCTTTGAAATGAAATATTTGTGTTTTCAATCGAATATGGAAGATTGCCAATTTTTTTCTAGCGTTTTGAAATTAAAAATTCAAATTTTGTCAATTTTACAACAAAAACAAAATATTAAATCATCAAATTTATTTTTTTACTTATTTTTATTTCATATTATTTCACGCGCACTTTTTATTTCCTAATTCAAAATTATTAAAAAAAAAACCTTTTTTGATATCGCTTGTAACGATACTGATTATTATTAATTTTCATTTCTTTTTCTTTCAATAACAATAATAATAATAATAATAAAAATTGATGAAATTCTGGCAAAACAGAATTTAGTTTAGGACGGAGGATTAATAGTTTTTTTTTCTTCCCATTTATAACATCGCTTTCAAATTATTCAATTATATTTTCGATAAATTTTAGATTTCGATAAATGTCCAACTATCGAGAAATGATTTCGACAAATGTCCAACTATCGAAAACGACAACGCAAAAACTCCAGATTGAGACTAATAGGCCCTCAGTCCAAAAAAAAAAAAAAAAAAAAAAAAATTATACAGACACGACATTATTTCATTATTTAAAACATGAAAATCTGACATTGACAGATTTTAATTTAGTGCCAGAGGTCTACTGCTAAACTTGTTAATATCAACAAATTCTTCTTTAGTTAATTCGTGACGATCTAAATTCCATGATAAAGTTTTCTTTAAATCAAACCAATGTGTTTCAGCTGCAGATATTGTAACAAATAACGTTGGAAGTCCAAATTGTCTTATAGCCGCAAAACAACGTTTTTTCTCTTTTTCCCAATGAGGGGGAGGTGTGCCTTGGGGGGGACTCATATCAAAGGTGTGCCTTGGGGGGGACTCATGTCAAAGTTGCACCTTGGGGGGGATTCATGTCAAAGCTGGGCCTTGGGGGGACTCATGTCAAAGCTGGGCCTGGGGGGGGACTCATGTCAAAGTTGGGCCTTGGGGGGACTCATGTCAAAGTTGTACCTTGGGGGGGGACTCATGTCAAAGTTGGGCCTGGGGGGGGACTCATGTCAAAGTTGGGCCTTGGGGGGACTCATGTCAAAGTTGGGCCTGGGGGGGGGGACTCATGTCAAAGTTGGGCCTTGGGGGGACTCATGTCAAAGTTGTACCTTGGGGGGGGACTCATGTCAAAGTTGGGCCTGGGGGGGACTCATGTCAAAGTTGTGCCTTGGGGGGACTTCATTCAATAAATCCCCATTCAATAAACCGAATGAAATAGGCCCTTAGCACTAATTAAGAGTGTATTATAAAAATTCGACAACGCTGTACCGAGTGATATAGGGGGTACCTTGGGGGGGACTCATGTTAAAGTTAGGCCTGGGGGGGACTTATGTCAAAGTTGTGCCTTGGGGGACTTCATTCAATAAATCCCCATTCAATAAACCGAATGAAATAGGCCCTTAGCACTAATTAAGAGTGTATTATAAAAATTCGACAACGCTGTACCGAGTGATATAGGGGGTACCTTGGGGGGGACTCATGTCAAAGTTGGGCCTGGAAGGGGGGACTCATGTCAAAGTTGTGCCTTGGGGGGACTTCATTCAATAAATCCCCATTCAATAAACCGACTGAAATAGGCCCTTAGCACTAATTAAGAGTGTATTATAAAAATTCGACAACGCTGTACCGACTAAAATAGGGGTACCTTGGGGGGGGACTCATGTCAAAGTTGGGCCTGGGGGGACTTCATTCAATAAATCCCCATTCAATAAACCTACTGAAATAGGCCCTTAGCACTAATTAAGAGTGTATTATAAAAATTCGACAACGCTGTACCGACTGAAATAGGGGTACCTTTGGGGGGACTCATGTCAAAGTTGGGCCTGGGGGGGGGGATTCATGTCAAAGTTGTGCCTTGGGGGGACTTCATTCAATAAATCCCCATTCAATAAACCGACTGAAATAGGCCTCTAGCACTAATTAAGAGTGACCTATAAAAATTCGACAACTGTACCGACTGAAATAGACCTCTAGCACTAAAAAAAAACTTTATTTTTCGAAAAACAAACAATTAAAAAACCATAATTAATAGAAACTAGTGTGGAGTAGTCACAACAAGACCCTTTTATATATATAATTTTACGCAAATTTCTGCAGTACAAGTTATTTGTTAGATTACTAAATTTTTTTCCAAGATAAATGCAGATAATTTTTATCCGACAGAATTACAACAACAAATGCCGAAAGAAAGTCAATTTTGTGCGAATATCAAAAGAAATGCGATCCTTTTCTAAGTTTTTTTTTTTTTTTTTTCGTTAAAAATGAAAAAAATCGATCAATTTGTCTTAAGTTATTACACATGAATGGTTCAACCATTCGTTTTAAAGGTATTGACGAGATCTTTCGAAAAATACCCATATTGAAAATTTACACTCATCTAGGGGCAGTCCCCTCCCCAGGGAAGAAACAATGTCCCCACATGCATAGACTTTTTTTTTTCCCTAGTTTACTGCAACTATTATAAATAATTCATATTAATTTAGCAATACCACGCTAAAATTAACTATCATTATGTACATTTATACGAAATTTTGTCCTAAACTATCATCCTAAAAAATTAGAAAAAAATGGAATTACAGCGCCATCTTTTGAGCGATTGATTCTCAAATCTAATCAGCTCCAGTTTATGTCAGGGTCCAACTAAATACTAAGTTTGGCTAAATTTCATTCGTTGGTTCGTGAGATACAGCGTCCACAAAGTTTGTGATACACACAGACAGACAAGCAGACATTTTCTAAAAACAGTCAAATCTTGTTCCGGATATCCCAAAACATGTAAATCCATCGAAAACACGAATTTGAAAATTTTCATGAATCCAATACATTGTCTTTCTATATATATAGAAAAAAGTAACTAAAATTTATCATTTGCTGAAAAATACATTGTTCTTCACTTATTAATAATTAATAATATATTCATAATTCAGATTATCTATTTCCTGAAAAAATAATGCATTATTATTCATTAAAGCTGTAAAAAATTGAGTAGCGATTTTAAAATATAAAATGAATTTTAAATGGAACAGGCTATTACATTTCGATAACAGTAATTAAAAACTATTCAAGCTGTGATTTTTTTATTATATTTAAATCATAATAATAAAAAATAAATAAAAATAAAACATAAAAAAAAAAAAAAAAAAAAAAATACTTTTTTGTTTCTCAAAATGAAGTAAAAACGAAAAACATAAGTAGGGAATAAATAAATAAAAAAAAAAAAAAAAAAAAAAAAAAAGAACTTTTAAGAAGCAAAACAAATTTTAAATGGTACGAGCAAAGAGGTTTTCAAAGTGTAGCAAGTGTGTCTTGAAAAATGTTTAAGTGGAATTCTTAAACGCTTCCTCTAATATAACTTGAACCGTGAATGTACTGCCATTTATTTTCTGGCAGACTTTTTTCTTTTCCACTTTTATCACTAAAAAATCTGCGAAATGGCTGGGACCCAGGTGCTTATAGTTTTCCCCTTTGCTATACGTTCCGTTCTGAAAGTATTTCTTAAATTAAATTCGACATTTTGTGATTATTTTATTTATTTACTTTTTATTTATTTATTTTTTTTTTTACATCTTTAATACTAAGCAAAAAAGATAAGCAATTGGGAATAAATTAAAAGTAAATTTATGAATTATATTAAAAAATATATCAGTTACATTATAAGTAATGTCTTTTATGTACTGTGCTCCTCGTGATTTAGATATATATATCCATAGAATATTTAGCGTGGATCATTTTTTTCGCTAACTACCATTTTTTATACAAAGCTGTATATAAATATAAAAGTTTGTTGGCCAGTTTATCTGTATAAATTAATATATTTTGTCGAATTACAAAGCAATTTGGCTTATCACCAGAAAAGATTCACTATGTCATAAGGAACGTTCTTTATGCTTAGGAAGGAAAAAGGGTAAGTGTGTTAAAAGACGTTTGCAAACTATTTAGCATGGTTACAGCTTGATCTAGAAACTTCACCAATAGTTTTAAATCTCTTCATACAAATATCCGTCGAAATTCTCTATTAAGAATTTGCTACCAAATTAAAAGTTATGTAAAAGTTACAAAAAAAGTTAAAATAATGTGTATGGCATACAGTTTTGAAAACGCATGAATCAGAATCTTTCTATTCTTTTGCCCATTCATTATCATATTCGCTACCTTAATAAAAAAAGGAAAAATTCATTTAAAGGGGAGGGAAGAGGGGAAGAAGGTGAAAAGAGAGAGTATGCTGTACAACTTGCAAATCGCTCTATGCAGAAAATTCGTAAATTGTATAAAATGTCCTTATTCACATTCACTGTGATTACACTACTGAATAGTTTAAATCCCCTAAAAGGGTTACATTGTTAGTATAAATAGGGTAATGTTGTTCATTTTTTCAAAATCGACTGAGATAGAAAATTTATTTGCATTTGGTGAGAAAATTCTTTAGATAAGCATATTTTAACTACACTATTAAAATTTTCTCCCTTACTTTTTTCCCGATTCGAAGTAGCGTTTTTTTTTTTTTTAATAATAAGAAGAAGAAGATAAAATAAAGAAAAAAAAAAAAAAAAAAAAAAAAAAAAACATACATAAAACATATTTTTCATTCGATTTTTTTGTGAAACGGTTTTAAAGTTTCTCATGAAATATTTATTTTTTATTCGCAGTTTAAGTCATTACTGTTAAAGTAAGAAAGTTCAATAATTGCATATATACACACTCACATACATGTAGTATATATATGTATATATATATATATATAGATAGATAGATAGATAGATAGCTATGTATATACATACTTATATATATATATATATATATATATACTAATGTAAGAGTTTCTTAATTATTTCTATTGGTCGCCCATGATTCATTAGACTTTATTTCTTTATTTTTTTACTTTTTATTTACCGTTTAGAGGACGTAAACCCAGGGAAAAAAAATGGAAAATTTCTAAATAATTCGTTTCATTTACCTCTTCATCCATTTTTATGTTCCCTAAAACACAAATGGAAGAATTGAAAAGTCTTGGTATAGAATGAACGAACGTACGGTTCATGAATCGTGGTAAACAGTACTGCAAAGGTTAAAATGGATGTTATTAATGTGTTCAAGTATTTTACAGATGTTTCATTTGATTTAAAATTTCTCACCTTTTTAAATGTGTAGTGTTTGATTTATTAAAATCTAAATGTAGCTTTAAATGTGTATTTATATTATAGAAAATTATGACAATTAACAACTATTAATTTCAGTATAATAACTGCGTACATTTGCTGTAAAATGAAAATATAGCAGGAATCTTGCTCAGAAAATATATTGTATATATATATATATATATATATATACAATATATTTCACACAAACATCACCCTGTATATATATATACAGGGTGATTAAGTGTACAAAATGATATTAGATCAGTGATACAACAAGGATCAAAAATCGCATAGGAACAGAGGGTCGTAAATGCGATCCTGAGCTGCTACAGGGCGTCTGAAATAATACATAACACAAAGAGGAGAAACAAAACCATTAAAGATCATTTTATTGATAATTACTCACTCACACGCGACTAATGCAAGCCAAATGTTGAGCCTACAGGAGATGCTCAAAGTGTTTGCCAGATGCACCGAGACACGCCTGGCATCTACGTTGCATAGAACGCCGCACCTTCTCAAAGATACCAGGTTTACCTTGAACACGTCCTGCTGCCACAACGATTCTTCCTACCAAGTCTTCCAGCGTTGCAACTGGTGTTTCATACACGAGTCCTTTTAAAAATCCCCATAAGAAAAAATCCTAGGGAGACAGGTCTGGTGATTGCGGTGGTCAGGCGATTGGTCCACCGCAACCAATCCAGCCGTTAGGAAAAGTAGCCTGCAGATGCGCTCGACGTCTGTGCTGAAATGTGCAGAAGCTCCGTCGTGCTGAAATCAAATGCGTTGACGAATAGGCATCGGAACATCATTCAGCATTTCTGGCAGAACCCCTTGCAAAATGCTAGATAAATGTTACCGTTAAGTCTTTCTGGGAGAATGTACGGACCACGTAAACAGTCTCCTACAATGCCAGCCCACACGTTAATGGAAAATTTTCGTTGTGCGCCGTGCGGACGTGTAGCATGCGGGTTTTCCCCACGTATGCAGGTTGTGAAAGTTTATCACACGCAGAGGTGCTGCGAAGTTTCGGTCTGCAGCACTTTCTTTCAAAAACCACCGCGCAAAATCCGTTCGATTGTTGTAGTATCAAGATTCCAGTGCCTGGACGCGTTGTAATTGATAAGGATGTAGTCCTTCGTCATGTACAATGCGCCAGACGGTAGCTTGGGGGATATGGGTCTTTCGGGATACAACTCGTGTACTGGTTGAAGGCGCACGCTGGAGTACTTGGACAACTCTTTCTTCAGCATAAACTGTCCGAGTTATTCGCTGGCGACCAGCATCCGGCTAGTGCACGTGGAAACAGCCAGTTTCACATAATCGTCGACGCAGAAAGGCAAAGAATGAGCGGCTAGGCAATTTTCTACCAGGATATTTCTCACGATACATTCGCAAGGCTTCTCGTCCATTGCAGTTGGCCATGCCGTAAATTAAATGCATGTCAGCCATTTCGCGGTGCGTGTAACTAGCCATGTTACGCCTAACGCATCCATGGCTCGAATGAAGACGATCTCCGTTTGCTCAGCTCGTGTTTGTATCGCAACGCCCTCTCGTGGCTCTAGCGCCCTCTACAAGCGTTTGCGACCCTCTGTTCCTATGCGATTTTTTATCCTTGTTGTATGACTGATCTGCCATATCATTTTGTCCACGTTTTTTTGAATCACCCTGTATATATATATATATATATATATATATATATATATATATATATATATATATATAATAGGTATTCCATTTCTTTTTCATTATAATATTTAAAATGCGTTAAACTATAAAACATAAATATCACGATGTATAACTGTTTGAGGTGTACATTCATATTCATTTTTCTATAAAAATTAATTAATTAATTTAGGAAATTTTCCTTTAACCACACTCCTGCTCAAAAGTTTAGCAAGATATGAAAACGGCCAGTTTTTCTCAATTTAAAAATTTATCTCTCGATGAAATGTTTTCAAACATTGGGTATTTGAATAACTGGATCTTCTTCCCATTTTACAGGGAAAATCGGTATAAGACAGCATTTAGGGGGGCAGTAATAAATTGAGCAATATCAATAATATTTGTAATCACTCTGCATCAATAAATGAACGATATGATCTGTAACTTTAGTATATGATAATATAGAAACTGTGCATTTTTTGTGGAGGAAATTGCCTGACTGTAGCATGCTAAACAGCGGAAATATAAGCATTTATTTTGAAACTCAAAAAAAAAAAAATTTGGAACATAATACTGCAGTTGGGATAAAAATATATTAAATATCTCATGAAACATGAGAATTTTTAGGAAAAAGTTTTCACTTCTTATGCGCGGAAGATATAATTTTTTTATTACATAGCTTGAAAGCTAGATATATTAGGCAACTTCTGTCAAAAGTACCTTTGAATAGAGTAAAAATTAAGGAAATTGTCGGAAAACGAACTACATTTTAGTTATTTTTTCGGAGTTGAAATTACATAAAGGGATTTTCACATGCCGCGTAATTAATTTGAAGATCCCATTTTTCAACCACTTTGCAAAAGTTCTTTTTTATGAAAAACCATTTATAGTCTCGCAAATCTTAGTAAATAAACAAAATTATGTTAGAGTTACAAGATATGTGGCAAGTATATTCCTGAGAAATCATTAAAAATAGCTTTTAATATAAAACTAACATTTTAGATTTTTAAGAACCTTTCTAGAAGTATTTTTGTTGTGATATTTTTGTATAAAAATTCTTTTTCAAAAGACATCGTACATTTCTTTCAAATTTTACTAAAAAACTAATTGGATGTATTACTTAAATTATATATATGAGAATACATTTTGTTTCTTTAATAACTTAACAAAATGATATTCTTGAGATTACATAAAAAAATATAAAACTACTTTTTATCTAAATTATTTCATGTAAAGAAGTCAATGATGAATATTTCTTGTAACACACTTAACCTGATGTGAGCTACTCAATATAAAATTTATTTGTTTCGATGAAAAAAAAAAAGTCTTATCGGTTTTACAAACAAACAAAACTTCCGGGAAGTATTTCATGCTTTAGTTGATAAATAATTTATTTCCTGCTGTCTGGATTATAAACGAAATATATACAACAGATTATGTAGTGAAAAATGAATTTGCGTTTCCTGAAGTTTAATTTGTTTTTAAATGTCACATTTTATTTACGTGTGGTATATATATGGATTAGAAAAAGACAAATAGATTCGTCTGTGATTACTCACTGTCAAAAACAATTGTTTTACTTGGAAATGGAAAAAAAAAAGAGAGAGAGAGAAAGAAAAAAGAAGAAATGAAATAAAACATTAATTTCTCAAACGTTGAAATTTCGTCCTTAACTAATTAGCATTAATAAAACTATTATATTAAATAAAATTAAACTAAAATATTCAATTTTTAATCATAAAAAAAGTAACGTTTCCTCTGTTAATTTAGTGCGAATTATGAATAAAACAACAGCTTTATGCCATAAATTCTATCTAATATTGCTTAAGATATTATTCATTTATTCAAAATGTATTAGTCAAATTTGTTTTGGGTCAAATTTTTTACCATATATTCCCGCAGTAGTTTATTTTATTTTATTTTTTTGACATTTTTTTTATATATTTTAACGCTGAAAATTCGTTAGAGAGTTAATTAAACCATTTTAAATGCAAAAAAGTAAATAAATAAATGATATTGTCTTGAATTTTTAGAGTTTAAGAGATATGTAAAATTAATTACTGAAATTTGAAGTCTTAAACTTTTATGGTCTTGTTTTATATCTTTCTTTCTTCTTATTATAATTTTTTAATACAATACTATGTGTCTAAATGTGTTGCGCACTCATAGGGAATCTCATATGGAAAATGTTTATAAAGAAAAAAAAACATATCTGAAGTACATATAGTATTATTTTTCCTTATAATGAATGCATCGAAATTTAGGAATAAAAATTTAAAATTTCAAAATTCAAAAATTTACTTTTTGTAGTAGCATTTTATATTTTAAAATTTACGACTAATTTGTTACTCGAACAATAATAAGACATGCATTGTGTACATTTCTCGCATATATTAGAAATATTTGAATGGTAATTACAAATAGTACTGAATCTGTCACACAAATATCAGCATAATTCCCAGCAGTGACCTTGAATAATAATGATTTCTCCCATAAATTTCGGATGAACATTCCCACGAGAAAGCATAATCATTGCAGTAAAAAACTATTTAAATCAAATTCATTGTCTTGAAGAAACGTTTCCAGGGACGCGTCGCAAGACATACTTTCCTGTTCGAAAATTTAAAGTTGCCCTCCAAAGCGGTATTACTGCTACCCCCCTTGTCCGGAACCAAAAATTCTTAGGCAAAGTGTGTCTTGTAATACATCCCTGGAAACATCCCGTCAAGACAATATTTTTTTTATAAACAGTTTTGTCCTGCAATGATTATTAAAGGGAATACATAAGTATAAAATTCACATTTCAAAAGTGTAAAAACTCATGTATTTCCCTTAATAATCATCATAGGGCAAAACTATTTTTATCAAATTCATTGTTTTGAATTGACGTTTCCAGGGACATATCACAAAACATACCTTTCTATTAGAAATTTGAAAGTTGCCCTCCCTAGCGGCCTCCTTAATCCCAAAGGCCCAAAACGTTTTTCACCAAAAGAGGTCCCTCTCGAATTCATTGAACATGTGTTTCGCCATTTTTCACAATTACGACACATTTTCGAGTTAGGAAGGGGGGGGGGGACTTTTGGTACACCCTGTATGTAAAAAATTATATAATATACATTAGTATCTACAAAACCGTGAACGATTGTTACTCACCATCTCCAATTAATTACCATTACCAATTTAAGACGTTTACCGGTACGTATTAATTCCCAATTTTTACTGTTGTAGTATTTATCATAACTGATTTGATTCTTCAGTGCTTTCTATTTCCGGAGAAAAAGGCAAAAAACATAATAAATTCACAATTTTATGCTTTTTTTTTACAATAATATACAATTGTTGTTGCATTTTCTATAACAAGTAACAATAAAAACGCTTTTCCCCTTTTTTGTAGTAACACACTTGTAGTAATATTGAACAATTTTTTCGAAATCTTCTCACAAATATAAGCTTATTTACTTCTAATTCGTTTACCTGCTCAAATTTGAGAAATACTTATCTTCAGTAATTTCCCCCCCCCCTCATTTCTTTCATCTAAAACTATTCTATTTTACTGATTGACTTCACTAAAAAAATTTCCTCTGGGTCTGAATGTACCTGCATCCTGTATACTAGAAATTCAAAAACACATCCTCAAACAAGTAGCCAAAATTTAAATACCGTAGTTCTTTGGTTTAGAGAGGATATATTCACAAAAAAGACATCTTCGTTGAAGACCAAATCCGCTTATTAATTTTTAGAGACAATGTATTCTGAAGTCTTTTGCAAATCAATAATCAAATATACTTCTAAATTGTAAGAGATCATCATTAGATTCGTTTTGGTGTCACACGTCCGCGTCGTCAAACCTTATGCAACGAGATATTTCTAAGCATCAGTTTCTACGGATACATTTCTTAAAATTCAGAATACTATTCTTTCTATTTCGTACACTAACTAATCCTTCATTATGTAACTTACAGGTTCTATCATAAAACCACTATCGGAAAAAAAAAAAGCTTCTCTTTCAATATTTTCCCAAGATATTGTCAGAAACTTTACTCTCATTATTTTACTATTTTATTATATCTAGTATTAGGTGCAGTTTTTATAAAAGGTTGAAAGTGCGACTATATACATTCTACATATGTTATAGTAGAATTACTCAGAATATACGCTCATGTTCAAATTTATCTTCACATAAAATCTTAAGGGTTAATTTTTTTCTGAGTTATTCCTGTTTCTTCTGAACACTCTGTCACATTTTATCAAAACTTCTATTGCTTAATGAAATAAATATAAATCATATGGAGTGCTGTTATTTATTTTTCTTTGTATTTATGTATCATAAAGTTATAGTTCACAGTTTCTATGAAATTCGTGAATTTTTGCCTATAAAGGTAAGTTTGGAAATGAGAATAATTTCGTGTTTTTCCAACAGATCACTTAGTTGTATTTTTTTAACATAAATTACACACAATCATTATATATTTCGACAAATGATATACACAAATGCTTGTTTGTATAAAAGATAGTTTGATTCTGCAAAGATGACGTTTTTGCGTTTTTACTATTGAAACAGCAAAAATGCTTTTCAAATAAGAAAATAAATATCTGACGTGTAAGGAGAATATGTGTTGACAGAATGACAGTTCCAAAACTGGTTTACAACATTTCGTTCGGGTAATTTTGATATTGAATATGCACTGCCTTCCGGGATGGCAGTTGAAGCTGATGAAGACAAAATGAAGGCATTTATTGATTCAAGCAGTCGAATAAGTATTGGTAAGTTCACTCAGAGATAAAATTTATCGCATTTCACCGTTGATAATCGAGTGAATAGTCCTGAATTAATATGTAAACTACGAGTTTTCAGAAAATAATGCGCTCTGATGCATTGATGTCTGTTATTTGCATCGCAAACGTCGCAAAAAGGAACCATCTTCAAATAAAATTATCACTGGGGATGAGAAATGGGTTACCTATAACAATGTTAAACGCAGGAGATAATGAAGTACAAAAATAAAATAAAATAAAATAAATACAGGCTCAAAGCAATTTAAAACCGGATATTCATATATATATATATATATATATATATATATATATATATATGTATATATATATATATATATATATATATATATATATATATATATATATATATATATATATATATAAATGTGGTGCTATCTGTTTTATGGAATATCTGGAAATGACTTTTATTAGCTTCTACAGGAGAATCCTACTAGAAATTACAAAGTATAATATTGTCATTAATAAGATAAATTAAATGGTTCAGCAAACAGAAAAGAACAAAATTGATTAAAAAAATATATACAGTGTTTAACTAAAATAATGCGAGATCGCATACAAGTTCAGTGATTCGCCAATAGCTTTTCCTTTTTGGATGAGATATAATATCTCACCCACCATATTTTTTGGATCATGCATTTTCGGATTATTACATTTTCCTGTGTATACAAAATATTTTATATTGAAAAACCGTTGCTTATATGGAGGATTTAGATTTAATATTACGTCTAATGTTGTATGTCAAGTGTTCAGAAAATTGTATTCGTTTGAAATTTATACAAATTATCATCACAAAATAAAAATAATTTTGCTAGAACAGTATTTATATCTCCATAAGTATACACAAAGCGTTCATAAAAATAGTTCAATGCTGTTAAAATACACATCGTAATCACATAATCATATGTTAGAGCTATATATATATATATATATATACTAGCTGACCTGACAAACGTTGTTTTGTCATATAAATTATTTCTAGAGAATATTTTGCTAGAAAAAAATAACTAACTTATTGTACGTGTGTAAAGATGTGGTATATAAGTGAAACAGGTGTGGAGCGCTGTGAACGGTGACTGTGAATTCCTATTATAACGTAAAAGACATAATTACCGAAACTTTCGCTACTTGCTTCTTGTTACTTGGTACTTTCTACTTGCTACTTGTTATTTAAAACCTCCGCTGAATGTCGAACAGCACAAAATTTTATTTCATACGGCAAATATTTCAATTTAAGAGAGAATCTCTGATAGCAACGAATTTCACATGAAAATTCCGTCTCTTTTGAATAAGCTGTAACAATCTGGACCAATTTGATGAAAATTTTTATCAAAAAGTTATTACAATATCTAACATCATTACATGTACATTTATCACAATTCAATCAATCGATGCATGTGAGTATGTGTATAGTATCAGCGAAGTGAAAAGTAGAGTTCGTATTAAATAAAAACTTAAATTCGTTTTAATTAAAGGTGAAAAAGTTGAAACTCAATTTATTTTATAACAGGTATATTTTTTTAATCTACAAAAACTTAATTTATCGTAATGCCATTGGATGTACAATATTTTTGGTTAATCCTTGAGGAATATACACAAACAAATTCGAAGGTTTTCCAACAATGGAACACGCAACATATAATTGGCCGTGAGAAAAGCTCGGATTTTCTAAATCTAAGCCACAAATTGGGACCCCTTTGGTGACTTCAAATATTTTAAGCCATTTTTGCGATGAATTTAAATGGCTATCTCAATTGTGGAACTAAAGTTCTTGGCGAGAAGCGTCCGAACTACTTCGGTGCCAAATTTCAAATTTTGCCAAAGGGATCCGATACTAAAGGTGTTCCATACAAAAAATAAATAAATAAAATATCAGTGACATACACACGCACAAAAGTATGGGAGCCCATTGGTGACTTTAAATATTTTAAGCCATTTTTGCGATGAATTGAAATGGCTATCTCAATTGTGGAACTAAAGATCTTGGCGAGAAGCGTCCGAGCTAAATCGGTGCCAAATTTTCCATACAAAAAATAAATAAATAAAATATCTGTGACATGCACACGCACAAAAGTATGGGACCCTTTTGGTGACTTTAAATATTTTAAACCATTTTTGCGATGAATTGAAATGGCTATCTCAATTGTGGAAATAAAGATCTTGGCGAGAAGCGTCCGAGCTACTTCGGTGCCAAATTTCAAATTTTGCCAAAGGGTTCCGATATTAAAAGTGTTCCATTCAAAAAATAAATAAATAAAATATAATAAATTAGCTACACAAATAAATTTGTAGGTTAGGGTGGTTGTTAATCAATGCGCGTGTAAATTTGATAGAAAATTATATAAAATAATAGTCCAATTCCGCACTAAATTTGTAAAATGTATAGTTTTTTATGCACACTTCAAAACTCTTCAAACACTAATTACATCTTGATGTAATATTTCAATTAGGACTCGCTCGTGAAATATACGTGCTGGCAATTTTCAAGATGGACGGCTAAATGAAGAACTGCTGGATCCCGTTCATGAATTGGGAAACCAAAGATACGCCAAACAGCTTCATTGGAGCTGATGTACCGGCCAATATGGTAAAGTGTTATTTCATCGTTGTTATTCACCGGAGGAGCATTCACATTGGTATTTTCAACTCGAAATACAGCCATATCACTGCCTTTATTCACATACTTGCAAATGTATTTGTTACTCTTCACTGAACTGCAGAACTCAACATTAATATGAGCATTGAATGTTTTGCTCAGCAGAGCGAATATGGGACCACCCAACGGTTATCAATGTCAATGTCTATGTTGTTGACATAGATGACCGGCATAGATGATAAGATTGTCCGCCATTATCGGGATTTCTTCGACGATATATTGGATATCCGTCAACATTTGTGATCGTATCGTTAGTGAAAATTTTCGGAAAACTTTTAGTACATTTTCCATCTGCACAAATAATAATGGCTTAAAAATTCATTTTTCATTTTAACATAAAATAACTCCGTCGGATATTGACGAATTTTTTAAAAGAATATACCATTTTAATCCTCAGGCTAAAAATATTAACTTTGAAAAAATATTTTAAACACTTACGGTTAAAAATTCATTTTTCATTTCAACATTAAATAAATTCTGACATCGTGTTTACGATTCTAAAAATTTTAACGTTGAAAAAATATTTGAAACACTTCGTAAGATACGGTTAAAAATTCATTTTTCATTTCAACATTAAATAAATTCTGACATCGTGTTTATGGACAACTCACGCCATCTAGGTGGAAAAGTTGTTGAAACTGTTGGTTAAAAATTAATTAAGAAAGAACTAATTAAGTTACAACTTTCATTTGTAAATCTAAACCATTCTCGAATCCATCTTTAGACACACAAAAAATTTCATTAAACTCGGTCCAGCCGTTTAGGAGTAGTTCAGTGACATACACACGCACAAAAGAAATATATATATAAAGATATATATATATATATATATATATATATATATATTTTTTTTTTTTACAGCTATAAAATATAGTTTTACAGATTTTATAGCTATAATTTCTTTCTCTTTTTATTTTACAGGTGATCATAAATATAATTTGTTTAAATTTTAAATTATCTCTGCTTTCCTGTAAAACAAAAGTTTCACTGGAATATATGAGTCCTATTTACATATAAAGATTCACGAGAATCAATGATATGTATATATATATATATATATATATATATATATATATATATATTTATTTTTCCAGATATTCAACAAAACATTTGAAATCAAAAGTATTCCTTTTTGAACTTCTATGACTGTATATTTTATTTGATGCCCAAATGTCAAAAATTAAATCTGAAAACATATTTTACTACAGAAAAATACCATTGGAAAATAAATCACAAAAGACATATTTAAAAGAGAAGAGGAATGCTTGATATATATATAAAAGATTTTTTTTTCATATAAAATTTACATTGATTTTATAGTTCATAATTCAATATTTACAATATGATAAAGACTTGCATGATTTTTTTTTAAATGTTATAATTTAGGTAAGACAAAAAGTTGAAAATTTATTTGCAACAGCACATTGTTGCTTTTACTATTTCTAAGAGATATAGTTTTCTACATATGTTTATAAAGAATCATAATTTTACTTCTATATGCACTGCAGAAAGATTTGAAACAGTAATAATTTTAGATATCCAGTTTTTAATGGATTTACACATTTTGAGAAATCCAGAACACGTTTGTCTATTTTTAGAAAATATTTGTTATTATTCGTTCTTTCCGTCTGTCTGTCTGAGTGTATGTATGTCACATACACGCATACACGTTCAAATTCTAATTGAAGACCTAAAGCATAAAATTTCATGGAAAAAAAAAATGTTACCACCTTGACATGAATTATTTCCTATAGACTTTTGGTGCATACTTAGCAAGTGGCGCTGTCATCTCAATATACATATATGTATATATAAACATAATAATGTATCATTATTAAAAAGAGCTTCGTATCAATATATACAATAAGAATTATTTTCAAACAACATTGTAAAAATTAAAAAAAAAATTGTATATATATACATTTTTTTTCTAATAGTAATATTTTTATAGTTCTCTTTATCACTATTTTTCAAAAATGCTTCTTATAATATTTTTCAAATTCCGATTGTGTCTTATCAAAAATTAATCGTAACATACATAATACATTTGTATTATAACTTCACGCACACTTCTAAAACTATTAAAATTCCTTATGACATCATAGTTTCATATTTCATGCAAGTAAATCCACGTTATTAAAATTTAACATTTATTGACATTTTGAATGTATTTAACAGGTATATCATAAAATACAATATCTAAAATTAAAAGTGTTCTTTGTAAAAATTTTTACAAGAAAAAAATATTTTGCTTTATAATTAATTTTTTCAAGCAACTGTATAAAACATGTTTGTTTTCATAAAACTAATACGATTTTATCTGAATATTTCATTTTTAGATAAATTGTACTGTCTCCATTAGTGGTTTAAAATATTTCTATATCAATACGAAGTTCGCTCATTAATCTTCCATCCGACAGCTTTAAAATTTTCCAATAAAAACTTATTTAAATGTCTTAGAAATTGTCGCCTTCAGAATCGAAGTTGATTAGACTGCTATACAAAATATTGACTAGGTTAATATGTACATTTTCATAGGTACCAACTTGTACAGGTTTTTAACATCAGTATTTCAATGAAAATAATTATAATAATGTTTAATAACTAAATACTGCAAAAAGACTTATTAAAAATTTTGATTAAAAATTTCCGTTGAAAAAAAAAAAAAAAAAAACTCTACAAGTTGGCAGCTATGCATTTTTATACCATTTAATAAATAAAAACTGAAAATGTGCTCTGGGAAATTTCTTATGTACCATTTAGTCAATTTTCATTATGGAGTTTTCTTTTTGATTTGAAGCCACAGCCTATTTTCTTATTTCAATTGAAAATAGTTTTTTAATTTCGATTAAAATGTAAAGGCATATAATATTTTATTTGAGAAAATATTTTGTTAGAAACGTTAAATTGTAATTACAAAATACATTAATTCCACATTTTCATACATAGAGAAGAAAAAATTCTAATTGTCACCTTATTTAAAGTTTTCTTATGAAGACTTACCTAATATTTTTTATACTATAATAGGAGTAAATATTAAATATATTAAAAAGTATTTTACGGAATACCATTAACAGCATGTTTAAAAACACATACATAGAATTGTGATATTAGCAATGAGTTTTCAATGATATAACTTTCTAATAAATATCACATGATTTTTGTAAAATTCGTACCCTATTTATAGTCTGTCTATGTATCTATCTGTACACGTGGACGATTTTAAAAATTTGGGATCATTAAACGAAATATATAAAAAAATTTCAGAATTTTCAATCTTAGTTTTATTTATTTTTTTACTACACATTTCGAAAACCTTTAAATATGGATGTTATGTTTTTTACAGGTTTGTATTCGTGTCTGTAACTAGCATAATATAAAATTTTGTTTGAAGGATGGGCGTTTTAGATTAGTAATCGACCATCATCTCAAAATTTTACCGGAAATTTCTCATTAATAGGTGTAAGATTGAAGTACTAAATTGGGAGGGAAAATTCTCTGAATAATTTATTATATATATATATATATATATATATATATATATATATATATATTTTATAATTTAATGTCAGCCTTAAATAATTTATAAATGTTGGTAGAAATGGTAGATTAGGAGTGGCGTTAACAGAAAACCCGTAAAAATATATTCCAAATATATCCACTTTCTACAAATAGTAAAATAATTAAAAGTTCTGTGAATGCCACACCGTATTACTTTATTTACATAAATAATGCTTCAATTTTAATATATATATTTAACGCATCAATGAAATGTATATTTTTATTTATATAAGATAAATTGTATAATTTCATTACACCTTTCACATTGTTTGTATAATTTCCTTTAAGAAAAAGAAATCTTATTATTTAATTTTGCACAATAACATAAGATTTTTTTTTTTTTTTTTTTTTTTTTTTTTTTTAAATATTAAAACAACAATTATAAGAAATTACAATTCATCATTTAAAGAAAAAGGTATTGATAAATCCATATAAGTAATTTATAATATACTTATGACTTAAAACAAATCTTCATCTGCCATTTAATATGTTTACAGTTATTTGTAAGTTGTAAAAACAGAGAATGAGAAATAAAGCAAGAAACCGCTTTTAAAAAAGGAAAGTGAATTTTAATGGAAAGTGAAGAAATGCTTAAGAACAGTAATTTTTGGGATGTATGTATTATTCGAATTAACTATTCTAGTATTTAACATATTCTGAAAAAAAAAAAAGTACTTTTTTTAAAATTTCTTAAAATTGTATAAACGGAAAAAATAGAATAAAAAAAAATTTAGAAACGAAACAAATTTTAAACGAACGAGGATTTTTTCAAAGTGTACCGAGTGTTTCTTGAAAAATGCTTAAGAGGAATTTTTAAATACTTCTTTTAATGCATCTTCAGCAGTGAATGTATTTCCATTTATTTTCTGTTAGACTTTTTTTCCCCACTTTTATTGCTAAAATATCTGTAAAAAGACGGGGACCCAGATGCTTACTTTTTTTTTTTCTTCGCTTTGAGTTGCAAAAGATTTTCTTTCTTTTTTTTTTAATTCTACAATTTCGCGATTATTTTATTTTATAGTTTATTGTTTTTTTTTTTTTTTTTTTTTTTTTTAATAAAAGTTTAAAATAAAGTAAAGAAATAGGGAATAAATTATATGCAAAGTTAAAAATTATAGTTATAAATAAATTATATGCAATGTATTAAACCTGTGAAATAAAACAAGGAATATATCAATAATAATACAGGGGATAAATTTGCGTACCTCTTCGTTTGTGATTTGATCATATAGAGAATAAAAGAGTTAGTGTGGAACCAAATATTGTCACTCACACCAGTTGTTAAGCAAATCTGTATACATAAAATTATTATTATTATTATTATTATTTTTGTTCGTTGTATAAATAAATATATTTGAAGAATTAAAAAGCAAACTTGGGTGTATTCTTAATACTACACGGAAAGATTCAATATTTTATTAGTAAGTTTGTGTATCCTTAGGTAGAGAAAAATTAGGGATTGGGAGATCTTCAATTTTGGTACTACTTGATTTAAAAATTTTATTAGTGGTTTGATATTTCTCTCCTTTCAAATTTACTTTGAAGTTCACTATTAAAAATTTGCCCACCCAACCATTAAAAAATGTTGTTTTTTCAACCAGTAAAAAGTGTTCAAATAATGAAATTGAGGTAAAATTTTGTTTATGCGGCGTAATTTTGAAAAATTTCCATCTAGAAACTTTAATCTTTATTGTGTCAATTCTTTATGAAAAGTTATATTTACTAAATTATTCATATTCGTTTTCGGCATTCTTTATTCAATTTTATAGTCATTACCTTTATAAAAAGATGTTTCTTATCAAAATCCAATACGCTTTTGAAAAATAATTCATAACCTTTAAAGAAATATTTTGTTAAAAAGTTCATTATACAAACTTATATTATATTCAGTGCAGAATTAAAATTTTCAGCATATATTTTTTCTCATTTAAGAATCGATTTTTTTCGATGTAGTACATTATCTGCCAATAAGGAAAGGGCACATGGCGTCACTCACAGTCAAGGTACGCGTAGAGTGGCAAAACATTGGTATTTCCCCCAATACAGGTTGATCTTTTGCCACTCGAGTGTGGCAAAGACTGATTGACGGAGCGTTTGTTTGCAAACATGCCTTTTCCTTATAAATATATGAGCACATTCGAAATTTCAAGTTCTGTTAAATATCTAGAAAAAAACTTCGGGAATTATATTGAAATTTTCAAGCATAAAAAAGAAGTTATGCCGCATACAATTCAGAACAATTTCTGTCCTGAAGAGGAAAGAAGACTGGTAAAAAATTAAACAAGAATAAAAATGTTTTTGATTACACTGTAGAAAATAATGCTAGAAATGGGTTTTGTCTCTAGTGTATTATTAGAACGATTATTCTAATTTTCTGTATAAACAATTTTATGAGGCTACCTCATATATTCATAGAGATATACCGGTTTCTTATTGCAAAATAAATTGCAAAAAAATCGCCACTTTTTTAATTATAACACATAGGGTATTAGACCTGGTGCAATAATAATGCAAAAATGATCTTACGGAATATGAGCATTTGTATTAAATATTTTTTTAACCATGCATATTCAATCCTCATAAAAAAATTGATTTACATAATTTAATAGTTAAAAGTATTAAGCTGCTTTAAAAAAAAACCCCAATCAAATACCATATAAATTCAAACCGTTAAGAGTTACAGAAGGAACAGTATTTCAGTTCCTCTAAAAAAAAATGATAAGGGGCTTTACCAATATTTATTCAAAATCATGAAACACTGTATTACCATTGGACATTGATCGAATCAAAATAAAAATGTGAGTAAAGTCCCTCATAGTTTAGATTTTATTTTGAGAGAAACTGAAATTATGTTCACTCTATCTCTCACAACTTTTTGAATTTACACGATATTCATATAAATTGCTGAATACTTCTGGCTATTAAATTATGCAGAGGATTTTTTTTTTTTTTTTTTTTTAACTTGCTAACATTTTTCTATTCTTATTGCAGTCTCTTGTGTCTAATGTAGTATGTCATTTTTTTTTTTCTAAAAATAGCATTGCACTGGTTCTATTACTCTGTGTGTTATAATTAAAAATAGGGAATTAAAAAAAAGAAAAAAAGAAAGAAAGAAATTGTTATATCTCTATGAATATATGTGGTCGCCTCTTAAAATTTTATACTGATACTTAGAAAAATACTCATAATCACTTGCTACAACCAAAACGCATTTCATGCATTACTTTTTATAGAGTGATCCGAAACATTTTGACAATTGTTTAATTTTTTACTGGCCCTCTTTTCCTCTTCAGAACAAAACTTTTGCTGAAATATTTGAGGTATAACATGTTCTTTATACTCCCAAAATTACAAGAAAATCCTTGCAAGCTTTTCTAGCTGTTTCGAAAAGCGTGTAATTTTGAAAGTATCCAAATACGTATTAGTAGATAGTGTATAATTACTGTGATGGTGTTTTCTGTGTCTTTAACCCTTCATATCCTAAATTACCGCATTTTTATAAAAATAATTTGAAACTTTTTTTTATTATATTTATTATATTTTTTATTATAAACTGTGAATTTGTTTTTATTTCTTTTCTTTTTAATTTAATATTGGGACTTAAAAATCCCGAATTTTTTGATGGGATGTTAAAGTCCCGGTTGGATACAAAGAGTTAAAATATACTTTTGTCTTGTAGCATTACAGTTTTTACATTTTGTGAAATATGTCATTCTTGAATATTATTAATGTTTATAGCAAAATATCTCTAAATTATAATTTTGTCTGCTTGATTACTTTGTTATATTTCATTGAGCACTCAATTTTTACGTTAATTTCTTTCTTTCTCCACTATTTACAATAAATCATAGGCAAGGCATATCAACAATAACTTTACAATACAATAAATTTAACAATTTACAGTAACTTTAATGCAAGGTTTTAAATGTTTTACACGCGATTAAGCGTTAATGGACATAGAGACGGGTGTGCAAAATTAGTAACAAAATTCATTTCATGACACAATCCGTGTAGTTTGCGGTACAATGAGTGTCGCAACCATTTTAGACACTGTATCGGTGCATTCTACATTATGGGGTGCTTATCCAACGTAATGATGGGCGAATCAGTAGAAATATGGTTAGTTGAGGTCATGTGTATAATCTACGATCTTTACTGTCACGGATTTTGGGTAACAACAAGTGGTAAACCAATACTGGAACTGCATTTTAAATAAATTCCAACCCACCCACATATTGCTAGAAATGTTTAAGACTTTTGTTCAGCATAACAGATGAACCCTTCTTGTTCTACACATTCATCGAATCTGTCACCGATTAAAATAACAAGGTATTCCATTGGCCGTTGTCTCACTATTTATCATGCACCATAACTATTAGAAACAAAGTTTGGGTTAGCATTATGGAAATCTAATCATCCAGCACACGTTCTGAATCTGGGTTATTCCTCCGACATCATACACCCTTTCGTTAATTATTACAGTGTGTGGTGGCTTAAGAAAATACTAATTTTCTAAAGATAACATTTCTTTTTTACTTAATAATTTCAGTTGTACAGTCACCAAAAAAAAAAAAAAAAAAAAAAAAAAACGCCACCCCGCTACCTAATTTCGAAATAAGTTGTAGAAACATGTGATTAGTACCAATCGATTTGTAATAGCGTCTAGTTTATAATTGTATAGTTAGATTTGGCTTAAATGGTCGTCTACATATTAAAACTGGCATCAACTTCATTTTATTCAATGGTAACTCCTTTTTTTAAATTTATTTGAATTCTTTGGATGAAATCATCACGGAAAATGGTATAGTTTATATATTTTGCTCAAATTTTAATAGAGTTATAAGCTGTCAAAATATGAGGATGCTAATGTTAAATGAATGTGACAAACATTTATTCATATCTTCCAAAATAATTATGATATTCAAGTTATGTTTCTTTTATACGATAAAATGAAGTGACCCAAACATATTCCATGCATATTTTTGATTAAATTTTTTCAATTATGAAAATTATTAATAATTTCATAGTTGAAAAAATTATGAATTATGACCTATGTTATTTTTGCATGAATAGAAAGGGCATCATCAAAAACATGGGTTATCAAATTTACAGCTCGTTCCTAACATTATTTTTTGAGTTACAGTGATATTTCATTTTTTACTGCTGTTAGGGGGCCGTCACCTGTTATAATTTGTATCCTCTGTGAGTAAATATCTGTATATACTTTGACGAAAAACAATTTTAATTTATATTTTTGTTATTCTAATTGCTTTCTAAGCAACATCTCGACGTTTATCATACAAATTGGCTAATTTTTATAATAATATTTGCAATGCAAACGAGAGATTGTGAAAGAATCCATAATAATAATAATAATAATAATAATAATAATAAAGCCCCGCCTCCATATTGCAGAAACAATATTAAAAAACTATTTCGCATATTCGTATTTGACTCTATGTATGACGCTGGTACGCATAAATGTCAATGACATTTAACACATCGAATGCTGAAGACAAAATTTAAATGATTTAATTGCAAATATAATCATTTAATAATTTCATATTTGAAAAAAATATTAATTATGACCTATGTTAATTTTTGCATGAATAGAACGGGCATCATCAAAAACACGGGTTTTCAAATTTACAGCTCGTTCCTAACAATATTTTTTGAGTTACAGTGATATTTCATATTTTACTGCTGTTGGGGGGGGGCCGTCACCTGTTATAATTTGTATCCTCTGTGAGTAAATATCTGTATAAATTTTGACGAAAAACAATTTTAATTTATATTTTTGTTATTCTAAGTAACATTTCGACGTTTATCATACAAATTGGCTAATTTTTATAATAATATTTGCAATGCAAACGAGAGATTGTGACAGAATTAAAAAAAAAAATAAATAAATAAAGCCCGGCCTCCGTATTGCAGAAACAATATTAAAAAACTAGTTCGCATATTCGTATTTGACTCTATGTGTGACGCTGGTACGCATAAATGTCAATGGCATTTAATACATCGAATGCTGAAGACAAAATTTAAATGATTTAATTGCAAATATGTAAAAAAAAAAAAAAAGTTTTATTATGTAATGTTTAAGAAAATTGTGTAAAGGCGTGGCTTCCGTTGAAAAAAGAATATACCCGATCCTGAAATGTCAAGTCTTTCTTCTTAAATGTTACATAACTTTTCATAGTTTCTCACTGCTAAAATAATATTTTAACTCAGTTATCCTCTTATTTTTTCTTGAATATTGTAGGGTTCGTAGACTTCAAGTTAAATATCATGATTTAGGAAACGCGGGAAGGCAAGGATTATCGTTTGAAAGAGGAATACGCAGTTTTTCTTTTTTTAAATTATTATAATTAACACTTAATAATTTTTATAAGATTTTTTGAAAAGAATTTTCTATTTTAATTTTGTTGTGACATTTTCTCATTTGTTTACTGTACGTTTGCAAGCTTTGTATTATATAAATTTTATCGCATGACGTAACATAATATTAAACTTTTATTTGATGTTTTTTTAATACAAAATAAAACAGTGGAAGATTTTTTTTTCATTAAATATATTATTGAAACAAAGCGAAATATTTTTTATTTTCGATTATTCTAATCACGGCGTAAAATTCACATTTATTATCGGAAAACAATTTAAAACAATATAAAATTACATCTTATATAGAGACATGTTATCCCACGTGTATTTGTAGAAAACCACAATAATAAATAAATCACTGTAAAACACGTATAAAATATATTTAATTAAAATTATTAAAAACACATCGTGTCAAGGCCTTTCGCCCTGATGAGTGATGATGCCCTGATGTTCAGGGCGAAAGGCCTTGACACGATGTGTTTTTAATAAATTTAATTAAATATATTTTATACGTGTTTTACAGTGATTTCTTTTATAAAATTTTAAACAGTGTAATATGTCTTATTACTTTTAAAAATATAATTCTTACACATTTAAAATTAAGAATTCAAGTACAGTAGACGACTATATAACGGCGGATGTTCGTTCTGGGCAATAGGAAATCGTTTTATATGGGACATACTTTATCAGACCAATTTATGAAAATTCAGTCTTACACTGAAAATTTTTATTTCATTTAATTTTGTTGTTTTGATTTGTTTTTTATTGTTTTCTAAGTAAGGTTTCGATGTTTACTACACAAATTACTCTATTTTTGTAAGATTAACGCATTCCACGCGGGAAATTTTGATTGCATTCCAAAAGGATAATAAACCCCAACCTCTGGCTTTTCTGAAACAATACTTTACTTTAAAAAATATTTCTTCTTTCATTAATTTTAGTTTTTTTACTCTTTATAGAACTCTAAAATATAAAAACGAGAGAAAATTGCCTTTTTGATTGTTGATGACAAAATTTCAGTTATTTAACTCTTTCGTGATCACTGACGTATAGATTCACGACATTTGAAAATCACACTCCCCCAATTGGTGTTTCTTTTGAAATTTTTATGCATTATCTTAAGTATATAACCAAAATTCGTATTTTCACAATGAAATATAAAATGGATACAACTACTTTGATTAGAAAGAACATAATTATAATGTACGTATATCTATTTTTTATATAAATGTGATTACAGAAAAATTTTGTTCTGAAATATTATAACTTCGAAGACTAACGCCCACAGGCAGACCTTACTATCAAAAAGACAAAAGCATGCGGTCGCGAAAGTGTTAATCATGAATTTTGTTAAATAATTTGATGTTTATGAGAAACGTATGAAGGCGTGACCTATTACCCAATATAGGAATGATTTTGAACCCTATCTCCTTTTTATTGAATTTTAAATATCCTTTCTCAGATTGTAGTTTAAATCTTGTTATCTATATTTTTGTATATTGTATGTTGTAGGTTTGTATGCCTCAAATTAAATGTAAAACTCTATAGTAACATTTTCATGCGGGTCTTACTCTATAAAATAAAAATATACCCAACAGAAGTAGATAATTTTTTTTCTTAAATATTAAACACTTTTTTTTTTCTTTTTTACCCCTATTATTATTATTATCATTATCACTATTATTCTTTTATCTTGCTATCTTGATTTTTGTAATTCAACATTGAAGAGTTCATATGACTGAAGCTATATAAATTTCTACGTATGAAGTGATGCATTAAACTAATCTACGTTTATTAAATATAAACCACTTAAAACTTTTTATTTTATAAATGAAGACAATATATTTTGTAAATCAGTTTCGTTTTTTGTTTTATAATTAATATTTCTGTACTTTTTTTTTTCCGGTGTGAAACATAACAAATAATGTCTATTCTGTGGTGGATCAAGATTTTTTTTTTTCTAAATGTATAGAAGGACCCCTAATACATTTTCGATTATATCTCTATCTAGAATTCATTTAAAGTGTATAAATAGGTATATTATCCGAACTGCCTTGATCTCAGAAATATGAATATGTGGTCAGAAATAGGGGTTGCTATTGGAAAAAATGAAGTTGATGCCTGTTTTAATATGTAGATGACCCCTTAAGTAAAATCTCACTATTCCATTATAAACTAGACGTTATTACAGGTCGATTGGTACCAATCGCATGCTTTTACGATAATTCAGAGCGAAATTAGGTGGGGGTGGCATTTTTTTTTTTTTTTTTTTTTTTTTTTTTTGATGACTACATTCCTTTTAAAACAGGTCATTTGGGTATTAAATTTTATAATGTTCAAATAATTTTTTTATGGTGTTGCAAACTTTGAAAACATAAATTTATGATTTAAATTGTCGATTAATAGACACTCACTCACACACACACACACATATATATATATATATATATATATATATATATATTTATTTATTTATTTATGACACTTAATTTTTACTAAAAATCTTACTTAATAAATTTTATTAAAGAAAACTTTATTCCTAATAAAGTTTTTCCGTTTTATTATCTCTAAAATTAATAAAATATCTCTAATGTTTTCAAAAATGTTGATATAACATTTAAAATGAACATTAAAACTAAACATTTTCATAATCCATATTATTAATTATCCAAAATATATATGTAGAAACAATGTAGATGTTCCAGTGTCGATAAATACACCATTTTTTTCCTTAAGAAGCTCATACATAGGTTAATATTTTTTAATTTAGTATTTTGCAAACTTAAAAAGTGGAAATTTTTTTTTATTATTTTTGGAAAATAGTATAATTTGTAGAAATATACGATTATTTTATTTCATAGAAAAAAAAAAATTAGTAATGAAGATTTTTTTGGAAAATACTGAACTTAGTGCGAGCTTCTTGATAACAATTTATTTATTTTTCAATGAAAAAGTACTTCTTAGTGGTTTTATAAAACAAACAAAATGTCCAGGAGGTATTTTCTGCTTTAGTTGACAAATATATTAATTATTACTGTATTACGAGAGAAATATATACAACAGATTATTTAATTAAAAACCAATTTTCTCTTTTCTGAATTTGTTTCTAAATGTCACATTTTATTTTTACGTGTGATGCATGCACGGATTAAAAAAACAGGAGTTGAATCTTATGTAATTATTCACTGTCAGAAACAATTGTTTTATCTGAAGGTGAAGAACAGAAGAAATAAAAGACTAATTTCGTTGAAAAAAAAATGATAATAATGATAATAATAATATTGTGTGTCACTCACACGACTTTCTTTTACCTAGCATTCCAATACTATAACGATGTATTACAGATTAAGTAGTGAGATAAAAAGTTAAGAAAATAAAGATCCATCTACTTTAAAAATAATTTTAAATACGCTTAAGAACAGCTTAATTTGACGTATAATTATGTGCGCCTCCCTCAACACAATGTTCAAATATTGTTCCTAATTTAATTCCTTATTTTCCAATTCAATTTCATTTTATGTTATTAATTCAACTTTAAACTTTGAAATCTTAATAATTTTTTTTACAGTGGCAAACTAATACGAACTTCAAAATACCAAATTTGATTTTCGTGCAGTTATTTGTTTTTAATTTATGGTGAAAACAGATATACATACAGATCAACTGTGAAAAAATAGACTTTTGTATTCAAAACGGTATATTATACAAAAAATCGGAGTTGAAAATAAAACTTCAAAAACACTTTGCTTACAGTGTCGGTATTAACATACCGACATAATTATAGCATTTATAATTTTCCTTCCTGAGCATAGCTCGTCGACATAGTGAAATGTAGCAAAGCACATTCTTCGATTACATTCAATAAAAAGAATGTTCAGCTTAATTGTAAGTAGCCCTGTATATTGTCTGAAAACTATATGCACATTACATTGTGTAGTTAAATCTAGTTTTATATGAAAATCCCCTAACAAAAAATGAAATACAATTCCAGCAACTTCAAAATATAGCTCTAACATATTCAAATACTTTGGACAGCCCTGTAAACGAAGGATAATCGATTTCATACCGCAATTTACGCAAAAATTGCTTCTATGCATTTAAAAAATATGATAATTCCATTTCGTTTCAGTCAGACAACAGATATTACATTGATACTTACCAGAAATTTTCTTCATAGACGCACTGTATTTTAAGCCTCTTGGATGGTCCTGTACACGAACCCTTTGATTTATCTGAACAAAAATTTAGGGTAGCCGCATTATATGACATAGATTTAGAATAACGATATTGGATATTTTTGCTATTATTTGTTCGTAAATATATCGATGACAGATACACACAGAGGCAGATACACAGACACACTCAGAGACCTACCGCTAAAAACATGTTTTTGGGGGTTCAGAGAACCTCAAAGGGTGTAAATGTAACAAAAATTCGTTTTTGAATATTTGACCTCAAAACAATATTTTCTCTATATGAGTAAGAAAAAGTAAAAAAAAGAAAGAAGCGAATTTTAGACAGTATTGGATGGATAGAAGCAGAAGCTAATTACCTCCCCAGCAGTAGCGTTAAGGTGATCTCCTTTTTTTTTTTTTTTTTTGTTTCTTTTTTTTTGTTTCTTTCTTTTTTTTTTTTTTTTTTTTTTGAGGTAGTAAAATTTGGATAACAAATATGTATCTGGGCACGCGTTGTGAAATGCTCAAAGATTTATTTAATTAAATTTATCAAATTACACCTGGAAAGGAATGCGGAAATTATAATAAAATAAAATTACTCTCAATAAATAATATCAATCTGATCTATTTTAAATTAATTTCTTTATTAAGTTTCATCAGTTACTTATTTCTAGGAAGAATTTACATAATTTATTATAAAGGGCTTCTGGGTCAGTGAAAAATATTACAGATGAGTACAATGAGTTGGATTGAATGCAATTTCTTTAAATTTAGATACTTGGCAATTTTAATTACAGCAGACTGGCCATAGAATTAAATTAAACTTTCTCACCACATTCCCAGGTTGGGGGAAGAACCAGGGCGTAAGTTGTTCCATCATCACGTAGATGATTTTCTCTATATTCCTTTTTTATGCACATTATAACAATATGTTTCGTCACACTTGAATAAGTATATTTTACTTAATTATTATCTTCTTTATGGCCAAGGTTATGTTTTTTACCTAGCAATGCTCATAATTTGAAGAACAGTGTTTTTTTCTCGGTCAAGAGAGAACTATTTTTATTACCAGTTGACTGTTCGGGAAGATAGGCAAAAAATCACTGAGCAATTTTTTTCACTTTTTCTCTTCAGCCCATCTCATTACAATTTTAGTAGGAGATCTCGTTTTATCATTTTTTTTTTATTGAATTGGTTTTCTTATGGAATCTTTTCTGCTCCAGTCTGCTTGCTCCTAGATCTCCTGGCATAGTTCTCACGATTCAGTGGCTGGAGTCTGAAGGTTCCATTTGTGTGGTCTTTAAGTGCTGGTAGTAAATTTGGGTTGTGAATTCTGGCAGATACTTTTCATGTGTTGTTTTATTTTTTTTACATAAAGCCCTTTTGTGATTTATTCATGAAGTAACGTCTGAACTTAACCCATCAGACGTGTAAAATATAATATTAAAAAAATAATTTACATTGATACTGACATTCTACTTTGGTCGTATATAGATTTGGATATATTTTCCATTTATTAAAAATAATTTCCTTAATAATTTATTGATATCAACCTTCTACTTTTTTCATATATCGATTTAAATATATTTTCCATTTATTAAAAATAATTTCAGACGATACAATCGAAAAATTGTTTCCAAGATTTACCACAAATATTCCTTGGGAGACATATATTTAGTGTAAAGCTTTTTCTTCTTCGCAAGCATGGAAATTTCGACATTTTTTTTACTAGAACTGACAGCTTTTCCCGGTTTCACATTTTTTTTTCCTTTTTTACTCATAATTCTTGTTCAAGATTGTTAATATTGTCTCTGTATTCCGTTTTCGTCGTTTATTGTGTTAAATTTACTGTTTTTTTTCCGGAAAAGGCGCCCTCCGGTGGACATTCTGGAAGTTTTTTTTTTTTTTTTTTTAATTCCGTTAGAGCATCTCGTGTATAGTCAATATGCCAAATTTCGTTGCATTCCGTCCACTCGCTTACGCTGTAGGACGCTGTTTATTGGGGAAATTTAATCACAAACACCCTGTACATGTCAGCATTTCGGACCTTAACAGCACATATTGTAGTGAAAATTGTGTGATTATTCGTTTTTTTTTTTTATTTATTAATTCCATTATACTAAATGAAATTTAATATTAATTAAACAAGTTTTTTTTTTCTTCTAGAAACGACACAATGTTTATAAGACCACAGCTTACAATTCAAAAGACAATTAATATTTATTTCTATAATACACAAAACATTGAGAAAAAATTCTGTAACTGACATCTAGAATATAAGTTGTGGCTCTAGAAAAAATAGTTCCATGTCATTATTAAAAATTCTAGTCCCTTTGGAAAGCGAGTTCTAGAAGCCCCTATTAGAATTCTAAATTGTTCGCCTATATTCTCAAGGCCAAAGTTATTTAAAAATGTCTGCAATTAAATGAGACTACAAGAGGCGGGTTTCAGCAACTATTTGGTTTATTACCAAATTCTAGAAAATCATGCGAGAATTTCTCGCAATACAAATGATTCAGAATATTTAAAGTATTTAGACTATTGTTTCACCATCCAGAAATGTGTACACTAGAAATTCTCAATAATTTCATATATTCAGTTTATGGGCTCTCCTTACGCGCATACCTCGGAAATCTATATTTCTATTTAAGGGATTTAGAAAATGGCCACTTATTCATTCTAGAGGAAGATATTTTTTTTTCTCAGTGATCCAAGCTACAAACGTCTGTTTCCTGTCAGTAAGTTATGGCTACTAGAATTTAAATTCGTTCACTCAAAGTTCTAGGCCTTTTACTGAACTATCTGTCACGTAACAGCATCATTAACAGTTAAGTTAATATCGTCTTATCGGTTTTCTATTTTCCTAACACGGTATAGTCTTGACATATGCTGCCGCATAACATTAGCCATTGACAAATATTAACCAAAGATTCTCCTGGAGCAGAATTAATGTTTTCCAAGATATAATAGAAATTTAAATGATTTTAATATTTCCATAATTATTAGGTATTATAATACATGAGAAAAATAAATTTATAGCAACAATAATTATTACAATTCCTTAGAAATGTGAGTAAATATATTAATAAGCATAAATCTGTATAATCTATTCACAAAATATATCATTTGATACATGATATTGACTCATCTAAAAAATTTATCCCCCAAATAAATCGAATCTTAAACATTTTATACCCACAACATATTGTAATTGATAACATACACAACATAAAAACAGCAAAATTTACAGAAATAATGCATGATAAATTTTCATTTGTTTTAGAAACTCTGCCACTGGAGTAAATCATAAAGGACAAAGCAGAAGCCTCACTGAATATTTCATGACTTATCTTTATAAATAATTTATTTTCTATTGTATAAATAACGCAGAAAATATAAACCGGAGATCGGTCTGTAAAGTACTAGTATAACGTTTAAAAATGTTTTAATTTTTAAAAGTCACATTTTTCAAGCTTTCCGTGAATAAGAATTTCAAAAGACAAAAATATAATGTGTTGTATTTTCCGTTGTATCAACAAAAAATTTTGTTTTAGTATAGAGAGTGCTTTATAAATGTATAATATATATATATATATATATATATATATATATATATATTTTAAACACATATTTCAATTTTAACACATATTACATGTTATTATTATTATTATTATTATTATTATTATTATTTGATGAATTTTTTATAGTTAAAACTTTGCAGTTCTAAATAATTTTCAAGTAAACGTTTCTGTTGTCTTATTGTTATCGTATTTAGTTTTATGTTTTCAACGCTTTTAAAACTTCAAAAAGAAAACAGGGCTTAGTGACAAAGTTTTCTTTTCCAAGTCCCTAAAACAAGCGAAGAAATATTTTCTGTTATTAAATAACTCATTAAAATCAGATTACGTTCTGGATAGTTTATTAATGCTAATAACAAACAGAATAACTGAAAATTAATTTCAAGCGAAATAGACACCTTTATTTTATTTATTTATTTATTTTATAAAATATGTATTTTTTAATTTTTCCGATTAGCTTGAGGGCCGTATTTTTTAAACTTAATGACTCATTCTTCTTCTTTTTTTTTCCCAGAAAGCATGAAATGTACATCACATTAACGATTAACTTTCCGTTTACACACACATACACACATATATATGTATATATAGTTAAATAAATTGACAAAGACGTAATTATTTTTTTTTTATTATTATTATTAAAATTTGGAAAAAAAATAAATCTAATTTAGCTTTTTCCTTCTATATAACTTTATTCTATTATAAAAACATCATGAAATAATGTTGATAAAAGAAACAAATTTAGCTACTTCCCTCCTTATAAAAATATATTTAATTATTTCATACTTCAAAAATAAAATAAATTAAGCATGACGAAAGGGGAAAAAATAAAGCAAGAGTGCTTGTTCAAATTTTAAAATGTTATTTATTTATTTATTTATGTTTTTACAGGTACAGTTGTTCGTAATACTACGTTACCAATTGAAAACCGCTGTAATGTTTCTAAAATATTGTTATTTCGTTTTCATTTGACGATTTCGGCGAAACTTTATTACTAGTTTTAATATTTTTTATCTGGGATAATATATATTTAAAGTTATGTTAACATCACTACTTAAACAGTGTAAATGGGGGGAAATATCTGATCATACAAGGTACACTAGCAGCTCTTTTTTATTATTATTATTTGTTAAATAATAAAGCAATAGAAACTTTTTTTTTTTTTTCTTTTACATATATTGCAAAATTATCCATGCAAATTGCAAAATTATTTTCCTTTGCGAAAGGAATAAAAAGACCCAGTAAATTTAATTTAAACAGACAATTGTTACATATAGCAATATTTCCCTAAAGTAATTTCAGTAATTTCCCTAATGTAATTTCAATTTTTGTTATAATTTGACAAGTATTTCTGTTAAGCATTTTTACAGGAATAAATTAAAATAGCTCATTTGTTTGTTTCATGAAATTTCTGTATAATTTAGTGCTCTCAAGCTGTTTAGTTATAAATTACAAAATTACAATATTTAATAATGGAATGAATTAGAATTAAATAGTTTGTTTTTTATAGCCTCTAATTAATAATTCATTCAATTTTATATTTAAAAATGTAATCTAACATAAATAAAACATTTTTCTACTTTGAAAAAAAATAATATAAATGAATTTTGAAATAGATGCACTGTAAATTAAATATACGTGAAAAAACATATTAAAGCATAATTTTTAATAATATATATATATATAATATTTCTATTTTAAGTATTGAATTACTGCATTTTATGAGATATAGGTAAGGTATAAATGTCTAATCATTTTATTATAATAAAAAGTATAACTAATGTTTCGATAATTAAAAAGAAATAAACATTTACAGAAATAAAAACTATAAATATTTTAATATAGTGTAAAATTTATAACTTTTCAATAAAATTTCTTTGTTGTTGCAAAATATAAATTTCGATAAGAGTTGTCTGATTTTACTTGATTTCTTCTTGCAAATATTTTTCTTGCATAATCACATTAAAAAAATAAATAAATAAATAAATAAATACCTAGACTTTTAATCATTTATATTTTAAGAAGGAATCTTTTAATCACAAATCGATTCACATAATTAATTGTAAAGTTTAAATTGTTTAATATATTTCTATAAGATTTTTTCACGAATTAGTGAGAAACTAATACATATACAAGGTAACAATAAATAACTTGGACAAAGTTTCAAACGAAATATCTGTAACTACCGCTAAAGTTATAAATTTATTTCATTAAGTATTGATGCTAGAAAGCGACTAAACAGGTGTAAGTAAGTTAGTTGTGAGATAACCATTATGGTTAACAAACGATTTGCCATACTTTAATTACATAAGCAAGGAAAGAAACAATGTGAAATTGTTCAACTATTGAAAGTGCCTAAGCAGACGGTTTCATACAGAATCAAAAGGTTTAAAGAACTCGGGCAGGATGGTGACAGGCCAGGAAGAGGAAGAAAGCGCAGAGTTAACACATCAAGAAACCGAAAAGTTATCAAAAACCGAGTTCAATGAAATTCTAGAATTTCAATGAGAAAGGTTGCTAGAGAGATGAAGATCAACAGAGAAACCGCACGTTTGATGGCAAGAGTAGAGCTTGGTCTTCGCCCTTACAAAATGAAAGAGGCTCAAAAGCTAACAGCAGCGAACAAACGCACAAGACTTCAAATTTGTAAGGAATTGTTAAAGCGGGCCGCAGGTGATCGATGGCAAACATTTGTCTTCACAGATGAGAAACTGTTCTCGATTGAACAAGCTCACAATAGCCATAATGATAGAGTTTGGTCAGCAGAAGCACCTGGACTTTCTTGCAATGTTGAACGACGTCAACGACCCCAATCTGTAATGGTTTGAGGTGGGATACGTGCTAGTGGGAAATCACCACTTGTTTTTGTTGATCTGGGGATAAAGATTAATCAACAAACGTATCGCAAACTAATTTTGGAAGATGTTGTCTTACCTTGGTCGCAAAAGATATTTGAAAACAAAAGATGGACCTTCCAACAGGACTCCGCACCTGCACACAGAGTTTGGTGCAAGACACATTTTCCTGACTTTATTGGAGCTCAAGAATGGCCACCGTATTCCCCAGATTTTAACCCAATGGATTATTCTGTTTGGTCCATCTTGGAGACAAGGGTGTGTGCTAAACCTCATAAAACTTTGGCATCCCTAAAGGAATTCTTATGCAAGGAATGAGATAAAATATCAGTAAGTTGCGGTCCATAGCCGAAAATTTTGTGACACGTTTAAAGCTCTGTATTAAGGCTAAAGGTAGCCACTTTGAAAATTTGTAAATATATTAGACAAAATGATGTATTCATATTTATTTTGAAGTTTGGTTGTAATATTTCCATTAACATTAAAGTTATAATGTATCATGTGTGTCCAAGTTATTTCTTCTCACCCTGTATATTGAAAAATGACTAAACAGATTACAACCAGATTTAACGTATTTCATATTTTATTGTTATTTACTGAAAAAGTACTGATATAATTTTATTTTTTCTAGTAAATTAAATAATGAAATAAATTATGGTAAACAAGGTTATAGTATTATTAAAAATATTATGAAATTTAACAGCAGCAGTAGCCTCACGTGCAATAATCATCGTGGAAAATTTTATTAGATAAGTTAAAATATAAACATAAAAGGTGAAATTACGTGTTTTAATAACAAAGCTTTCTTCTACCTTCAATAGAAGAAAGTATTGGATTCGTAAAAATTTTCGATTTCGGGTTTTTGATGGATTTACACGTTTTGAGAGCTGTAAAACACGATTTTACAATTTTTAGAAAATGCCTGTCTGTCTGTCTGTCTGTGTGAGTGTGTGACAAAATTTTGTGGCAACTGTATGTCTGGAACTACTGCACAGAATTTCATACAAATTGGTATGTAGTTGCACCTTGACATAAATTAGTGCCTATCAACTTTTGGTAAAAATCGTCTTACAGGTTGCGTTGCCATCCCGCTTTTTCTAAATTTTTAACAGGGTGATATAGGGCAAAATTTTTCAAGATGGGTATCTTTCGAAAGGTCTCGTCAGTACCTTTAAAACGAATGGTTGAACTATAAATCTGTGATAATTGAAAACAAAGTTATCGATTTTTTTTACTTTTTACGAAAAAAAACTTAGATTTTTTTTTTTTTTTTTTTTTTTCTCCCCTTAATTTTATCAAACTCTCTCGGTTTCCGTGTTCTAACAAACTTAAACTAATTTTTGCTTTTTCCCCCTAATTTTGTCAAAATCCCACGGTTTCCGTGTTTTGACAAACCTTAACAAATTTTCACATTTTACCCAAAATTTTGTCAAAGTCCCACTTTTTTTTTATTATTATTATTATTGTTACTGAGTGAATTTGTATAGGAAAATATAGAAGAAAGTCTCGTGGTGGCCACAACATACTAGTTGTGCTTTGGAGCAAACAAGCCACAAAATTTCAAAGCTATTCATGCATTATTAACTATTTATTAATTTATTAAAGTACATTTTTTTCTTATTTATTAGAGTTATATGCAGTAGTTTATTTATATTTTTTTTCTGTATTTTTTTATGGCTTTAAAATAACTGTGTATATGATTTTCAACAAGTATGTAAGGTATATTACTCTTATCTTATCATCTAAGGAAATAATCTGTTGCATCTCTCATATAAAAAAATGAAAATAATAATAATTAAATTTTAATAACATAATTTTCTATAAAGTTTACAATTTCTTTTTTAATTAAGCATAAAATTTTCAGTTTAAACAAAAATTACTTTAAATTTAAGTCATATTTGTTTGAAAAATTAAACGGGAAGAGACATAATAGCATATGTTTATAAAAGCATAATTATAACTATTAGAAAACAGGAATTTTACTATTGGTGCATATCTACACTATTGGTGTATAATTCTATAACGCAGATTCGTATTTAAATATCTTTCAAAATACTTTGAAAGTTATTTTAATATAATCTAATGTAAATACATTTAAATAGTACAAATTCATTTTGCGTAATCACTGTAAAATATCTGTGAATAAGTACAAAATTTCTTTAAAAAAAAGCAACATTTTTTACACGCATTTATATTATCTAAAACAACAGAAATTTAGTTTAAAATTACATGTGAATTAGTCCATTATATATATATTTCTGTAACCATTAATAAAGGTTTCATATCTGATTTTTTTTTTTTTTTTACCGTTTTACATACGGAAAATTGGTATTTAGGCAACATTCAGAGCTGCTAAGACGCAGATTGAATTGTGTTTCCGTGTCTGAGAGGTAACATCGTCACCTACATTTCGTTGTGCTTTGGTTTGATCCCAACTGACGAAACTGAAGAAATTTATGTAATGCGAGAATTTTTGCAGTGTGCGTTACGGAAAAAGTCTGTTGTGTATGAATATTTTTTGCATCGTTCTGTTAAAAAATTTATATCGACGATATTGTCTCATGATATACGGAAAGTTTCTGGCGACATTTCAGCCAGGAATATTTTGTTATAAAACATGATTTATTTATAGTGACTGTTAAAAATTTGAATTAAATATATACTTTAAAAGTTAGCGATACTATACTTAATAACTGTGTCAAATTATTAAACTTAATAAATCGAATTCCTGTTAATTTGTGATATGCTGGTGAAAATATTTGAATACAATTCCAATAAAATTTTATTTATAAATTATGGTGAAAATAAACTGCAGCCAGTTTAGATTTATGCTTTAACTAAACAAACTTTTTGTTAATCATCACAATAGCACGTATAACTAACACAAAAATGATTATACATAGAACATGCAAATATAGCTCCAAAACATCATATTAAAACGAAAATTCAGGCCATAGACTTTATTTTAAAAACCGCAGAAGATCAAGCTGATTATGATTATAGTTTTTAGATTTAATTTTTAGAAATAAAAATGTAAAAACTGAGTAATAAAATTTACGAAAAACATTCAGAAGGTAATAAAATACATAGGGTAACTCTAGGAGATATGACCATAGAGGAGATATGACCAATTTAGATATTTCTTAAACTTGATCATAGACGGAAACATAACTTTGTTCATACGAAATAGTTCAACGAGTTCATTTACTGCGGTGAGCAGCTGTGTTTTTCGATTATAAAATGAAATAAAAATTTTAATGTCCATTTAATTTAAAGGTTGAATACATTGTTGTGTCAAGTATCTGAATATTTTGTAATACGTACGCTAGACTTTTTTTTTTATATATTTTTATTTTTTTACTTTACGCTTTTTTAAGGCAACTATATAAACCAATTTTTACTTTTTAGTCTAAAACTATGGAAGAATAATGCTTTAAATTGAATGACCTTTAATTTCAGGATAGATGGCCATGTCAAATCGAGGAGAGATGACCACCTGTAAAAAATCAAAAACTCATGATGTACCATACAAACAAAAGTATTTTAGGGTGTTGCTCTAGTTCCTGATTTATCCATGACAAAAACCGTTAGAAAACGTACCAAACAGGAAGATATGGTTTTGATATAATCAAAAATATTGCAAAACGTGGAAAACTTTCATCCCAGAAATAGATAAATTTGATAAATAAGCTTAAATCCATAAAAAATCCTAAGAAGGAGAAAAAAGAAAAACACACGAAGAAGATAAAATGCATTTGGAATGATCATGTCCTACAAATTCCGAGGGAATAGAAGTTGATAAAGATAACTGCATTGGTTGTGGAACAGAAGACAACACTACAGCAAAAAAAGATGACTGGATAAAATGCGTAAGTTCCTAATGTGGTTCCTTGAAACGTGTACAAGTTATCAAAACCTTTGCAAAAAATGAGGTAAAATTTTATAAAAAAATGAAGAAGTGAAATTGTACAGGAAATTTTGTTTATTTACAAAAAATTTTGTTTTATTAGCTCATTTTCTGTAATAAAAAAGCATCTTTATAAATTGTTTTTTTTTTTCTTAACTGTATGAAATGTGCATTTTTTTCTATTTTAACTTCATTTTCTCTTTCTTCTTTCTTGTAATGGATAGCAATCTCTACTCTCCTTGAAAAGCAGATGGCTATTTGCCATTTTAATTCAAAACTGTGTTGTCTACTTTTTGTTCCCAATATTTAATTATTTTTTGTCGAAAATATAATGAATATATGTATAAGATTTTTAAAGATGCATAAATGTTTCTTGCATTTCGCAATCTAAGAGTTTTTATTTCAATCTTTGAAAATTGTAGTCATCTATCCTAGATTTAACCTATATTGTAAGTAAAGTGTACAAATAACACTGCTCTGCACTAAAATTGGCCCCAATACCATTCATGCAATTTTTTATGTAAAACGTTTTCCTGAATCCGAATATGACACCCATTTTGTCACGCGACACACCGTTTTTTTGGCACGCCAACATATTTTTATCATTGTTCGGTCATTTTGTGGTTATAAATTTGATTTAGAGAAGGGTAAAGGATTATTTTAACTTTTAAATATATTCTGAGGATCTAAAGAGCTGAAAAATTCTAAAACATGAACCTTTCTAGCAAGGGAGAAATTTAAGGGGCGATTTGCACTAAAATAAAAAATTACATTTGTTATATTTTTATTAATCTGTTATTATTATTATTTATTATAGCTTATATATATATTTTTTTCTTAACAGTTAAAATAATCCTTTTCTAGCTTTTAAATAAAATCCGTGGCTATAAAATTTCCGAAAAGTCATAAAAATTAAGGGAGCGGATGGCGTTCAGCAAAAACAATGGGTAATTGGAAAAAATGGAGGTCATATCCGGATTCAGAAGATCATTTTACATAAGAAGCAGCAAGAATGGTATTAGAGCCCGAAAAAAAAAAATGTTTGCAGTGCAGTGTAATTACTCTTGGCTTAACTATGTTATATATTATCTTCTTTTATATACGATTATCTGAGATTTAATACAATTAGATTATGCTTGCTTCACATAAGGTTGGTTGGTTGGTTGTAGGATTTAAGGCCGATTGACTCCTGATGTGTCCTAGGCCTAGAGGGGGAATGCCCTCCGTGGGGGTCTTTCTAAGGGGTCCTAGCCCGTATTTACACAAGTTTCGGAGGAAACCACGGAAAACTCCGAACGGCTAGGTCGATGAGCGCTACCTGGGATCGAACCCGGCACCTCCCATCTACCAGCTTTGAGCGCAGAACCGCTCGGCCGCTGGTGGGCCGCTTCACATAAGGAAAAAGTGTTTATTTAAACTTAATATTCATTCTTTTAATATAAACATAATACTAAAAGTAAATAAGAAACATACGCCAACTTCAAAATTTATTTTCTCGCCCAAGGTGCATATTTTATTAACTAAAGATTTGTTATTTTAATATACAAGCATTTCAAACTTAATCGTTTTTTAATTTTTTTTTTATATTTAAATTAACTGTTATTTTTTACTTTATCTTACTATACATATCTTTTACAAAATTATTATACTAGAAAGTTTTTATAAGCAAAGTAAAAAATTCTCTACAGCATATGCCTTTTATAAAAATGTTTATTGAAATTTTTAACAACATTGGTAAAATACCACTGTTGACAAAATATTATAGATAAATTTGAATACGTGTTTAAATAAATTGTTATCAAGGTTGAATGCATCTTAACAATCACAAGAGATTTAAGTAAATATAACATTAAAGCAAACAAAAATTTTAATTAAATTTTGTGTGATATGTGTATATAAGAATTTTTTATTTTAAACATTATTACTTTTTGATAAAATGTTTCTAACATAAATTTATAAAATAAAATATATGCAAATTTTCCAACTTTGAAAACTATAACCATTTTTTTATATATATAAGAAAGAATGTTTCCAATAACAGACATGCTGTACATTATGTCCAACGTAGTGTAGCAGGTGGATTATAAGGAACTTACACTTATCATGTTGGTACAATATATTTCCTTTTTTTTTTTTTTTCTTCAGATGATTTCAAAATTTTTAAATGCTGGTGAACTTCACGTATGGAGTGAAATATTCACTAATTTTATGATAGTATTATAAAAAATATATAATATAAGACAATTTTACAGCCATTTGCAAAAGTGTAAGACCAGTAGTCGATTTTCAATATTTCAACACATTGCATCATTTGCGCAAATCTTTGCGTCATATCATGTACTGATTGCATCAGACGCATACTACTGCTATAAATAAAGGTTCCCGGTACGTTTATAACCAGTCGGTTATTGGATTTTGTCGTAGACAGCCCTGGTGTGTAATCATTGTAATGAGTAAAAAAACCTTCACTTACTGTTACAAAAAGGTCAGAAATATTGCCCCTGCATGAAATTGGACTTTCTGAACGTCAAATAAGTTCGAGGGTAAATGTGATCAAGACCGCTATATATCGAGCTATTAGTAAATTTAAAATTTCCGGAAAATTTGTGGACCTTAAAGAAACGATCGCCCTAGAAAACGAGTGCACGTGATAATCATGTGATAAAATGGATGGTCCTACGACATCAAGGAACCTCCTGCAATACCATTACACATTCTCTGTCTGCAAAATGCACCAACGTCAGTTTGAATACTATTCCAAGATGTTTAGCCAAAGATTTTGATTTATCATCACATAAGCCTGCAATGAAACCTCGGTTTTCTCCAAGTATGAAAAATAAACGACTCTTAATTTCCACAAATTTTCCCGAAATTTTAAATTTACTAATAGCTTGATGCACAGATGTCTTGCTCACATTTACCCTCGAAGTTATTTGATTTTCAGAAAATCCAATTTTATGCAGGGTCAATATTTCTGACCTTTTTGTAACAGTAAGTGAATGTATTTTACAAATTACAATAATTACACAACAGCACTGTCTACGACAAACTCTATTAAACAACTGGCGATAAGCATGCCGGGCACCTTTATTTACAGAAGTAGAATGCGTCTGATGTAATCAGCACATGAGATAACGCAATAATCTGCACAAATGGTGCAATGTGTTAAAATACTGAAAATCGGCTGCTCTTCTTAAACTTTTGCAAATGACTGTACGTAGAATTCATTTGGTTCGGCATTCATTAAAAAATATGTGACACTTATTATTATTATTATAGATTTTATTTTCATAAAAAAAAAAAAAAAAAAAAAAAAAAAAAAAAAGTGATTTCTATATAACAAATTAGATTTTCTATATAACAAACAATTTGGTACACATGTTCATGTGCCCAACGGAATCAGCTGTATAATTTTAAGTGTGTATTCCATTTGTAAGTCGTGTACAGGGACACGCCAAAGATTTTCTATCATTACGACCTATGGGAAGAATCTGTATGTGCCTCGATAGCCAAAGCAAAAATCAAGCCATTGACTTCCAATTTCTGCCGAAACGTGAATGAAGGCCCTCTGTTGAAACTCAAAAGGATTTTGGATTCCGTCTGTCCGTCTGTCTGTCTGTCTGTCGTGTGATAGCGGCCGCAAAAATATTTTGATTGACTTGCAAATTGGCGCACAATTTCCAGCTTACATATAAGCAGCTGTATAACTTTTATTGCTATATTTTTTATAATCTGTGTAGAGGGACGCGCCAAAATTCTTACCATAACGGCGTACGGGGCGAATTTCGTTTAAACGCATTTTAATATCATTACTTTGCAATGAAGAAAATGAAACTAGCGTAAGTGAGTAAGATGCTTAAACTTATGTTGTTGGAAGAAAATATGTGCTCTTAAGCTTTCTAATTAATGTACAGGATCTTACAAAAGTGTTCTGACAATGTCACGTATCATCCAAACAAAGTTACTTTTGGAACAATTATTAATTTTAAACGTAAAATAAGATGAATAGTTTTTACTGGTGTATTCAATGTTTATGGTTCGTTTACAAGGCACACGAAAGAACATTAGAGCCTATTTCGTAACATTAGAGCCTATGGACAAATTTTTAATTTAAGCGCGCACTTTAATGCGTTTATGCTGAATTGAACTTAATAAAGTTAACATACATTATAAAGATGCTTAAAATCATGTTTACTCTTAAAAAAGGTTATGTATAGACTAAATAACTTATGGGACCACACAAAATAATTCCGAGTATGTACTGTAATCATCCAAATGATGGCAAATTAGTTTGAAAATATAATGAGTTATAAATAATTATTTTTTATCTTATTATTGTCGTTTATAATGAATGTGGCTGCTTTTCCGGATACATAAAGGAATTTCGTACGATTACGGTCTATAGTCGGTATTTCTAAAAAGTGTATTTTAACATGGTTACATCCCCATCAAATATAATGAAATTTTATTAGAATTTTAAAAGCGTGTTTTCCTGTTGAAAATTGTGGGCAGAGAATTGATAATTAGTTTAAAGGTTACGCCAAATATTCCCGATATACTATGTAATTTTTTTTGTATGAAATTTGATAGCTATGAAATGTGGTATTTATGAATTTCAGGAAAATAATACAAGACCGTCGTTTATTAAGAATAAATATTGTTTCGTACTTGGGGGGTTCATAAGTTGTACGAGAATGAAAGGCGAAGCTTGCAAAAATTTAGTGATTTATTCACAGAAAGTTCCAGAAAAATACAGGTCAACCAGTAAACATAGCTAAAACAACAGACGTTAACAGCAAAAAAAAAAAAAAAAAAAAAAAAAAACATTACAAACTGTTTATTAATAACACATAAAGCAAGTCTCATTCAAAGAGGTTTAAAGAACAGCAAGCATTTGACGAAACTGACACAGATCTGAGATTGGCCGCCTTGGCTAAAAAATGCTCGTTTTATACTATTCTATCGAACACAGACTGTTCTGGAAAATTCTCGTATCTCATCAGCCAATGAGATTAGAGCTTCCATATTTGGTATATCTCTAATAAGGATTTTTTCGCCAAGGTTGCCAAAAAAAACGCCAAGGAGGGAAACGGTCGCCAAATTTGGCGCCAAATCCATTTTTTCCCTTACTGGAACTTTTTAATGCGTTTTTAAAGGAAAATTAGGCTATTTTAACGCTAAAACTACTAGAAATGCACAAAATTAGCATTTTATGGACTTTCTAAGCCTCTTTGAAAGAATTTATACAAAAATAAATGCAATTATTTACAATTCCGTAACACTTTATATGATATACAAATAGGTATAGAAAAAGAGATACAGCAGGTGGTTGAGGGGGCGGCAGCCCCCCTCAGAAATGTATCTGATTATGGTAATAAGTCGATCGAATCAATATATACTATTATATAATAAGGAATAAATAAAAATGTCCTATTGAATAATGTCTGATGCAAATAGGACGTTGAGGCACCTGCAGATCCACTACTTTTTTGCTTTAAATAAAATAAAAATCTCCCACTTTTGTTTTGGGGGAAAAGCTTTCACGAAATACATTAGGTATAACATATTCTTTATACTCCTGAAGTTTCAAGTTGATTTGTTTAGTGTCTTTTGATATACTTCGAAAAACGTCTGAAATTGAAATTGTCCGGCCATTTATAAAAATGTAGTAAACGTTTTCGTATATAAGATCCATTCGAGTTTAATTTCTTGGTGTTAGCTTCATTTAAACACATTAACGCTAAAATAAATTAATTTCTTAAATATTTATTAATTTCGCTAAGTTTATGCTTGTAAGTAATATTAAGTTCGTAATAATGTGAATTTAATATTCCTGAAAATCTAGCAGTTAAGACGTAGTTTTGTTACTAATCCTCCTAATGACAAACACTTTATGAAATATATATATATATATATATTTAATGGAAAAAATCAAATATTTTTTATAATGCTTATTATTTAAATTGAGAATGAATTTTGACATTCACTGTCCCATACATATATATATTATCAATATAAAAGTATTTTTCTATGTATTTTTATTTTATTTTATTTATTTATTTATTTATACACAAACGCATACACATAATAGATCTATTTTTAAAATAGAATAAACACAAATTATAACTGTCGTTATTGTGCAATGTGTTTCGTCGATTATAAATGCATTTAATTTACTGTGAATTTGTTTATATTCCATATCAATGTTAATTTTTTGATAAATATTTCAGAAATTCGTATTTAATTTCTCTCTCATGCTTTGAGATATCAAAACAAGTAACTCATTGAAATATTGGTCCTTTAAACATTCAGGAATTTTTCAAATAATTCTGGATATAAAACTCTAATATTTACCTACAACATTCAAACTATTTTACTTACTTTATAAGATAAACACACATTCAAATTTCGTGCTTAAATAACTCTCAATATAATGTTACGAAATTCTGTAAATTATACATTTGGATGATTGAAATAATTCCTGAAACTGGTTTAACTCAAGATAAAATGTATATTACAATAATATTTCCTAAAATAAATAAAAACTAGTTGGCATATGTGAAATACACTCACTTACCCATCATATATATGTTCTCTAAATTTCTAGTACATGTCTAGTAAATTTCTAGTACTATAATCATGTTTGACCGATCGCTTGACCAATCGCATGACCAGGCAACAGACAAAAATACACCATTTAATGGGTAAACCACCATTCAGTTCGATACTTTTACTTTATCATAATTTGATAAATATTTTAATTGGGATCAATTTCATATTTCACTTTTCATGCAAATCCATCCAAGGAAATGATCCAAATAATGTACATTTATATAAAGTATTATTTTATTTTGCTGTGTTGAAACAATCTTAAATTTCAAATAACGAAATTTTCAAATTGCGGTGGTTCCAGTCAAAAATATTCAATCTAGTGTCGTAAATTATATTTTTAAACTGGTCTGACCACTTGACGATAAATATATACCTTGAAATCGATGTTTATACGAAACTTCGTCTTGTTCTTCTATGATATGAAAATCGTAAATTTCAGATGGCGTACAATACTTACAAAGTTAATTTTTTATAGTGAATTATGATCATGTAAGCATCATAACTGATATTTTAAAACTTTTTTAATATATATACATATATATATGTATATATATATATATATATATATATATATATATATATATATATATATATATATATATATTGTAAAATTATTCATTTTAATGAACATTTAAGCACAAATTTGCCCTGTCTTCCCTCGCTCAGAAAATCATAAATTTTGAATAACTTACGACATTTTAAAATTAGAGTGCGGAAAATCTATAGGATTTATTCCAGTGTCGAAAGTAACGTTTTAAATCTGGCCCAAATTCTCTGAGATTATTTGTTTTTGAGATATCGTTTACATAGACACACAAAATAACACACGAACAAAATAACACCCTAACAAAATAACACCCTACAAACGTATGCAAATCAATTTTCATATTTTCAAATTCCTCAAACCTGGAAACGTTTTTTAAAAAAAATCAAATAACAAGGTCGGAAGTTTTCACAAATACCTAATTTCTCTATGCCTATAATATGATGGGGAACTAAAAACATAAAATATCCTAGTAGTTATTCAGCAAATTCCACTGACTAACTTTTTAGTTTGGATAAATAATATGTTGTTTATGTATATTATTACATATATTGCTATTATATATATATATATATATACATATATATAACACTAGGTAGTTACATTGAAAAAAGTTTTAAACAAAATTAAAGAAATAAGAATATACTATTCATGTTTTTAAAAAATTCTGTAATTTCTATAACTATATCTTATATATCAATCTTAAATTAAAAAAAAATAATTTAGAATTATACTTTTTAACGCACTGCACTTTCATTAGCAAAGAATTTGAAAAACAAACCTTGTTTCCAATTTGAAATCGAACTAATGTTACAATTATTTAAATTTAAAGAAAATTTATTATGTGGCAATTTGAAGCTTGTTTTAGGAAATATATGACATGTGTGAGTAATTCTGACAGAAATTAACATACTGGATAGATTTTGCAAGTTAAGCTGCATTATCGATCTAGTGTTATGTTTGAATGTAATATTTCGAATGAATGAATATAATATTAATATTTGTAGAATACAAGAAAATCGGTTTGAGAAGAAGCTTTGCAAGAATAATTTTTACTTTACTTGCAAATAAATGAAATCAACATTTTGAATCATTTGTTGAGATTATAATAATTATAAATATTTCAAAATTCATAGATTTATTTTAAAATTATCAATATATTTCACCACATTCCAAAAGACCCTTTTAATAAGAGCTTAAATGTTTAAAAATAGCGATTAAATATTTAAATTGCTACATAGTTTAATTTTTGATTAAATTTATTTATTTTTCGTATATTTACAAGTGAACAAAATCTTTTTCATTTCATGTAGAATAAACTTTCTTAAAATTAAAGGGGAAAATACTCGTTAGTCTGTCACGATATATATATATATATATATATATATATATATATATATAACCCTTTTGATAATAGAAGGAAATAATGAGAACGAAGAATAGTTAGTCATACTATTCACCAAAGAGACATACACACGCCAAACAAAGCGACAAGATTTTCCTAATTGATTCAATTATCAAGTTCAACAATAGCACTGACGCCAATCCACAGTACAAATATACCTATTGAAAATTGAAATAGGACCGTGTAATTAGACTCTGATGAAAAGAAAGTTGACTCTAGGACAATATTTCAAGGTGAAAAAAAGAGAACCCTGTAATGCACAATAATGACCCATTAAGCGAAGTAGAAGTCAAGCACACAAGATCAGACACAAGATCACCAAACCCACAAAGACCAAAAAGAATGAACAAATGCTCTACGTAGGAGAATCTCAGAAAGGTGAAAAAAAAAGTCATGAGGGGATGAAATACACATATTTAAAGAAACCAAATTTAATTTTTAACAGCCCGCAAAACAAACGATACTAACAAACCAACTCCACCAAATCATCCCAACAGAAAAACTCAAACTAAATCGAAATTATATATATATACATCTACAGGTGGTCATAATTAAACTGACATAGCCTCCAATTTCCTGTAGTGCAATCTAACTGCAAGAATGGCACCAAAGTTTGTTGGAAGATTAAACAAGACTTGGGACAAAGGATTCCCCCCCCCCCAAAAAAAAAAAGGAAAACTCCCAAAAATTACCGCGAGGGGAATATGTGGGGTTGTTTTCTTAACTAAAGCATTTGTTTCAACTTATAATTAAAAATTATGTTTGAGTACTTTTTTTAAGTTGTGATTTTTTTTTTTTTTCATTTATTCATTTTAAAATGAAGATACCATGTTCTTGTGTTCTCGACAAAAACTTTACTTAGAAAATCTGCGCCACGTATTCCACTACCGATAAATTTTGGAACTTTATTTTATTTATTCTATTATTTATCGCGGAATTTTTCGTCTGTTTTATCTTCTTACAACATTTGGGTCTATTCTTGCAATTAGCTCGCGCTACAAGACATTGTAAGCACTGTCTGTTTAATTAAGGCCACTCTGTATACACACACACACACATATTATATATATGTGTATAAATTGATAAACAAATGAACGGTAATTCCATGCTACATGGAGATCTTCGTCAGGGGAGCTCCCGCTTCCAAACAAAGAATGGAAAAATGAGAAGTTTCTGAAGGGATGCTGGAATTAAGCTAAAAAGAGTACGTCTCTAGCCCCGCACTTGTCAAAGACGAATTCATAAAAATACACAGCAAAAAATACAGAATAAATAAATTATTAGAAATCCTTACCATAAAACAATGATGTATATAAATATAAAGATACATATATATATATATATATATATATATATACAGAAAAATTCATAAAACAAGAGGAATGAAAAAGAATTACCCCTCCCCTCCTTCCATCACCAAAAAAAGTAAACTGTTTTCGACTGGTTTGGATAATTACCAATACTTCAATGTCGCTCTGAAGGAAGTATAAAAACCTTACAATAGATTTTGTTCATGGAGATTCAAATGCTTACTTCCCACGCAGCCATTGACATCCATAAGACATTTATAAATACGTATAGAAAACAAAATTATCCATTAATCTTCTATAAATATCCTACAGATATTTATTAGCACGAAAAATGATACGTCACTCTTTTTTTACATCCATTAGATGCATGTTACATATCCAGTAAATCTCCAAATATCGAATAATTAGACTTGTTATATCTAATAGATATTGAAAATATCTAAATCTTGCTTTGATCTAACGTGTTACATCTATTAGACATGAAAGAATGCACGTCTAAGTTTCGTCTATATTTAAACATCTAATAAATATCCATTATTAGTACAGAATATCCAGGACTTTTAACAGACATTATTTAGATAATTTGTACCTTTTATGGATCATTGGATGTAATTTAGATGCCTAATGGATATCAGTGTTTGTATGGGTTAATAAGAATGGTGAGTAATGGTTAATGGTTAAACTATCTTTAAGGTTTGCTAGAGCTACATTAAGATCTATTTTAGGCTGACCATATGTCCTCGAATCTCTAGGACAGGCACGAATTTCGAGGACAAACTACCTTCGTCCCCCAAAAAACGCCGGTTATAAACTTATTAATGTTTTATTATAGTAATTTATTATATGTATAATAAATTAGCTGAAATAAGGCGCTTTATACATAAATATCACTAAAATTTTACAATTTAAGGTGATTTAATTATTTTTTTGTCCTCGAAATTCGAGGACACCGCCATCTTTGTCCACAAATTCAAGGAAAAAAATATGGTCACTCTAGTCTATTTTATTCTTTTAAATCGTTTATATTCTGTTAATTTGTGTAAACATAATATTTTTCAATAAATCAAGTCTAACACAAGAAAACGAGTTCGCTAAATGCAAACCTTAAAGCCCAATACTTATTTTTTATCATAAATACCAATTAACCTTTTTTCATAAATACCAATCGTATTTTCAGTCCAGAAAATAAATTTTATTACCAGTATCAGTGTGCTTCAAAATGAGATCAGAGAAATAGATTTCACCAGCATAAGTCCCAAAATCTTCACAATCAATTACTACTTCATCAATATATATAAAAGAGATTATGTTTTTAAATTTTCTCTCACAAATATAAAGAAACAAGGTTTCTAAAAGCTCTAAAGTAGCTAGTATCTATCGGAATTCCTCAAATTTATAAAAAGAAATCGACAAAATTAAGTAATTGTTTTCAAAAACACAAAATTTTATAAAGTTAATCTAAAGTTTCGTTTTACAATCAATCACTTCAGAAAATTCATCATGAATATTTTAAAGATTTCTAAAACAAAACAATCTGGTTTACTACAAAAAAAAACACTTCAAACTTAAATAACTAGTTGGCATAGGTGAACTCTGCGTAGTTCCCCCTCGTGTTTATGTTCTCATAAATTTCTAGTGCATGACATATGATAATCATGTTAAGAGAAATGAATTTGACCAAACGCTTGACACAGTGACAGAATGAAATCCCTGCCAAATAGGCTATCCATCGCTCACTTCGATGTATTTATCTTATTCTAATCTATTAATTTATTTTATTGGGGCTACTATTTCCAATGTAAGAATCCTTAAAATGCATATTTATATAGAAATTTTTCTATTTTGCTATGTTGATAAAATCTTAAATTACGAATAACTTACGAGATTTCCTATTAGAATATTTGTAGTCAATCATGTTGAAAGAAGCATCATAAATGTTATTTTGAAGTTGTCTGATATATCTATGATCCTCAAAATGGACATTTACGCTCAATTTATGATATTCATGCAAGTATCCTAAATAATATTCCAAATGTACTCTGACATCTTTATGATGAAAGTATCTCTCAAAATTGACATTTATGTGAAATTCTGCCACGTTAAGAAATATTAAATTTCCAATATAATGCTAATTTTTCAAAGTAGCATGTTTATAAGTAATTATGTCTATTCCGTCATGAAAACTGATATTTTAAAACTGGTCTGATATTTTTATAGTAAATAATTTCCATTTAATGCAGGTTTAATTTCTATAATATCTTACGAAGTTTTTTAATTCGAATGTCTCAAATGAATAGGGTTCTTGCAAGTGTCGAAATTAATATTTTAAAACTCTGACTTCTCTGCGACAATTTGTTATTGAGATATCGTATACGTAGACTAAAAAATTAACTAACATACTAATACAATAACGGACTAACAAAGTAACAGACACCCTACAGACAGACACACTGCAAATTTTGTCATTTTCGGATTCATCACACCAGAAAACATGCAAAAAAGTCAACAAACCAAGTTCGTAAATTTTTGACGATTACCTAAGTTCGCCATACGTATAGTATGATGAGGAACTAAAATTCTGTAACTGACATCTGACCTCAAAATTGTGGCTCTAGTAAAATTAATTCCATGTCATCCTTATAAATTCTAGACCTATATGAAAGCGAATTCTGGAAACCCCAATTAAAAGTCTAGAGCGTTTGCCTATATTATCGAGGTCAAACATATTAAAAATCTCTGCAAATAAATGCGAATACAAGAGGCGAGTTTTAGCAACTATAATCTTAGTTTATAACCTGATTCTAGAAAATTAAGCGAGAATTTCTCGCAATACAATGGATTTGAAATATTCAGAATATTTAGAATATTGTTCCACCATCTAGAAATGTATAGACTAGAAATTCTCGATCATTCCGTCTATTTAATTTATTGGCGTGCCTTATACACATAGCTCAAAAACTATATTTCTAGTTAAGGAAGTTAGAAAATGACCTCTTATCCGTTCAAGATCATGCCAGTATATATTTTTTTCCTCATTGTATAGATACTTTTAATGATATGAGAGTTGTCATAAAATTCTAAAGTTTTTAAAATATTTTTAAATAAATAAGAAAGTTTTTTACCTGCTTTGTAATTCTAAGTATAAGTATCACAGGTAATAAAACAAAATTTAATGGGATTTTTATAAAATTTAGCATTAATAATAAGATATGGAAAATTAAAATTGTTTCTATTTATATTAAGGCTATACTTCCAAGTAAATATACTAAATTTATATATTCCATGAATTCATTATTGAGTATATTAACATGCTAAAAAATTAGAATGCTTGAAAAGGGGTATTAACCATCGTGAATCCCAATATAATAAACATAGATTCTCATTGATGTCTTCAGCAAAACCAGTAAAAAGCTGCTTCTCATTAATGTAATCATCCGTAGACTACTATGAAACACCCCTACGAAATAGAATTCTGGAGATTTGAAGAAATATTAAACTCTTTTTGCATAAGTTTGTATAAATTCTTTAAAAAAAATTTCTTCAGAATATTTATAGCAACTTATGAAGCGAACAGACATTAATTTTACACAAAACATGCAATATTTTGTAAATGAAACAAACATATTATTCTTTTTGAAACAAAATTACTTATATCGAAATAAGTACACAAGTTCACTAATTTTTTAGCACTATGTTTTAACAGTAAACCTTTCGCTTATGATCTACACTTATATTTATAATTTTGTTTTAAATTTATAGATTTAAAAATCAGTAAAACTGCGAAATATTGCTTCTACAATTTTTTTCTTTTTTTAATAGCTTCTAGAACTGCCATGCTAGTTTTCATTACAAAAATATACAGAAATATTTTAATATAAATGATAAAACTGTATAAAACATATTTATTAACTGTTTCTTTTCTTATTATGTTATTACAACTTTGAAATCTAAAGTACTGCTTTGCATCATATATTTTAAATAAAAAGAATATGTCTTTTAAAAAACGTGTCAAAACGGATGTTACTTCTTTTCCTTTATTTTTTTTTATTATTTTTTTTCAAGTACAAAATGAAAAAGTTCCACAAGGAAAAAGTAGCTGAGAAATGTGTAAGTTCATTTGTGTTAATATTTCATCCTGTCCGTTTTTCATAATACATTTAGCATATGGTATCCTTAAACAAAAAAAAAGTTGAAAAAAAAAAAAAAAACTTTTTTATTACAAATGAAATAAAACATGTCTCAGTGCAATCCACCGAGAAAATAACAACTAACCCACCTCATTTATTTTCAGGAGATCTGTCACTTTCATTTATGCGTTTTAAATGCGAAATCTTATGTGAGATGATATGAATAAAATCTATGACCTTTTCTAAGAAAAATCGATCCCTTACGAGAAAATGAAAAAGTGTGTTTGTGTGATATAATTGGATTATTTTTTTTCAAATTCATTCGTCCTAAGTCTTGTTTAATCTTTCTACAAAGTTCGGTGCTATTCATACAATTGAATAACGCTACAGAACGCTGTAATTGTTGTAAGTTTAATTGTGGCAACTCTCTCTCTCTCTCTCTCTCTATATATATATATATAAATACACAGATAGATAAATAGAGTGATATATATATATATATATGGAAATTAAATATTACCATGTATTTATTAATTCGCTTTCTTGTTTGTTTGTTTGTTTATCCAATACAAATCTTGCAATCAATTTTTAATAAACTTCCTAACTAGCTACGCATTTGAAACTATTCGAACAGCGCAGAACAGGATGGAAATACATTCTATTAATACCTTTAGCCACCTTTAAGCACAATTGAATTTATTTTCAGTAAAGTTTGAAAATCGCAAGACTGTGCTTCAAACGAATCCAGTGCATGCACTTTTGCGTAACGGCGTTTGACGATTTTGAAAACAGAATAAATGCGAATTTAGTTTGTTTACAAAAATATTGTATGAAAAAAAAAATCATAAAAAATAAAGTTTACAAAGTCGTTGGATAGTGGAAACGATTGAAGAGTGATTAAAACTAAATATGCCGAAAATACAAAAACATGGTGTATAAAATTTTCTTTTTATCTTGTAATTATTTTTTAACTCAATGCATATCAATTCCTAATGTGTAATTAATAATTAAAAAGATCTGAGAAGCAAATAACTAGTTAAACTAGTCTTAAATTACTAAATTAAGTAATAAAAAAATTTCAGATACTAAGCCTTTATTATATATATATATATATATATATAATTTTATTTTTATTTATTTATTTATTTATGTATTTATTTTGACAAATGACTAGTATCGCATTTAAACTTTTATTTTACATTGTAAATTTATTTCAAAAATTAGAGAAATGCAATAAATCTTATATACGAAACTAATAATAGCTCTAATCTATAGTATATTGCAAAAAACAATGTGTATCTAATCAGTGGGAGGATATTCCAGAGTGTGTATGGGATGGGGGGGGGGACTTGTAACTATCAGACTATTGCTAATGACTAGTCAAGTTCCCTGTTTTTATCATAAATGTTGTACGACCTACAACAGAGGTTTATGAGAAGAAATACATTCGATTAATTACAGTCCGTTAAGGAATTATAAGACCACTTTAATTTTGTAAATTATAAGAAAAATAAATATTCTAATCATAATTTAAATACATAAAATAACATATTGCTGTATATTTTTATAATTAGTTTGCAATAACTTGGTATAATGCAATAAATGTTTAACTGAAATATATATTAGAAATAAGTGAAAAATAATCCGTTAATAAAATATAAGACCACCTCTTAAAAAACAAAATAGTATAAAAATTTAATATAATATTGGTCCTCCATTTTTCCTGATGACCTCAAACGCTCTGTTTTTCATTGAAGTAACCAGTTGATTAAGTTCAGTTTTAAAAATATTATACCATTCTTTTACAATGGTTACTTCAAGTTCACTGGCAGAAGAAAATGGTTTATTATTAGCATAAACTTTACGATATAATATACCTCATAGGTTTTCCATGGGGTGCAAGTCTGGACTTCGACTTGGCCATGGCAAAACATATTTTTTTTTCTTTTTTAAACCACTCTCGAGAGAATTTAAATGTATGGCAAGCAGCATTGTCCTGGGTGAACATCAAATTATCACCTCTTAATAAAGGTCCAAACGGTATCATATGATCATATAGCATATAGACTGATATTATGCAGAGTTCATATGACCCGAAATCCGCAGTAAATCACACAATCCATCATAACCGAGTCATCCCCAAATCATTACTGATCCTCCACCCATTTGTCGACAGAAGTATTATTTTGGTTCCTTCCTCAAGTCATGCCAATAATGTTTGTAACCATCGGGACCATCAAAATTAAATTTATTTTCATCAGAAAATATAATTTGTTTTCACTCATCATTCCATGACATGACATTTTTTGCCCATTTTAGTCTTTTTTCTCGATGGCGTTTCAATAACTCTGTTTGTTTTTTCTTCAATGTCATATATTTCGTATTAATATTTAATTTAAGACACTTCCAGAGTGTTACATGAGACGTTTTATTACTAAAACCTTTCGAAATTTCAAGAGTTGAAAGACTTTTTCTAGTTGATAGTCGAAGCATTTGTCTTCGACTACCAAAGACTTTGTCACGTGCTGTCAAAATATTTTTTCTACCAGATCGTTTTATTTTGTTTGAATAATCTTTTCTAATTATGGCATTGTGAATGGCACAGTTTTAGAACAATTCATTAGCCTCGCAATATTTCTTTCAAATTTACCAGAACCTTTATAAAATAAAATTTTTCTCACTTCTCACTCCGATAATTTTTTTCCTCGAGGCATCGCGAAATTAATCGTAGATAACACATTCAAAACCTAAGCCTTCGCTTCTTAGGTAATGCATTTACGAAATACTGACGCATGCGCGTTATATTGAGTTTGACGTCATGTGTAATATGCAAATTTTCTCAGGTGGTCTTATAATTTCTTAAAAGTCACGGTCTTTAATTTTTTGAAAAATGAATAAGTTTTAATGAAATTTAATTTAATTTTAAAAGTTGAAATTAGTATCGGATGTGTTTCGCGATCAATTTTAAATACGCAACTAAAATTTTGCATATTATGCTCTCATTTTCAGAAATGCACCAATACGTTTGTGGTCTTATAATTTCTTAACGCACTGTACTAATAAGTATCATTCCATTCTAAATAGCCAAATTACAAATAATTTAACAGGCTCGTTTTATTCTAAAAATGCATGTGTAGCATATGCAAATATATTCGTTATCAATTACTTGAATATACAATTATATTCAACCTTTACAAAGAGGTTCTTTACAAATTCTATAGTAAAGTGAGACAACCCTGTCAAAAAAAAAAAAAAAAAAAAAAAAAAAAAAAAAAAAAAACGATAATGAACCTTTTTTCTCAATATCATAAGTATAATTTTTGAAATAACATAATATATAGAACCCAATAAAGAGGAGGAAGTTATTTAAGATTTCGAGCGTCGTGCTCGAATTTGCAAGAGTCTGTAACACACACAGATACTCACACACACGTATATATATATATGATTGAAACATTTTTAAATATTGCACATCAGGAAACCAAGTATCACATGAAAAACTAGAAAGAACGTGAATAAAGATTTCTGAAAAAAAAAAAATGAACGAAAATAAAATAAAATAAGAATACTTTTAGTGAAAACATGCGATATTAAAACATTTTCAATTGCTCAGATTGAATGTTGCATGAAAATTGGGTGCTACTTCTGTCATACTGTATGCAATGTGCTAAATATTTACAGTATGGAGACCCCGATAAAGCCTAAAAGGACGTGTAAATAATTTCAAACTCAAGATTAAAAACGGAAAAATTAGATTAATCAAAACCCATACTGTTCATGCAACTGTAACCTATAAAACGTGTACGAATTTTCAGCTCAATTGAATAAGGCGTTCAGATGATCGCTATCACACTTTAACGAATTTGAGTCCATAGGACATAATGATAAATAATTTTTCATTGCGTCACTGCGAAAAAATTGTAAGTGCTAGTATCGCCAAAATGCGTACAGTTTGTTCCACAGTGACTTTTAACATGTGTATAAACTTTTTGATAAATCGAATTTCAGACGCTACCATACGTTAAAGAATTTTGGTTCATTGGTCAATGATAAGTAATTTTTCTTTGTGTCTCTGTAAAAAACTGTAAATGCTAGATTTACCAAGATCAATGCGATTTGTGCTACGGTCACCTCTAACATACGTACAACTTTCAGCTCACTTAAACAAAGCGTTCTGACGCTATCGTGTTCAATAACATACATATACACATACATGCGCACGCACACACACACACACACACACAAACAAACACACACACACACACACAAACACACACACACACACACACACACACACACACACATACATCGCTTCAGAAATAACAAAAATGAACTCAGGGTCTCAGAACATGAAGTAACACTAAAATCTCAATGTCGGATTTTTTACATTATTACAATACTTTTCTTACATATATATGTTCGGAAAAAAAAAAAAATCAAATATTATAAAAAAGTAGTTGATGTTACCCATCCCCAAAAACTGGCATAGCTAAATGAGGTCCATGAAATTGTGCACCCTAAAGAAATCGAGAATTAACTGCCCTCTTCACTTACCGTCGCCGGAAGCCCGAGCCAATGTTATTATATGGGGAAATTTTCTTTACAAATAACTTATTAAGTAATACATATTTTTAAATTCTGTTTTCACATTCAGAAAATCCCCAACTGTTAATTGACGGACTTTATTTATTTATTTTTATTTATTTTTTATTTATTTTTTATTTATTTTTTATTTTCAATATTTTATTTTTAAATTACCAAACGGAAAAAAAAAATCACATATTAAAAATGCGTATTTTGCAGCTTCAAAATAAAATATAAAAAAAAAAAATTAAAAAAAAAAAATTAAAAAAAAGTTCCGTCAACTTAAAATCTGGGAATTTTTAGAATGTGAAAACAGAATTTAAAAATATGTATTAGTTAATAAGTTATTTGTAAAGAAAAATTTCTCATAAAATAACATTAGCTTCTGCTTCTGGCGGCGGTAAATCAACAGGGCCCTTAATAGAAGAGTGTCAGTAAGATCCTGCCTAGAAAGCTCCAGGCATTTGCGGATATGATCAGGGGAAGCCTGCTCAATAGAACATTTAGCTCAAACTGCAAAGCTCTTGGAACCACCTAAAAATGTCAAAGATCTAAGATGACCTTTGAGTAAGCGAATGAGGGTGGTTTGATCTTTGCTATTGCATTCAAGTGCCAGAGAGTCACCCGACCAGTTACCTAGATACCAATAGTGCACTGGTGGAACACTCCAACAGGATTTGTTCTTGTTTTCGACCATTGAAAAATGCTCCATATCGGCGAGAGTTGAAAAAGGAAGTAAAAAGTTCAACATAATTACACTAATGTAGAATGAATTGTGTATCAGATTTTAATTTCGTTTGGCTACAATATTAGTTACATTAGCACTTAAAAGAATAAAAATATGGTAATGTAAATGATATTGTATACAATAGAAATTAAAATCTGATACAGATACACTTCATTCTATATTAGTGTAGTGTATCTGTATTAAATTTTAAATTCATTTGGCAACAATGTCAGCTACATAATCACTTAAAAAAGAAGAAAAATGTGGTGATGTAAATGACATTGTATAAATCGAAATTAAAAGCTGATACAGATACACTTCATTCTATATTAGTATAGTTACATTAAATAAAAGTAAGACAAGTTGCATATAAGAATTCGTGTTACTTTAGTTTAAATATTATAAGGTTAGGAAAAATTAAAGTGTGCTGATAAAAGTAAATACATTAAGCACTATAATGTATCCGAACAAATGTTTTTTTTTTTTTTTTTTTTTTTTTTTTTTTTTTCGCTTCTTTGTTGGATGTTGAATAGCGCATTAAAAAAAAAAAAAAACTTTGCATATCCATGTTAGGTATTTTAATACTCTAAAGTCACCATGTAAAACATATGTCATTCATCGGCTATATTACAGGTAATATATTAAAAATAGTATAATTTGAAATACGATAAAAAGTCTTATGTAACAATATAATTAAAATAATTAAACTTTGGCATCAATTGAATTAAAAAAAGGAAAACGCATGAGTTATATATAATGACATATCCTACACTGATGAATAAAAATCTTGAAAAAAGAATGAATTTCAATACACATTTTATAAAATCAGAGAAATATAACAAAAAACTAACGCATTAAATTTTAAAACCTTTTGAATAGTGTCAATATTATAAGTTCGGTTGGCAATGTAAACTTTCCACCAAAGTCTCTTTTACTGGAATTGAGGCAGTTTTAAATTAGCATAAGATCAAGGTTAATGCATTTGAAACGTAAATGGGATTAAATTTAAATAACGAAGCAATGTCGTTAAACAGGATTAGATGAGTAAATATTAGTACGTGTTTTCGAACTATAATATTTCTTCAAAGAAATATGCACTGTCGAATATTATACATTAATTATACGTCGTTGCATTTTTATTTCCTTTTATGTCTCCATTTTTAACACTTTTTTTTTTCTCTATTTCAAATGCTGATAAAAACATATATCTTAAATAATTCTTATTAGGTATTTTATTAAAGTGAAGAAATTATAAATTTCATTTGTTAAATGAACGAAATTATTTAATTTTTAAAAATATGTCTATAAATTAAATTCTTCTTCATATTGTTTAAATTTTTCATTTGCAATATAAGCTTCGGAACACATAAAGCAAAAAGTTTTTATGACAAAATAAAGATGAAAGTAGGTGGTTATGGAGTACCATTTATATTTGAACTCGCCATGATAAACTGAAGTATTTTGGATTATTATAGATTCGACTATTGAAACTTTCAGTTATTGTTAATTGGTTTTGATAGTTTTAGGTTACAGTGGAGATAAAATGCAAAAATTATAGTTAAAAAGAGAAGAAAAATATGCTATTTACAGGTTAAATGTACCAAGTTGTTAATATGGAATAGTTGAAAAGAGGAAAAATGAATATCGATTTTCTTAAAGGTTAATATGGAATAGGGTAGTATTTTAACAGAAAATTACAAATAATTGCAATGTAAACGTTTCTTTATTATTATTATTATTATTATTATTGAAAATAAACAGTATCGAAAGAATAACAACATTCAAGTTTTACAAAATTCGCAAATAATATGAAATTGTTGGTACTCCTTATTATCCAAATCATCACCAACCTCAACAACCCGTTGATAGAAATGCGTTCACGAGAATCAGACTACTAAATAACTCAACTTTCCTACCAGAAATGACACTAGATGAAAACATTTTACTCATCTTAATGCTTCGTAATTAGATTACAGAATTAGTAATAATTACCATAAAAGAAAATAAATAAATAATTAAATGATTAAAAAAAGTATCAAAAACGTATTTATTAACTGTTTCTTTTTCATTATGTTATTACAATTCTGAAATCTAAGATTATATTTTCCATCACATATAAAAAATGAAAAGCATATGTCTTAAAATTACGTGTCAAAACTGAACTTACTACTTTCCTTTTATTTATAATTATTTCAAGTACCTCATGACAAATTTCCACAACGAAAACATAACTCAAAATTCCGCATGTTCATTTGTGTTAATGTTTCATCCTGTCAGTTTTTCATAATACTTTTAGCATATGGTATTCTTAAAATAAAATTAAAAAAAAAAAAAAAAAAAAAAAAAAAAAAACTTTTTTCAGTAGAAATGAAATAAAGCATGCCTAAAATGCAATCCACCAGAAAATAACAACTAACCTACCTCATTTATTTTCAGGAGATCTGTAATTTTTATTTATGCGTTTCAAATGCGAAATCGCATATGAGATAATACGAATAAAATTTATGAACTTTTCTATGGAAAAGGGGTCCTTCTTGAAGAAATGAAAAGAGTGTGTTTGTGTGATATAATTTTATTTATTTATTTATTTATTTTCGTAAACCTTCGTTCTATATATATATATATATGGAATATAAATACTTAAAAACTTTTCGCAGAAAGTTATGTGAGTAAAAATTCAATGTCAATTTATATCATTTCTTTATGTGTAATTAATAATGAAAACGATCTGAGAAACAAATATTTAGGTAAACTATTCGTAAATTATTAAACTAATTAAGGAATAAAATTTTCAGATTCCAAGCCTTTATCTAACAAGGAGACGGCAAGGGTCTGGGGTCCTCAAATCGAACGGAGGTTCCGCGTGTAATTTAGCACTCAGTGAGTGTATTCATATACTCAAACCCTAGAGCACACTACTTAGCCATCGCCATGAAAAAAAATTCCTGAAGTTTGAAAAAAAAATTAAATTTGTATTAAAATTTAATGAATCGTTATAAACAATTTCTTTTCAACTTTTATACATTGTTAAATCGCGAATTTAACGATTTCTAACTTTTTAACGATTAGAACTTAGAACTGTAGATAGAATAAATACAAAAGTCACAGTTCTTTTAAACATTACCATTTATTTTTTATAAAATAACATATTATTAAATACAATGAATATTTATGATTATACGTTTATAGCATTAGCAATTCTTTAAATCATTCATCTTTACGAATACACAAACCTGGATGATATTTATCATAAAAAGAAGAAAAACACAAATTTCCATAATGGAATGGAGCGTTACGAACAGATGAATTTGTAATTTGTAAATTCTTCATATTATTTTTGATATATTAAATTTTATTTAATTCCAAACACATGCGAATAATAAATTTCCATATGTTTAATTTTAAAAAGTTAGAAATCATTAAATTCGCGATTTAACAATGTATAAAAGTTGAAAAGAAATTGTTTATAGCGATTTATTAAATTTTAATACAAATTAATTTTTTTTTTCAAACTTCAGAGATTTTTTTCTCGGCGATGGCTAAGTAGTGCGCCCTAGGGTTTGAGTATATGAATACACTCACTGAGTGCTAACTACACGCAGAACCTCCGTTCGATTTGAGGACCCCACACCCTTGCCGTCTCCTTGTAAGTACCTTTTTTTAACATATGACTAGTATCGCATATAAACTTTGTGTTACACTATAAATTTATTTTAAAAGTAACTAGTTTTAGGCTTTTTAAGAATTTCATTTTAAATCATTTTAGAGAAATACATTAAACCTGATATACGAAAATAACAATTGTACTATTTTATAGTACATTGCAAGAAACTGTGTGTATCTAAGAAGTGAGGGATATTGTAGTGTATGTTTATGGGAGAGGTTTGATAAATATCAGACTATGACTAGTGATTAGTCAAGTTCCCTGTTCTTATCATAAATGTTATACGTTCTACAACAAAATTTTATGAGAAAAAAAATATATTCGATGAGTTTCTAATAAGTGACATTCAATGCTAAATAGCCAAACTGCATATAATTTAACAGTCTCGTTCTATTCTAAAAATTCATGTGTTTAAATTTACAATTATATTCAATCTTTACAAAGAGGCTCATTTATAATTTTATAGTAAATCGAGATAAGTGTTGTCACAGACCCTGTCCAAAACAAAAGGCGATATTGAATACTTTTCCTCATTATCTTAAGTATAATATTTTAAACAACATAATGCAAATAATCCAATAAAGAAGATCAAATTACTCAAGACTTCAAGGACAATGGTCGAAATTCCAAGCTCTTGTAATATATATATATATAGTGAAAACCATCTTAAACATTGCGCAAGATGAAACCATAAATCGCATGAAGAACTAGAAGGAGCATGAATAAATACTAAAAAAAAAAAAAAAAATAAATAAAAAAATAAAATAAAAATCATCCTTTTAATGAAAGAATGCATCCTCAATACATTTTCATGTGCTCCGCTTGAATGTTGTATGCAAATTAAGTGTTATTTCTGTCATACTGCATGCTGTTTTATAAAAACTTAACAATATGGAGAGGCCGTTGAAAACTAAAAGGCCGTGTGAATAATTTCTAACTTATGGTGAAAGAAGGAAAAATAAATTTATCAGAATCTTTACTAACTGCATTGAAAAATCAATCGACATTCAAGTTTTATAAAAATCGCAAATATTAAAAAATAGTTGGTACTCCATATTACCCAGACTGCTGTGTAATTCAGCTCTCCTACCAGAAATGACACTAGGTTTTCAGTAATTTTACTGTCTCGTAATTACATTACAAAATTCGCAGTACTTACCTCCAAACAGTCTAAATCTTGATAAACCAAAATGTTGTATTACATAAACACTGCTATTTTTACTGACGTAAGGTGAACTACCGTTCATACATGAGGACCAGGGAAGATATCTGTCTTGCTTCCGATATGTTCCAACACCGTACATGTCAGATATAAAGGTATTCGATTTTAACCATCTATTACATATTCCCCACCATTCCTGTAATATATTTCAATTCCATGATGGATAAAAAGAGTAAAAACTAAAGTGCATTCATCGATATTTTTATACATATATGTCCATTATTTTGTTACAAATAAACTTTAAAACATATATATATGCATATAAATGTAGAAATAGCACTAAGACGTGTTAGAAATAGCGAATATATATATATATTATGAAAGAATGCATGACCGTAAATCTGAATGTCTATTGTAATTTTTGGGGAGTAAAAGAACACATTGGATGTTAATTTAATACCTTCAGAACAAGAATAATCTGCAATTTTATCAATAAATATCTTCATATGGAATGTTTTTTTATGCACTTTTAAATAAAGGCTTAAAATATCATAAAAATACAATATAAAAAAAATGCAGCAAATTAAAAAAATCTTTGAATAATATAAAAAATGTAATTTTCGTTTGACTATAAGAATTTTTCACCAAAGTCTCTTTCACTGGAATAGAGACAAATTTAAACTAGTATAAGTTGAATCTTCTTAATGCATTTGGAACGTAAATGGGATTCGTTTTAAATAACGAAGCAATGTCGTGAAACAGGATTAGATTAGTATATATTATGCGATTGGAAATTACTTGCAAATTATAGTGTTTTTTTATTTAAAGAAATATGCACTATAGAACGTGGAACTATTACGAGTATATCATTTTATTTTCGTTTTCTTTTATGTATCCCTTTTAGGATATAAATAACTTTTCTTTTAAATGATATTAAAAACATATATTTATTTAAGAATTATTATTATTTTTTTAATAAATAATTTAGAATATTCAACAATTCTTATTTAGAATTTATTTGAAGAAAGGTAATTCTAAATTTCAATTTTAAAATGAACAAAATTATTTAATGTTAAAAAAAATGTCCGTGAATAAAATTATTCTTGTGTCTGTTTATTTTTAAATTTTTTAATAATATGAGTTTTGTAAACTATACGGAAAACAAAGTATTGTTAAAATGAAATGATATATTTTTATATTACCCTTAGCACTAGAACGGCTACCTTTTCCCCCCTACAAAGACCGCCGGACTCGTTTCGACTCCTGCGAATTTTAAAAGGATTATTAATATACAAACTCACAGACATAAGTAAATAAATAAACTAGTGTATTTCAGCATTTATTTAACAGCATTTTCATTTTTACAAATAAGAGAAAAATATTTAAATGTACAATTTTAAGAATTTCGATTAGAAATGTTATCCAATAAAATACTATACTTACATAATAATTTTACATATAGTTTTCTGGAATACAGGCTGTACAAGTATATTCAGTGTTGCCTAAACATTTGATATGTTATAAAATATATTGAATCTTATTCAGATTAACATTACACATTTTCTATTTATCATGTCCTTTAACATTATATACGAGAAGAGTATTTCAAAGTTAGAGACATATTATATCAAACGCTTATTTCTGTTCTATATGGTGAATAAACATTTTTTTTTTTTTCTAACTTATATTTTATTAATATTCGATTTTTATTTCCTCCGCTTTGGGAAATCGAGATTTAATGAGAATCGGATTGTTGACAATGATGTAAATATCCGTAAAATTCAAATATGAGATCGGTTAGCAATTGCTATACCGATTGCAGTGGAAACAATTTAAACGATATTGCAGCAACTGAAATAGATCATTAGTATATTACTCTGAATTATTTCGCTTATTGGGAAACAAATTTACATTTTATTATAAAGAAATACATTTTTTATATATCAACTATTTACATGCATTCTACAATACATCTGTATTGTTTTTCTACTAAATGGTGCTAACATTTTGTTTGCGAATTATATACCCTTTAAATATGTGTTGTTGTTTTAAACATAAGTGGAGTTTTTGTTATTTTATGTTATTTTTTTATTATTATTATTATTTTCAGGTGCCAATGAACACAAACTGCTGATGATATAATCACATCTAATCAGTTTCAAATTTCATGAACATTTTACGGGAGTTAGAGAGCGAAGCCAACAACAGAGGAACAGACAGTCAGACAAACCAAAACCATGAACATATTTTAGTTTCAATGAAAAGTGTCAAAAACAGTTCCTGACGTATGAGTACACAGAAATTATTTCATAATGATTAAGGAGAGAATATAATATGACGAGATTTAATCTCTTTAATCTTTGAGATCTTTTAAATCAGAAATATATATATATATATATATATATATACAGGAAAAAAAAAATTCTTTTGCTCAAATTTTCCGTTTATATCATGATTTTTATCTATTAAAACTTTATACTGCGACGATTGCCTTGCTTTTCGACATCCTTGTATGCTCGAATGATTGTGCATTTTGTACTTCTAGTTCTTCAAACACATTTTATGCTAGTCTAACAATTAAAAATGTTCATAAAAATTGTTATAATAATATTTTTCATGGTAAAATTTTTGAAAAAATCTTGTTTTTGTATGAAATGAGGTGAGGGTGATAGTAGAATGCAAGGGGAAAGTATTAGCAAAATTGCCGAATTTGTGAAATGTTTAGGAGTGTTGGTAAAATGTAATCAAAGTGTATCAAAAAGACGTAGATTGTCAAGCATAAGACAGGTTCTGAATTGGTAAATTGCGGTTGTTAGCGAGTTACAAATGATCACGCAGAATGAAGTATATCCTACATTGTCACAGAAAACAGAACAATAAAAGTGCAGCGAAATGAGGAGGATGTTAACCAAGAACCAATTTAAATTATTTCTGAGAGCTCTATGCATCGTTCTATGATTTCACGGGGCTATGGAAGTCGAAAGCCAGTGCGAACCATACAAGTGGTCGTATTAAAGTGGTATTTCCGTGTGCGCATACAGGGTGTTCCAAAAGCCCCTCGAAAATGTGTCGGAATTGTGTAAAATGGCAAAACCTGTGTTCAATGAATTCGAGAGGGACCTCTTTGGTGAAAAATTTTGGGCCCGGGGGGGGGGGACTAGGGGGGGACTAGGGGGGCACTAGGGAGGGCAAATTTCAAATTTCAAATAGGAAGGTATGTCTTGTGATACATACCTAGTAACGTCTCTTCAAAACAAGGAATTTCATATAAATAGTTTTGCCCTACGATGATTTTTAAGGGAGATACATGAGTTTTTAAACTTTTGAAATGGGAATTTTATACTTACGTATCCACTTTAATAATCATTGCAGGACAAAACTGTTCATATCAAATTCATTATCTTGAAAACACGTTTCCAAGGATGTACCACAAGACATACTTTGCCCAAAAAAGGTTTGGGCCCGGGTAAGGATTTAGTAGTAGTAAGCTGAGAGTGCAATTTTAAAATTTCAAACAGGAAAGTATGTCTTGTGATGCATTCCTGTAAACGTCACTTCAAGACAATGAATTTGATATAAATGGTTTTGTACTGCAATGATTATTAAAGGGTATACACAAGTATAAAATCCACATTTAAAAAGTCTAAAAACTCAAGTATCTCCTTTAATATTTATCGTAGGGTGAAACTATTTATATCGAATTCATTAATTTGAAGAGACGTTTCCAGGGATGTATTACAAGATATACCTTCCTATTTAAAATTTTTAAATTGCCCTCCTTAGTGACCCCTAGCTCCCCCGGCCCAAAACGTTTTTCACCAAAAGAGGTCCCTCACAAATTCATTGAACACGTGTTTCACCATTTTTCATAATTCCGACTCATTTTCGAGTTAGGAGGGGGGGGGTCGACTTTTGGAACACCCTGTATATATGTATAGATAGATAGATAGACAGGAAATTAATAATTAATTTCGCAAGTTTTTTGAAATAAAAAAAAATAAATTTTAGTTTGTAAGCATAATTTTATGCCCCTTCTAATAGCAGGAGACTTGGCGTTGGAATATTAAAACAGGAATAAACTACTACGTCAGAAACGCCAAAGAAAAATTATTGAGGTGCATACAGCTGTTTCGGTAGCCTAAAGCGTACCGTCATCAGTGCAAAAAGAATTCTGAATCTTGAGAAGTGCTCGTAAATATAGGAGAGGGACCGGAATTAGTTCAACCAATAGGAATACGGAAAAGGTGGGGAGTGTGGCCAATAGGAATTAAGGAAATTGTAGCTATGTAAACAGTAGAAAAATTAAGGAAATGTGGACTGAATGTAAAATTTCCAACAATCAGACAAATAGGGAACAGCGAAATCACAATTTACAAGGTTTTTAAAATTTTTATAAATATGAAAAGCTTCAAAGAAATCGAGTTAATGAATGGATTTAGGTCTGCAAATTATTTTAGTTGAATTAAATTTAAAATTATGATTTTCCTCCCAGCAATGTTTAGGAATAGCCGATTTATTGGTTTCTTGTATATTGGCCAAACTAAACGCAGTCTTAAATTTCGTCTAAAAGAACATATGAATTACGTCCGCAAACAAGAAACCAATAAATCGGCTATTTCTAAACATTGCTGGGAGGAAAATCATAATTTTAAATTTAATTCAGCTAAAGTAATTTGCAGACCTAAATCCATTCATGAACTCGATTTCTTTGAAGCTTTTCATATTTATAAAAATTTTAAAAACCTTGTAAATTGTGATTTCGCTGTTCCCTATTTGTCTGATTGTTGGAAATTTTACATTCAGTCCACATTTCCTTAATTTTTCTACTGTTTACATAGCTACACATTCCTTAATTCCTATTGGCCACACTCCCCACCTCTTCCGTATTCCTATTGGTTGAACTAAATCCGGTCCCTCTCCTATATTTACGAGCACTTCTCAAGATTCAAAATTCTTTTTGCACTGATGACGGTACGCTTTAGGCTACCGAAACAGCTGTATGCACCTCAATAATTTTTCTTTGGCGTTTCTGACGTAGTAGTTTATTCCTGTTTTATGCCCCTTCTGTTGAGTCTCAAACTTTTGATGGTATATCCCGAAAGCATTTATTGGGATGTATACCCGATCGTTTCCAGTTTCCCATTTTTTAGCCGTTAAAACCACTCAACCTCAACCTGTTTTTCTCTAAATAGAATTTCATAATAAATGAAATTTTATGTAATTTTTCTTTTATTATTTTATTCGCCCAAATCTGTTATTTGATACAAATTAGTTTATTCTTTACATTATCCCCATGACTTGGGGCAAATATAACCACGGGGCACTTAACTATCGACCTCAACTTATTTGAAATAAAATATCTCAAGTGTTTGTAAAACTGCAAACTTTTCCGTACGCTTCCGCTACCAATTTACAAAATGTGCAAAAAATGTGTACCAACAATATTCAACTAAAAACTAAACATTATAAATATAATTGAGTTCTTATATCGTACTTTTGGTTTATAGAATTCAGTGAATACTTTTTTTTTTTTTTTTTTTTTTTTTTTTTTTTTGTAGGAATTTAAACGTAAAGCATAATCCACAAAAGTAAAGTAATACATCCACATAACCAGCAATCTACACAAGGTTGTTCGTAAAGTACAAGAATAGTTGGAGTAAAGTAGTTGTATAGTTGTGTAAATGTAAGTGAATTGAAGTTAGAAAAATTTGTTTAGAGAAAAAAGAAGGTTTCAATGAATTCTGTTATATTTAAGGAGTAATATAACGCATGGAATGTTAAATTTTAATTTGGTAAGTATAAGAAAATCAAAAATAGGCAACCTTACTTGTGGTCGATTGAATTCTGTAGGAGTATAATCTCAAAATTCAGTTCTCGTTTACGTCCTAGATTAGGTTAAAGAAAGAATATTGGCGATGTTTTTTGACGATATATCTCTTCTCTTCATCTCTGTCATAAACTTAAGTAAGACCAAAATTATTATTACTTATAAAATGCTTGGAGCAACTGATACGAGAGTAGTTACTCTTGCCTTACAGCTCTAGTGTTATCTATATTTTGAAATTAGATTTCCAGAAATAGTGCCTATATTTGTAATAATTTTATTTTTAATATAAAGTTTTAAAAATCTACGTGTGGTAAAAAAAAGTCAATTTTTAATATATTGTAATCAATTAATACGTATTTTTAAAGCATTTTCTCTTGAGAAATGAAATTATTTACATTAATCTGAATTAAAATTAATAATATTACTCATTCCATAATGAACTAAATAAAAATGTTTTTCTCCCTACAATGAAAAAAGAGAATGCAATAATTTGAAATGCCTGAAATTAAAAGTATAATCAAAATTTTACTATTTAAATTAAAAAATCATCCAGTTTTATTATCAAAATTCGAATTATTTAAAAACTAACTACACCGTTCTGCATGAAAATTGCCCCAACACCATTTTTGCAAATTCTTATGTAAAATGGCCTCCTGAATCCGAATAAGACGCCCATTTTGCCCTACCACCCACCGTTTTCTAGGGACGGCCCCCTATTTGTATCAGTTTTCGGAAAATATAAGGCTTTTTTTTTGTGGGGGGTTGGAGGATTATTTTAACTGTTATATACCTTCTGTGGACTACAGAGTTGGAAAATTCTAAAACATGAGCATTTGCGTTAAGGGAAAATTTAAGGGAGGATTTACCACTGAAATTATGTATTACATTTCATACATTATTTAATCTATTATTAATGTTATTTATTAAACATAATATATACACTACTGGACATTAAAATTGCTACACCAAGAAGGAATAATAATAACAGAATGAAATTTGTTGGACACATACATTATAGTAGGAAGAACAATTGATTAACATTTCAGGAAATTTGGAGTAATATGTACTGAGAAAACAGTACATAAAGCAGCGACCTCTGTGAGCAATAAGAGCACATATCTGACTAGGCATTGAATCGAACAGCGATTGGATGACATGTACGGGTAGAGCAGTTCATGAAATTTTAACACGATGCCACAATTCATCGATCGAAGTTACTGGTGAGTCGTGGGGGACTGTTTCAACGATTAAACAATCATTTTCATTGGTGCGAGATCAGGAGAACGCGCTGGCCAGAGCAACAGTCGAACACATTCTGTATCAATGAAGGACCGAACAATACAAACAACTTGCGTTCGTGCATTATCTTGCTTAAATTTTGCACTACGGAGGCCTTGAATACAGTGCAGAGGGGCGGGCCTTAACTGATCAGAAATATAATGGCCGCTGTTCAGAGTGCCAGGAATACGAACATGAAGTAATCGAGACGTGTATCCAATGGGAAAACATAACATCATTGCGAATGATGTACAGTATGATGATGTCGAATCCTAGCAGGCAATGTGCATTATTCATAATGCCGTTAAATACGGATAAGGTAATCTTGATGCTGTAAACAGAATTGTGATTTGTCTGAAAAGTGACTTCACGCCATTCCTTCTTCCAGGTTCATCGTTGATCACACATTAATGGCACCCATGTCAGTGATGCAGTTTTGAGGGCAATCAGAATTTCGGTAGATACTGAGTCACCACCTGGATTGACGGTATGTGGTACCATTGGATACACGTCCCGGTCATCTCTTGTTTTCATTCCCGCCACTCTGAATACCCCCCATTACATTTCTGACGAGTTAAAGCCCATCGTTCTGCCCTATATTCAAGGTCTCCGAAGCGCAACATTTAAGCAGGACAATGCACGACCGCAAGTTGTCCATATTGTCTGGACCTTCATTGATGCCGAATGTGTTCGACTGTTGCTCTGGCCAGCGCGTTCTCCTGATCTCGCACCAATGAAAATGACTGTTTAATCGTTGAAAAGCGACTGGCCCCGAACCACTTACCAGTAACTTCGGTCAATGAATTGTGGCATCGTGTTAAAACTTCATGAAGCGCTCAACTCGTACATGTCATCCAATCGCTGTTCGATTCAATGCCTAGGCAGATAAGTACTGTTATTGCTCACAGAGGTCGCTGCTTTATGTACTGTTTTCTCAGTACATATTACTCCAAATTTCATGAAATTTTAATCAATTGTTCTTCCTACTATAATATATGTGTCCAATAAATTTCATTCCGTTATTATTATTCCTACTTGGTGTAGCAATTTTAATGACCAGTAGTATATAGTATATATACTATATTTATATATGTTTGTTTTTTAGTGCGAAATTAATTATTTTCATTCTCCAAATCAAATTCACGGCTATAAACTTACCTATCAGTGTCAAATTTAGGGAAGGAGCTAGTGTCCCGAAAAAACGGTGGGTGCTGGACAAAATGGCCATCATATTCGGATTCAGGAGGTCATTTTACATAAGAATCAGAGATCGATTTTTTTTTTTTTTCTTGCAGCGCAGTTCAAAATAACTGATCATTGTAGGATTATTACCTTTTATTTATTTATTTTTTTTTTTTTTCTAAGAGAATTTAAGAGAGAGATAATATCATGATCATAATATGCATATCCATTTTTAAGTTATGGCTTAGCAATGAAATATTATAGCTGAAGAATATTTTTACTTTTTGTTTTGACATATTATATATATATATATATATATATATACGTATATATATATGTTTTTAAGTAATTAAGCCAATAAAACTTCATCAAGATTTTCCCTCTTAAATTATCTAAAATTCAATTTTAAACTTATATACCGGGTGATCCAAAAGTCAGGACAAACTTTAAAAATGAATAATTCGAAAACAAATCAAGATACAAAGGTACGGTTTGCACCAAACGGATGAAAAAGAAACCGGGTTTTGTGTGGCAAAGAAAAAAATAGTTCTCTTGGCGACCAGCAGATGGCGCTATAGTGTTTCATCAAAAGATGATTTACAAATGAAAAGAAATTTTCCCAACTTACAAGTCAGCTTAATTACAAGTCAGTTAATTAGTAATACTACAGTAACTGTTCAATATCCATCATTCAGAAGTACAGATGTGAGACGATTCACCACATAGTTCACAGCATTTAGTAGCACTTCTTGCTTTATGGCAGACACATTTTGGCGGATGGTATCTTTCAGTGCTGCTAGTGATGCCGGTTGGTCGCGGTACACTTTTCACTTTAGGAATCCCCACAGGTAAAAGTCACAGGGTGTCAGATCGGGAGATCTCGGAGGCCATGCGTGATTAAAGTAGCGACTGAGAATGCGATATTTCGATGCTTATAAGCTTCGACTACCATTACCTGCTGTAGTTGTTCCTTTTTATATCGTTTGTTGCTTTGCATAATCCTACATCAGAAATCCGACAGCGCCATCTGTTGGTCGCCAACAGCACATTTTCTTTTTCGTAGCCACACAAAACCCGGCTTCTTTTTCATCCAATTGGTGCAAACCGTATCTTTTTGTCTTGATTCGTTTTCGAATTATTCATTTTTTAAAATTTGTCCTGGCTTTTGGATCACCCGGTATATAAATGTGATGAACAGAAATAGATTTAAGATAAATGAAATTGATTGTATATATATATATTAACATTAGAAACACATAAATTGTTCAATTTTCTACACCCCCTCAAAATTTCTTTTAAATTGGGAGGAAATTTTCCTCACAAAAATGTCTTTCATCTTTTTTTGAAAAATCGATTGCGCATTGTTACACATTAAAGTTATTTTGCGTTATATAAACATTGTTTTATTTGAAGCGTACTACCAAAATAATAAGATTAAATTTAATAAATAGACCTATCTTTTTCCACTTGAGGAGAGGACGCCAATTTAAAAGCTATTTATGTCAAAATACAAATTTTATAACTAAAATTGTTCTTTGTAAACAATCTTGAATAAGAATTGCCTTATATATATTTGTTTAATGCAATTACGTAACACATATATGTTTTCATAAAATTAGTACCTTGAATACGGGTTTATCTAGATCCTGTTTTTGTGATAAATTGTTCCACAACCATTAGCCCTTTAAAGTAGTTCGATCTCAACACGTAGTTTGCTCATTAATCTTAAAGCTGACAGCTTTTAAAATTCTAATAAAAACTTTTTTAGGCGTTTTGATTTTGACATCTGTATACATAAAGTTAATTACACTTTTATGAAAAGAATGAACAGCTTATTATATATTTTATTATATATTTTGCGTCATATTATTTAATATTATGCAATAAACGAAATTCTGCTAATATATTTTCTGGTTCAATTTTGAAAGCAGAATTTTGAAAGTCTGCTGCATATTATTTAAGTAAATTTTATTAAGAATATATTTTTTTTTAATTTAATTTAAATGATTCAATTTCTAATTACTTATTTATGCTGGAAATAACTGATTAATTTATAATGAAAACAAAGAATATAGCAAAACATATATTTTTTGTCTTACAACATTTTGTTAAGATCGTAAAATATTAATTACAAATTAAATTAACTCCAAATTTCCATATGGAAAAAAGAGTTATTATTAAATGTTACATATTTGAAAATTCTAGTACATATAAAATTTAATCTGATATTTTTTCAATATGAATAGTAGGATTCCCTTCATCGTGTAAAAACTTGTTTAGTCCCATTAAACAATTTATTCTTTTTGTTAAATAAATAAAAGCGATACTACTGAAAGCGATTACAATGGAATATTACAAATTAATTTTCTAATTGCCGCTGATAAAGCAAAACTTTAAAAATTCAAATTAAATTCAAATTAAGTCCAAATGGTAAGTGACATTAATAAAGGAATGAATAAAATCTTAAAATTACTAGAAAGATTAATTTTCAGATTTTTAAACTGAATATATCTTGTATATTTTGTGTGTTATATAGACTTATTTTTTATGTACTATTTAAAAAATTTTTGCTCAAGAAATTTTAAGTAGTTTCGAAGAAATATATTAATTTACGCTTTTCATTTGAGTTTATCCTACAAAATAATTTATTGTAGCTATTTGTACAAGAAAAAAATTTATTGATAAAGGAACATATATATAGATTGCAATATTTTGATTATAAATTTATCTCATTGTCTATTTTACAATCCTAAAGTACTTATGTATTCAAAACACATATTTTAGAATTTTAAATTTTTATTGTCCTTTATTTTTAATTTCATGTTTGAGAAAAGGAATCGAATTTTGTTTACTATATCATTAGTGCAGGTAAACTAAATATTGGAAAATTCAATTTCAAATGTTGATATACAATTAAAAAAATAAGTTTGTATATATATATATATATATATATATATATATATATATATATATCTTTATTTTAATGAAAGTATTTTCAAAATAAAACCAAACATATATATTTTTTAAACTATACTGAGCATGAAATAAAACATCATACCCGACAGAAAATTGAAAAATTAATTTTAGAAAGATATGTTTTCTTATTGCTCTAGTAATATACCCCAGCTTCCTACGACAAATTCAGTGCATATAGCAAAGCAATTCTGCCTTTTAATTTTTTTATACACATATATATATATATATATTTTTATAACTTATAATTAATGTGACTTTTCATGATATCTTCGATGTAAATTTGCACGCGTTAGTAGGTGCGTCCATGTTTATTCTTTGGTAATAAATAAATAATTTATATTTTTGGTGTTTATATTCATAGAACAACAGTAATTAAGAATTGCATTTTCAGTAAAAGAAAAATCAGGTACAATTTATCTTACTTAATGATTTTATTACACTGTAAAATATTATACAAAAGTTTACAACAGAAAATTCTTACAAAAATGGGTGTCAGCATGTTCTGCTGTTAAATAGAATAATTTACCGCAAAAAAATCTGTAAAAGAATATCTCTTTTTTGATGTTTTTGCTGTAAACTATTCTATTTAATAGTAGAATATGCTGGCAAAAATGGATGTCAGCCCTTTTTGAAGTAAAAATGAACGTAATTTTTTAGAGTGTATGGGAATTCTTAAAATTAAAAATTTTATTTTACATGTAATTTATGTCTTGTTATTAGTAAAATAAATTTACTTAATAAACTATAAAACTCTTTTAATTATTAAAAAAAAACGGTATTTTTTAAGCATTTTGATTTTTAAAAGTAGCGTTTAATTATAAATAATACACACACACACACACACACACACACACATTGTATATATATATAAATAATATGAATTAGAAATTTACAACATAATGCAATAATAATAATAATAATAAAAATATATAGATGAAACTGTGAACATTTACTCATTCTCATTATACAGTGAATCATGTAACAAAAATGATTATTTTAAAAATATACATACATAATGAATTCAAAGTATGTAATTTGTTCTCATATGTTCCCAATTATTAATGATGAGGAATATTTTATCTATTTCGTTCGTTATTTATTGCCTGAAGCACAATAACTGTTTGTCTGATATTCCTTGAAACATACGAAACATAAATTATAAAAAAAATAAATAATCACCTTACTTTTCTACCTAATTTAAATATAATACAAAATAATTATCCATTACGTTAAGTTTCGAATTACAGTTACAAATTTTAACATTCACTGAAAGAAAAATAATGTGGCATTGCACTCGTACGTCTTGGTCCTAACTTGCATTTCGATTCGAAAAAGAGGCGAATTGAAAGGTAAAGAGAACAAGTAACTAAGATTAGTATAAGTTTTATTTCATAAAAAAGGAAAAAAATCAGTGTAATTGAAAGATACCGCCCACACAACCACCCGTTTGATTAAAATACCTATATTTATATAAAATTCAAGGCTTTTATTAAATTTAAATTGTATTCCAAATTATTCAGATAACTGTCACTCGTACCAGTGCATTAAACGTATCAATCTTGGTCAAATTTTTCATGTAGAAACCGCATTTAAGCTTCAAAAGAAAACAATTTAATTGCCTGCACTTACATGTTTTTAAGTTACCCTCTTAATAAACATACACAAAGATAATCCGTTAAAAACACGACTTTAGTATTCCGGAGACCGCAAAACTTGTAATTATACAGAACATTTAACCTAAAATGTAATTTTTTTTTTTTAATGTAATTCTAAAAATTTCGCCCATGGAGTAATGTATTTGAATTATCTTAGATAGTCCTAAACACGAACTATTTTCTTGATGTCAACGATAATTTTAGTGTACCATCGTACTATGACACAGATTTAGAATACCATCTCTGAGATTTTCTTCTAATTTTTTTTTTTTTTTTTTTTTTTTTTTTGAAATTTCCTGAAAACAGACGCATATACAGACATACACAGAGACACATACGCGTACAAACCTCAAAAAAAGCTAATTTTCGGATTCAATTTTCGACCTCAAAACGCGTGCATATAACAAAGGCGCAATTTCTAAAATTTGACCCCAAAAAATGTATTATCTACCATACATATGGTTAAGAAGAAGTTATAAAATGAGGAATAAAAACTATAAACTGAGTATTTTAATTTAAATAATCTGGTGTGTCACACACACGACTTTCTCTTACCCTAAAATTTAATGCTAAAAGTACAGGTTGGAGATTAAGACGTAAGATAACGAGTACTGTTATGTAAACCTATGTTAAGCAATTGAAATTAGGCTTCGGAACAGTTTTATATGACAATTAGTTCTGTGTGAGGATGGCTACCCCGCCCTCAACTTCCCGTTTCATTAACGCACCCACATTTATATAGAATTTAATTCTGTTATTAAAATTAAAAGTTTACTTAAAATTATACAGGCAATTTTCAGACGCAACATTCATTGAAACTTATCAATCTTGATCAAACTTTTCCAGCAACAAACTTATATTAAATATAACATTTGGATCTCCTAAAATTATCTATAATATTAAAACACAAAGCTTTTTCTGTAAGACCAAAATCGTTCGATCTGGGCATGCGCGAAAATATTTTGAACCAATCGGAACGGGGATATTCCTTTCTCTTTATGCAGTGCAATACGAATACCGATGATAATGTTTGAGCAGACGACATTAATACGTAACGATTTTGGTCTTACGGAAAAGGCTTTGTGTTTTAATATTATAGATTTCATATGTCTATGGCAGACACTAATTAAGACTCAATCATAAAAATAATTCACACGATTAATTCATATATTCATACTTCCCAAGGAAGTATATTAAAAACAAAACAATTCGCGAATACTTATCGGTTACATTTATCTATGATCGGATATTATCGTATAATTTTTCGACGAAAATTTCTTTACACAGTATGTGGCGCCATATGTATTTTTTTCCATTTCTTAAAAAAAGAAGAAAAAAAAAATCTTTTAAAATTACCAAATTGTCAGAGTTTATTGTTCTTTAAAAGTTAACTTTATCAGTTTTATCAGTTGAAAACATTGTTTAGAAAAGATATATATTTAAAATCAAAGGACGTTTTATTTTATTTCATTTATGTACATTTATTTATTTTTTACTCTAATTACTATTATATCTGATACTTCATTTTGACACAATATTACAGTAAAAATAATTTTAAAAGAATAACATTAAAATATCGATAATTCATACGGGTAAAAATTTACATTGTGTAGTTTATTATTAAAATTTTAATGAGCAAATTAATTTGCTAAAGTATTAAATTCATTCTTATTTAGTTATTTATTTATTTTATACTTTTGTTGAAATATACTATTTTGATAGAATAAAGTGTTATAATATTATTCCAGTAAAAACAAATTTTAACTGTTTTCCGATTTGCAGTTTATTTTTAGAATACAATGAATTAATATTTTGGATTATATCCAAGTGGTTTTACAAATATAGGAAGGAAAATCTGAATCAAAACTATCATTTTACACTGAAAATGCACTTATTGTCTTGGCAAATTACAATTAATGATATATTTTACAAGTAAATGAAATCTTTGTCTTTCATGTATACTTTGATTAAAAAAACTGTGACCTGTTATCGTTGATAGTAAGTTAATATAATTATAATCTGGTAATAAGTCTTTGTATTCATTTATTTTGCGTGAAAAACAACGAATAAATTTCACAGTAAGCATAAAACGAGTGCAGTTCTATAGATTATTAGTCGATTTGGAGTGACAGGGAGGAATTCTATTGTGGGAGTAATTTACATGCTTGATGCTTTGTTAAGTATTATTACAAATATTGATACTATCTCATTAAGAAATATTTATTATTTCGATAATTTATATAAATCCTGACTATCTTTTAATTACTCCTAACATTCTTTTAGTCATATTTAGAGTAAAAATAGGAAAACCTTGGGATTTTATTTTTAATATATGGAGTATGCTTAAATTTTTTATATTGAAATTTCATGAAATTTATCCCTCTTCCATCCAACCAAAAGATAATTGATGAAAGCAGGGGTTTTAAACCAGTTAAGAGCAATGCGAAATATTAAAGCAAGGGTGTTTTTATCCTTATGCCGTAAAAATATTTTAGTTGCTCATCATCCGTCACATTTTGAAGGGTATTAACTAGTTCGTTTTTAAGTCACTCTAAGAGACACAGACAACGATCAAAAGTTAAAAAACTGGACAACGCTTATCAGGAAGCCTCAAAACGAGTAAATAAAAAAAAAAAAAAAAAAAAAAAAAAAAAAAACGATGAATATTCAGCTTAAAAACATACATTATTTACTCGTTTTAAGCTGAATATTGAAATGAATTCCTCTATGAGGAATTCATTTCAATTCCCGAACAGCTTTCTTGGAAATGGTAAAATATTATTACTAAAACGCATCCACTAACAACAAAAAATAATGTTACCGCTTAAATATTTCTAGCACTGTATATCTTTCGAAGATTATATACAGACCACATGGTGCACCTAAATATAATCCTATAGTAATAATACATGGCCCAGCTTGAATTACACTTGAAATACGTCAATTTACAACTATTGTCGCACTTTTATCTAATTCTTTTGTGTAGCCCTCTAAACGAAAGGTGAATGATTTCCCTACCATATTCTACATCAGGCATGTTTTTACGCATAGAATATATATATATTCGTTTCCTTTGGTTTAGTGCAGTCTATAGTTGTCAAACTCTACTTATCTGCAGTTTCCTTCATAGACGAAATGCATTTGAATGTTCTTCGATGTCCCTGTAAACGAACCACTTGCTTCATCTCAACGAAAAGCTTAGTGTAGCATCCCTATATCATACACATTTAGAATACCAAGTTTGGACTTGAACAATGCTGATAATGCACACACAGATAGACAAACAGACACACAGACCATACACTAAAAACATAATTTTCGGATTCAGGGGACCTCAAACGTGTAAATATAATAAAAACTCACGTTCGAAAATTTGACCCTAAAACAATACTTTCTCTGCCATTTGGGTAAGAGAAAGTAAAAAGACTATTTAATTATTGACATTGCCAATCTAAGATACCCAAATGAAAATTTATATATATGTAAATTAATAAACAAATGAAGGATAATCCCAAAATACATGGAGTATATTGTTAGAGGAGCCTCCCGTGCATGTAATGGGAAAATAAAAGTTTATGAAGGGTTGAATGCTTTTTAAAAAAAATACATCCCTAGCCCACAACTTCTCAAAGATGAAAACCTAAAAATATACATCCAAAGAATTCAAAATTAAAATGAATTAATACAAAGCGTATTCACATTAATGTAATACATTAATATAAAAATGTATAAAAATAAACTCATAAAAGGAGAGGAGAATGAACCTCCTCCTCCCCACCAAAACAGAAAACCCTTATCTCTGTTTGGTGGTTGGGGGTTGGGGGGGGTTACATTCTTTATTACTCTTGTTTTATGAATTGATCTTTATATCTTTATATATTTTTATATTGATGTATTATCTCAATATGCTTTTTTGCGAATATGCTTTGCATTAATTCATTTTAATCTTGAATTCGTTGGCTGTACATTTTTCTGGTTACATATATGAAAAATTGGGAGTAGAGATGTATTTTTTGCTTAAAGCATGTATCCCTTCAGAAACTTTTCAAATTTACATTCCCTGCAAGGGGGGGGGGATTTTCCCCTCATGAAGATCTTTATGTATATGGTGATTTCTTTCATTTGTTTAATAATTTATTTTCCTATTAGCTCTCCTTTATAAGACATCATATCTCATAAAAAAGCATACTGATAGGTCGCTGGGCCAACTTCTCATGTTCTCATCGACTGGCTTAACCCTTTCAGTCGCAGTGTTCCCGCTGATGGAACACCTAATTTTAATTCTCAAGTGCAAAATCTCATCCCGGAAATTTTATAGCAAAAATTTACATTTATAACATAGCAGAAAAGGCCCCTTTTTTAACGTGAAAATTTAAAATTTCTTCTATTTTAATTATGTTCGTAAATTCCGGTGGCAGTGTAATTTAAATAATCCGAATTACCTTGCGCCGCAAAGGGTTAAAATACTCCGGAATAAATTGAAATGTTGGGATCTATGCAACTTTTACGAGTTTTTGTTGTCGATAATGTTTACTTATAAACTGATTTATTTATTAAATAAAACATTATTTGAATTTAATAAGGTTTACTTACAGATGTTTCAAACCGAAAATTTCTCGAAAAGGAACAATGCTATTTTTTTATTTTTTAAATATTTATAATCAGCTATGCGTCTAAAAGCCATTTTTAAAATTAGTTTAGTAATTTTTAAAATAAATTAAGTAGTGAACGTTAAAGGGTTAATCGATTATCTAAGCAGCAAGTATCACAATAGTTCGATCTCAAGCACTGCAAGATGCCTCCTTGTAATCATATAAATCTCTAACCAATGGAGTTCGAGTTTTCAATCTGAACTGACTTCTGTGAATACCATCTTTAAATTTTCTATAAATCAAGCTTAACTGTATTTGATACTTAAAAATTTTATATATATATATATATAGAGAGAGAGAGAGGGCTGCAGTTTAGAAACAATATAATTTATTGGAAATATTTTCCTGATGATGCCTCGAAAAGCTTTAGAAATGTATTTTGATTAAAAATATGTCATTTATTAAAAAGGTTTTTAAATATGCTTTTTTTAAAGTGTCTTTTTTCCAAATTTTACATATTTTTTGCTGCAATTTGCGCATTTATAAATGTTCCGTTTCACCTTTCTAAGTATTAGCTTTTGCATAGCTGATATTGTGATTCTAATTTCATATATTAGGTCGTTGCAAAAGTTCGTGCGGACGCGGATCATTTTATTTCCTCCAAAAACGAGAGCTTCAACAGCCGTGGTATACATTTGTTACCCGAAAAATGGGCAAAGGTTGTAGAAAGTAATGGAGAGCATTTTGATTAAAAATTGTCATTTGATTTGATGTACTTTTATGAAATGAAGCAATAAAATCCGCAAGAATTTATGTAAAGACCTAATATATATGTGTGTGTGTGTGTGTGTGTATTTACAGCCAAAATTATATTATAAATTTATAAATTGGTAACTAATCGTATCATCGTCAGAGAATTGTTACCATAAAAAATAATATTAATTTTATATTATGTGCTACTGCTGATTTTTAACAGTGCAGATATTTTATGTATTGTTATTAATTTGTAAGTAATAGTCGTTATTTTTAGGTAATTTCACTTAAAGGTGCATAGTCAGTTTGGTTGGGTTTTTTTGGTGCGCCAATTGCGCACTAGTGCTGCGCAATTGGCGATGGTCTGGGACTCACCCCCTGGAGTTGTTCCGATGCTTAGTCAGGTTATAAAACGTTAACTATTTGCTTTTTCACCTTGTTTTTTCATTCAAATAGCTCATTTTCCTTAAAAAAAACCTTAAACAATCTCCAGAGAAGAATTCGCCTTGACAGTGAATTTAACGCCACTTTTCGAGTTTATCGCTCCTTGGTGACTTGGCGAGATAATCCTTAATATCGATATATTGATTATGTTTGCTCTAAATCATATATTTTGCGAAAGACTGAATAATTCTAGACATGCAGTATAAAGAGATGGAATCCCGGCCGTTATGTGGCAGTTGAAGTAAGTTCCTTGATGTGTAAAAAGCTTTCGCTGACTGAGACTCTGACTACAGCTAAAGCTCAGCATTATGCATATTGTACAGTTAATGCTGTGGTTTTTATGTTGTCAGTTGCTATTTAAGTTATATTTTCTAATGGAATTGAAGCTGATACTTGTTTGACAAACCTCAAATCTTTTGAAATATTCTGTAAACACATGAATCAACTTGGCTTAAACTGATTCCCCACGGCCAGAATATGATCACTTTATATACCTCGTACATTTCCAGATTATTTCCAGTATTTCGCGAAATCAATACATCGATATTAAGGATTCTCTCGACAAAGTCGCCAAGACGTGATAAAGTATCCAACATGGCGCCAAATGCACTTCCAAGGATAATTCTGCCAGAAAGAAATTTTTAAATGGGTTCTTACGGAAAAATAAGCCATTTGAAAGAGAAAGTTTGATAGAAAAGCAGAAAATTAACATTTTATAATCTGACGAAACCCTTTTATATGAAACTACATAAACATTATGACTATTATTTGCAAATACATAACATTTCTCGCTCCCAAGGAATGCACAATACAAGTAATAATTTGCAAGCAACAATAAAATGTCAATAAATTTTAAAAATTTAATGAATTAAATTTTTAACAAATTTATAAATAATTAAAATAACTAGACTATACACAAATTACGCATATACAAATCTAGAAATACAGTTGACCATGGAATGAGGTGAGCCTATCATTATGTATTACGTTCGGTTTTTAATAAGGTGTTTTAGTAATTCTCACAATGGCGTCATTCAGTCTTTTTAGGACTGTATAGGACTATTCCAATTAAACTGTAGATTGGAAGAGACACTTTTACGTCGAATTGGGTTCCACAACCGACCTTTTTCTCCTTCTGAGAATTCGTGATGTGTAGATACTTGGTCATATCTCATCCTCATTCTCTGTATCGCCTTGTGAATCCGTCACCGAGAAGCATTATGCAGTGCATAATGCTTCTCGTGCACGTCTTCATATCAGGCCTAAAGGTCTTGAATATACTCCTCTGGCGATGAAGGCTTACATGGTGGACATCCAAACAGGTGTTGTTGTGACAACTAGATGTTGTTCATGGAGATTGAAATGTTTTGTTAGAATTGCGAATATATGTTAACGGTTAAACTATTTTTAAGATTCTCAACAGCAAAATTCAGGTCTACTTTTATTATTGTAAATTATTTTTATTTTGTTAATTTGACTAACAGAATAAACATTATAGATTTACACTTCAACATATATATATATATACATAGGAGCAACTTGCAGGTTGGTCCACAGCTCTCTTTGGCGATTTTCTTTTGATGATTATAGCGAAATGCTATTTCCGGAAATGGTTGCCACGAATTCCCAACGTAAACAAAGCAGAAACGCGTTTTTGAAAGTGGCGTCTGATTTCTAAAGTACACAAATAAATTAAGACTACATTTAATATTAATAAGAAAAATATTTAAAATTAACTTATCTTAGTTTGCATGAAAAATTCAAGTTTTGTAGTGCAAGTATTACCAATATGCATAAATATACATATTTCTCGTACATTTAAACCATTTAAATGTTCTAAAGCGGAAAAGTACGATTACATAAACCAAATTGTCTAATTCACATTTTTTCAAAAATTCCAAAAATATTTCTCTCTCTCTCTAACTAGTTCAGTACATTCACCTTCTTTTCGGAAAATAAGCCTGTCTTTTGTTAATAACATAGCAAAATTAGAATATTTAAATGTCGATCAAGTTATCTTCATAAATAATTGGAATTTGAATGCTGGTTGCCGTGGTCATGACAAATAAACAGTTTACCATATCATGTGGCAAAGAATCCAAAACGACATCGTTATCGTTCAAACTGGCGCCAAAAGAAAATCGCCAAATAGCGTTGTTGACGAGTCTACAAGTTATACCTTTACGTACGCCTGGGTATGCCCCACAGGATAATTTGAGCCATAACTACGAATAAGGATTTAGTAGGGTTAATGTTTGCATTGATGAACAGATAATCAACATATTTAAGTTACCGAACTTTTTTCTTGCCTTTTTCATTGTTACCGTTTTTAATGTGCAACAATGGGCTCTTTATTAGAAAGGTAAACAATCCCTGTTGGCGATACATGTAAGTAATCGTTGTGATATGAAGTATATTAATATTGGTATATGTCTTCCTATGAAAACCCCTGCCACAAATTCAGCGACTGCTAACAAAAATTCAAATTTAGTAGTGAAGTGGCCAGGTCTCAATAATCGTTGCGGTGTTATCCTTCATCACGATAGCGCCAGGTCACATGCTGCTGTCATCATTCGCCAAAAGTTACTGGGCTTTGGTTGGGAGGTTTTACCCCACACTACCTATTCTCCTGACTTGGAGTATTTCGAGCGTTGAACATTTCCTTCAGTCAAATAATCTTTGATGATTTTGATGCTATGAAAACTGCCTTCCAAGATTTTTTTACTCGAAACCGCCGGAATTTGACCACCGTGGAATTAATTTCCTACCAGAAAGATGGCAAGAGGTCATAGGATGGGGATGACAATGGGGATTATGCACAATAATAGGTACTGTTCATTGTGCGTTTATTTGTTATTCATTATGGGTAATAAAAACGGGTAGATCTTTTGCACTCACTCAATATATATATATATATATATATTAATAAAGTTTCTTATTTGTAAAATAATAAGAAAGTGTCATTTACACCCTAATAAAATATCCTTCGGCTATATATATATATATATATTCTTATCTTTCTCGGGAACGGCTCTTACGATTTTGAAGAAATTTGGAAGTTAGGGGCATTTTGGCGTGTACTATCTCATGGTGTTATTCTCATCTTTAGGAAAATTTACGTTCACTGTTAAACCTTCATCCGTCGTTTGCAGCATAAGGCAGAAATTTTGTTTACTCAGAAATATTTATAACGATTTTGGCGAAACTTAGGGATTAAGAGTTATTTGGTGTAAAAAATTGATTGGTCGTATCCTCATTTTCAGAGAAATTCGCGTTCTCTTTCAACCATTTATTCACAGTTAGGAACATATGACAGAAACTTGGTTTTCTCAGAAATATTAGTAAGTATTTTAAAGAAAATTTGTGGTTAAGGGTTCTTCGGTGTCAAAAATCTAACGGTTTTATCTTCATCTTCAGGTAAATTCGCATTCACTGTTAACTCTTTAACCGTAATTTACAACTTATGGCAGGAACCTTCAGAAAGGTTCGATTTCACTGTTAACCATTTTCCGCCGTTTGCATCATATGTCATAAATTGAGTTTACTCAGAAATATATGTAACAGTTTAGCTGAAAGTTTGTAGCTAAGTGTTTTTTGTTGGGAAAAATCGATTGGTCTCATCCTCATCTTCAGAAATATTCTCGTTAGCTTTTTACTCATTATCCACCTGTTGCAAAATATGACACAAATGGATTTATTCGAAAACACATTCAATGACTTTGATAAAAATTCTGTGTTAAGTATTTATTTTTATTTTATTTATTTATAATAATAATAATAATAATAATAATAATAAAAATAATAATTATTATTTTTTTTTTTTTGGGGGGGGGGGGGTATGAAGAGTTTACGAAATCGATCGGACGTATACTCATCTTAAACAAAATTCACACTCGCTGTAAACTATTTATCCATCTGTTGCAAAATATTGCAGAAGTTGGAATGCGGCGTTGAATAAAACGGTTTTAAGGAAAATTTAGTGCTATTTTTTAGCGTAAAATAACGATTGAACTTCAGGAAAATCCGCCTTTGCTGCTAAACCTTTATCCGCGGGTTGCAAAGCATAGCAGAAACTGGGCTTACTTAGAGATGGATATAACGATTTTTATAAAAATTGATCTTTAAAATAATTATGAGATACTAAATCTATCTGAGTTATCCCATTCTTGTCTAAAATTAGTATTTTGTTAAAAATAACTCTTCCTATGGCAAAATATGCAGAAATTTTGTGTTATGAGAACTACTTGTATGATTGATAAACGTTTAAATTAAAGGGCTTTTTGTGTAATTTAATCACAAATGTCCTCTTCTTCAAAACAGTCATCAAATACCTTGCTTCGCCATGCAAAAAAAAAAAATATATATATATATATATATGTACACTTCATTTTCTTCGAAAATACTCGAATGGTTTCGATTAAAATTTAGAGTATTTTTAAGATAGCATATCGATCGATTATCTCATTCGACGTTACCATCATCTTCAGGATGATAAATATTTATTTATAACACGCACCTCAAGCGTGAAAAATATACAGAAAGAAGTTTTTTTTTTTCTTTTTTCTTTTTTTTTTTTTTTAATTCTTCAAAAAAAAAAAAAAAAAAAAAAAAAATAACAATAATAATAATAAAAATGAAAAAAGAACAAGAAAAATAAGTGTTAGAGGTTGTTTTACACATACATACTTCGCCTAGAGCAAAATATAGCAGAAACCTGGTTTTCTACGTAACTGCTTGTGTTTTTTGGTTGGTTGGTTGAGTTTTACGTCGCACTAGGGCTGTGCTTTGGGCAATTGGCGACGGTTCGGGAATCACTCCTGTGCTGAGGAGAGGTCCGAAGATATGCCATTACAATTTTGATTCTCCATGCTTCGACGGCTCCACCGCTTCGGTCATTCTTAGAGGTATAATTTGGATGGGAATATAGAGGACATTGCGGCGAAGATGGATTTTACGTGCACCAGCCACCATTAATGTAGACGAAGGTCATTGGCCGGCTCGATTTTTGAATCCGCATTTTTCCAATTACGAGATCGGTGCTCTACCGACTGGGCAACCGCGGCCCAGGAAACTGCTTTAATGATTTTGATAAAAAATTTTAGTTGAGGGTTTCAGAGGGTAATTCGATTGGAATTTGTCTTATCTTCAGAAAAATTATAATCTCATCAATGTATGTATATATATATATATATATATATTTATTATTGGGATGTCAGTGATATCCTAGTAATACATACTGTATAGATGTAGAGTGGAGAAATGTGTGTAGGGATAAATGGTGTGCATGTGTGTTTAGATAATAGAACTATAATAAAAGTTAAAGTAATCGTTTTAAATATTTATTAAATTGATACATTTAAAAAAAAAACAATTTTAGAAATATGTATACACTGTTAGTGTTTTAAAAATTCTGAAATTTCATGAGATTTTCTTGTATATCTCGATAAAATTCTAAATTGCATTTGAAATTTGACTATCAAAGAACCTGTAAATGAAACACAGTTTCCAATTTGAATTCGAACTAGCATTATATCCATTTAAATTTCGAGAAATTGTAATATGCGTATATTTAAAGTTTGTTTTCGAAGATATACGACACGTCTGAGTAATTCTGACGGAAATTAACATAGTGGATATATTTTGCAAGCTCAGCTGCATTATTGATCCATTGATAGTGTGTTTGAATGTAATATTCCAAGTAAAGGAGTATACTGTTATTATGTTGGGAATATAAGTGAAGCACTGTGAAATAAAATTTAGCTAGAATAGTAATATCAAAAGAATTAGAAAAATCAAAAGAATTAGAAAAATTATTTTAAACTTATTTTTCAGAAGAAATCATCAGCAAAAAGTTAAAATAAAAAAGTCTCAAAATTTTCTCTCTAACTGATATGTTTCATCATAATGCGAAAGACCTTTTAAAGCCTGAATGATTCTTTCAAATGTTAAAACTAACGTATAAAAATTGCCACATAGTTTGAATTTATAACGAAATTAATAAACAAGGAAATTTTTTTAATTCAACATAAAAATAATTCAATCTAAAAATTCTGTAGAAGCAGAATTATCCTCATTCGTAAGTGAGAATTTCATAGGCAAAGAAAATCAGAGTCAAAGTGATGCCAAAATAGAATTTCATAGCCTAATGCACGCCATATTCAAATAAATTAATCTCTTGCATCTATTGACTTCTTGGCTTGAATAATTGTTAAATAAAATTTAATATGTTTCTTCTACTATTATTATTATTATATTTTTTTTTATAATAGGTGTTGCTTTTACATTGCGCTGTTATTTTTAATTTTTCATAACTAAATTTTATTTATTTTTTTTTGTATAGAATTTTAGAGCTGTTTTAAGCGCCTGTTTTACAACTTTATATATATATTACAACTTAACATTTAATTCTTCTTAATAACTTTAAGCTAAGCTTAATTATTTTAGGTTTAGCATTATTAAGATCGACTAATTAATTAAAATCAAAACTAATTAATTAAATTGTGCCTCATATTCACTTAAATCATTAGTTAAATCATCTTCTATAAATAATACACCTAATGGAGATTGCTTGTTTAAACATGAATTAATTTAGCTTACTTGTTATTGTTTATCTAGCTACATGATAGATGGCGCTTGCTGACTGCTGTATTAATGTTTGCTCCCTTTAACTTCCTTTCCTTGAATGTTTTAAAGTTCATTGATAAATGTAAATTTTAAAAATTTAACTAATTTAATAAACAATTACACAGTGAATTTTATCGTTAATGAAATTGCTCAGTTGTTAATTCTTTATCGATTAATCGAAGTTTGTAAAGAATTTATTTTTAATTTAATTTAATTTGATGGTAACTTCACATTCTCATGTTGTGTTGAAAGCTTTACATGTGGTTACTCTGATTTTTTCTATTTTTCTCTCTGGTTTCCTTGATGATTTGATTTAATATTTTATTTATTCCTCATTAAAAATGGTTTTGCTGCTCTATCGGGGCATGGACAATATATGTTTGCTATTGTTAGTTTTATTGTTTTACGAAATCGTTGCTGCTTTCACAGCTTTATGAAGTACATGATTCTTGGTGAGATTTTACTTCTATTTTTAAGCATTTTTTATTCCAATTATTATTTCCGAGGTCCTTTATTTTCTCCGTCATTATGTTTAATGGTCCTTTTTGTACACAAGTGGGCGTAAGTAATTTAAATTGTTTTTGTCTGTTATTGGATCTTAACATGTATCGCAACATTTCTGTGCTAGTTTTAGCAATGTATTACAATCAGTTTTATTTTTGTTGTGTTGGTATTGACATGTATCTATTAAATGCTAAAATATTGAGATTAAATTTTTATTAAGATACCTATCATGTATGTATATCATTTAAAATTCCTACATCTTTCGGTTAAGAAAAATTAAAATGTTAACGAAAACTTTTAATTTTTAAAACTTTAACAAGAATTTTAATCAAAAGTTTTAAACTACTGATTTTTCTTATGACTGTTTTCGTGCAAATGCAATAATCCGTTATAAGAGTATGTTACAGGGACCCATCGGTTAATAATTACATGTAATCTATAATGTTAATGATAGTTATTTAAAAGAATAATTAATATATATTGTAGTAAACTTCCACATTTTTATTAAATTGATATACCACAAATTACTGAACAATTCACGCATGACCTTATCATACATTTATAGATTTTTAAACTCTTTTGTTTTCTGTATTGATATAACCGAAATATCATCCATTTCTTAAAACAAAATTTATTATTTTTAATAAGTTCTAGAGCTGCCATGCTATTTATTATCAAGGTTCTTATACAGAAAATAAAACATGTCAATTTTAACAAATCTGCGTCATTACTTAATAAAAATTACATTCTCATGAAACATATTTATCAAATACTTTTTTTTTTAATATCATACTATTACAATTTTTAAAAATTTGAATCTTTAACTTATATTTTGTATAAAATACATTGCATAAAATACATAAGTTAAAAAATACGTTTTTTAAAATTACATGTCAAAACTTATCTTACAATTGCACTTTTTTTTTTTTCATGTAGTTAATGAAAAAGTGCTAGAGTGAAAACATAACCGCAAAATGAGTATGTTAATTTGAGTTAATTTTTCATCTTGTCAGTTTTTCATAATATTTTTAACATCTGCTTTCCTTAAAATGCAAGATAAAAAGAAGTACATAAACAAAAATAAAAGTTTTTTTTATTAGAAAGGAAACAAAATACTTCTAAATGCAATCCCACCAAGGAATAATAGCTAACCTACTTCATTTATTTTCAGGAGATCTGTCATTTCTGTTTATGAGTTTTAAGAGCGAAATTTTATATAAAAGAACTGAAATGAAATTTATGTACTCTTCTAAGTAAAATGAATCCTTTTTTACTAAATGGAATATTTTTGTGTATTATATTAGTATGGATAATTAACAATGAAAAAGATTTGATAAAAAGTAATTGAATAAATTTATTTTTAAATTACAAATTTATTGGATGACAAAATAATACAAATACTACTACAAAATGTAAAGTAGATCGGACAAGTTGGCCAGTGTTTTCTCCTGATTTTTTTTTTCTTTATTACAATCCGTCATTTTAATTAATTTTTACGTTAATAGTATTGAGAATGAAAATATTTTTGTATTTTAAATAATTTCTATAAAATATTAGTTGCACGTTATGCTTTTTTTAAATTAAACTATTGCATTTCAAATAAGTAAATCGCGATTATTTAAATTCTAAAAATGTTAAGAAAAGTATTTTCTATTATATCTAAGAGTTCTTTTCATAGTTTCATAAATTCAAAGCAAATCTTAAGCTATAAAGCGATAAAAATAATTCCTCATTTCGAAGAATTTTTAAAATTTTTCGTTTCGGAATCTAGAAAAAAAAAAATATTTGCTTGAAGAAAATATATTTCCATTTTAAAAATCTAAAAATTTGAATTATTTAATCTCCAGAGAAACATAACCAAAAGTCAAAAGTAAAATTCAGTTTATTAAAACTACATTATGCATAAATTAAAATTTCATTTTCATATGAAAACATATGTATCATTACAATTTTTATTAAAATCACAATCAAATGATTGGAAGAAAATCATATTTATTTATTTTTTTTCCGACTGAGTGAAAATAATGCCTAGACCGGGAGTTGAACCCCAGATCTTTGAATTACATGGTCAAGGCTCTACCAATTGAGTTATCCAGGCCAACATTTTTCTGCCTAAAGGTTGTCTGAGTGAGTAATGCTGACCGGTTGTCGGCCTGGATAGCTCATTTGGTAGAGCCTTGACCTTGTAAGTCAAAGATATGGGGTTCGACTCCCGGTCCAGGCATTATTTTCACTCAGTCGGAGAAATAAAATATTTCAAAAAATTTCATATGTATCATTAGTCTTATATATTATGTTATATTTAATTTAGATTTTTTTTATGCTTTAAATTATACACTTTAAATGAAAAGATTAAAGATTCTTTAAGATTATGTTAAAAAAAATTATACTACTCTGTTCCTCTGTTTTTTCATCATCATCAACAACTTAAAAGAGTAGGAAGGATACCTATTCCGGCTTCATTGGTCAATCCACTGCTTTCTCGGACGTTCTCTGTCTCTTCTGCCTTTCTGAGTGTAGTCAAAGGCAGCTCTGAGCAATCTTGTCACTGGCATGCTTTGTACATGGTATTTTCAATTAGTACGATATTCTTGTACTCTATCACATAAGTTGAATACCTTCAATTCATTTCTGATGTCTTCATTTCGGATCTTGTCTATTTTCTAATACGTAAAACTTAATGAAAAAGTACCACAACAACAACTACCCCAAAATATTATTTGTTTAATTTTTCATCATGTCAGATATTATAATATGTATATATGCATTTTAAGTTTTGTCAAAAATATTTTTATTTGTGCTACATGATTTGGTGTATATATAGTTTATAGATAATACACAGGGGCAGTCAAATTTAGTCTTATTTACTTCAGAAAATGACGTGCTCAATTCTTTAAATATTTTGAAGTATTTTATTTATTTATTTATTTATTTAAATCAATCAATGTATTATGAATGCAGCAGCAACATTATAATTAGGAATTGTAGTAAACATACATAAAATAGATATTTTCATCAAATAAAAATGTTTCTAAAACTGTTTTAAACTGTCGTTTAATTCTTGATATATGTTCAGTTTCTACCATTTTGAACTTTAGACTGTGATAATTTATTTATAGCATTCTAGGGTAAGAGATAATATTGTGTGATGCATACTAGATCATTAAACATAATTTGTTTTTATAAAATAATGACTTATGGGCGAAATATAATAAATGAACTGTTAAAATATTTAGACATTAATTTTATAAAGAATTAATTAATGTGTTTTAATATGTAAAATTCGGAAATAAAATTTAGAAAATATTACGCCATTAAAAAATGTATTAATTTGATCTTTTCAAACGTTTTTGTTAATGTTAATATAATATCATAAAACAAAAATCATACTTAAAAAAAAAAAAAAAAAAAAAAAGCATTAAGTATTTATTTTGATACACAGATATATGTAACAACACACATTTTGGATTATGGCTAGGTATTTCTTAGAATGACAAAAATTTCCTTTTTTGAGAAAATATTGATATATATTTATATATATATGTATATTAATATGCAGATTTTTTTTAAAATATAATTTGAATGAATTTTTCCCAAAAACAGTTGAACGATTTTTTAAAACATTTTAATTTCAATTAAATTCACGTGTTTCAAAATTTTTGTATTTAGCTAATTCAAACACAATCATAAACTCATATTGAACTTTTATGCAAATTTCACAAATAACTAATAAGTCAACAACTTAAGTGTATGTCATTGTAAAAATGGTTAAACAGAAATTTATTTACAATCTCCAAAATCATGAATTCACGTCTTTGGAATTAGCAAATCACTATACAGAAAATCGGTACGATTTTAGAAAGGTTGTCACGTTGACTGACGTAAAATAAAGTCAAAGCAGAATGTACAGTGGCATTAAAAGCCTTTTCCGCCGTTGAAGTGTTACGCAATTCAAAAGTAATTGCTACACCGATTAAAATTTGAATCTAAATTTCGCCGTGTTTAATTTTGGTGATTTTAAGGGTAAAGCTGTCTACACAAATATTTGTTCTAAAGTATTTCAACGAATACATTTAGTGAATAACTTAACATTTTTAAAAGGAAAATTTTCTTTTCAATGAAACAAGAATGTTTAAAAAATTAATATTTTAATTGCATAAAAGTAAATTGTATAAGACTTAAATAATTAAAAATAAATTTTAAAATGCTGTATTCATTGCATTAATCTTTCTATTGAGCATTTAATCTTTAACATAATTTCTAGTTATTTTATATCATGACGCGTTATTTAAATTTATGACTGCTCCTCACCCCCCCCCCCCGAAAAATAAATAAATTAATTAATTAATTAAATTAAGTAATTAATTAAATAAATAAAATGAACATTTTTTATATTTTGTTTATTTAGAAATCGACCTAATGGATTCAGGCAATTCCCTTCTCTCTCTCTGTATATATATATATATATATATATATATATATAGATAGATAGATAGATAGATAGATAGATATATAGATATATACATTAAACTTAATATTTTAGCATATAATAGATACATGTCAATGCCAACTCAGCAAAAATTAAACTAATAATAACATATTGCTAAAACTATCACAAAACGTTGCAATACATGTTAAGATCCAATAAGAGACAAAAACAATTTAAATTACTTACGCCCACTTCAACGAAAAAAAAAAGACCATTAAACATAATAGCGGAGAAAGTAATTAAAGGACTTCAGAATAATAATTGGAATAAAAATTGGATTAATAATTCGAATAAAACGTGCTTAAAAGTAGAAGTATTAACTCATCAGGGGGCAAGTACTTCATAAAGCTGTGAAGGCTGCAACGATTTCGTAAATCAATATAGCTAACAATAGCAAATTTATATTGTTCAGGCCCCAATCGATCTGCAAAGTCATTTTGAATAAGAAATGAAATAAAATATTAAATCAAATCATCCAGGAAAGCAGTGAGAAAAATAGAAAAAAAAAATCCGAAAAACCATATGTAAAGCTATCAACCAAACATGGAGAAGGAAGTTGCCATCATATTAATGGAAATAAAAATAAATTCTTTGCAAGCTTCGAATAATCGGTAAAGAATTAACAACTGAGCATTTTCATTAACGATAAAACTCATAGTGAAATTGTTGATTTAGTTAAATTTTAATTTTTTAATTTAGTTAAATCAATCCTACTAAAAATTATCCGTAGAGATTAAAAAAAAAAAAAAAAAAAAAAAAAAAATGTACTTGGAAATGGCCAACGGTTATCAATTGAGCTGATATACGAAGAGATCAATTGAACTGATATCCGTAGAGATCAATTGAAATGTTATCCATAGAGATCAATAGAAAAAAAAATGTACGTGGAAATGGCCAACGGATTTCAATTGAGCTGATATCCGTAGAGATCAATTGAACTGATATCCGTAGAGATCAATTGAATTGTTATCCATAGATATCAATAGAAAAAAATTGTACGTGAAAATGGCCAACGGATATCAATTGACAACTAAAATTCGTAAATGTCTACTGGTATCAGTAGTGCATATCAATAGCATAAAACAATAGAATCTGCGGATATCAATGAAAATCCATAGCATCTTGCTCAAAAATGGAGCATTTTAAACTATATTTAATTAAATGATAAACCTAATTAAGCTCAATACCTTTTTGGCCATATCGGCTTTCAAGGCTGATCCGCTTCGTCTTCAGCGACCTTGTTGTGCCTGCAGTAGTTGAAACTGACGTTTTCTTTTGTTGACGCTCTTCCAGTGGGTCACACCACACTTCACTCAAGCCTGCGCGTGACTCGTGCCCATCACATGCAATCTGGTTATCGATGATTTTCATCGTTTCTCGGAAAAAAGCGTAATCTGAATTGTTATAATCAGCGATTTTAATAGTTTCATTGAATTTTATACCTATTGGATGAGTGCAAAATGTCTATCCGTTTTTATTACCCATAAAGAAGAGCAAATCAAGGCAAGATAAACAGTACCTATTATTTTGCAAAATCCACACTGCAACCTTTGACCTCTTGCCACCTTTCTGGTAGGAGAAGAATCACACGGCGGTAAAATTCTGACAGTTTTCACAGCATCAAGATCATCATAGATTTTCTGACTGAAAGAATTGTTCAACGCACGAAATAAATGGTAGACAGTTGGTTCCAAGTCGGAAGAATAGAGAGGGTGGGGTAAAACCTCTCAACCAAAGTCCTGTAACTTTTGGCGAATGATGACAGCAGCATGTGGCCTGATGTTATCATGACGAAGTATAACACTGTGATGATTGATGTAACCTGGCCGCTTTGCTAGAAAATTTGAATGCAGTCTGTTTAACTGTAGAGAGTAGAAGGCAGCATTAATGTTTGTTTGAGAGACAGGACCTCCCAGTGAATTATTCCCTGCACATCCCACAACACACTCATTAAACACCTTCTTGGGATGACGTTCAGCTTTCGAAGTCAATGCAGAAGGATCAGAAGGGCGACACACAGTCCTACGACGCTTTGCGTTGCGGTACATAACGCACTTCTCATCTCCTGTCACAATTCGTGTGAATAATGGGTCATTTTTGTATCGGGAAAGCAAGGAAACACAGGGGGCGATTCGGTTATCCCATTGATTAGCTGTCAGATTATGTGGAACCCAACAATTCAACTTTCTCATAAAACCCAACTTAACCAGTAATCTCTCGACCGTTGTCTGGTGTATGTTGAAAGTCTTCGCTAATTCTTGCACTGTTGGGTTCGGGCTGTTCCTTATGGCTTGGTCAATATCGTTGTGTCCAACGTGTGATGGTTGTCCACTAATAGCCTGATCTTGGTAGCTTCCGTCTCCTTCCCAAAATTTACAAAACCATCAGTGATATGTGCTTTCATCTATTGCACCTTCCCCATAAACTTGACAAACATTGCGACATGCTACGTCTGCCATATTCTTTTTATCGAACTCGTACAACAAACAATGTCTTATATGCTCCTTCTCACTTTCCATGTTACACTCTCTGATTTTTTTTGTTTTTAATTAGATAATTGGTTTTGTGAGACACGATGCATTTATATGTGAGGCATCCACACGTTTGATTGGCCGACGACTTGCGTCATTGCAATGTCATGTGTGACATCAAGGCCACTGAAAAATTTGCATATCCAAAAACGGTTAGAACTTTTGCACTCACCTAAAGTAAATTTTGGGGGGACTTTTTGGTTTTAAAATAGAAATAAAATATATTAAAAATGTAATAACAAAAACTCAGTAGATAAATTATATAGAAAAAGAATCTATAATCTCAATTCCTAACCACCAAAAAGTCCCTCCAAAATCTACTTTTCTTATTCCTTTTGATCAAGAGGCATGAATTAAAATTAAGAATACCGCTAAAAAACACAATTTAAATATTCCCATCAAACCAAACCCCAATATTTACCAGTTAATTCGTAGTGATAAAGATACCATTCCCTTTCTTAAAACTGCCGGAATCTACAAATTACCTTTTAATTATCCTAACAATAGTACCGAATGCTACACGGGGTCTCCAAAAGGAAAATATCCACTAGATTAAAAGAACACAATAGCGATATAAAATACGGAAAAGCAACTATAGCCCTAACCTATTGTTATCAAGAAAATATAGATACAAATTTCAATGAAGCTAGTAAAATCGCTGATTATAACTATTCAGATTACGCTTTTTCTGAGAAACGATCAAAATCATCGATAACGAGTTTGCATGTAAAGGGCACGAGTCGAGCGCATGATTGAGTGAAATGTGGCACGTCAAAAGAAAACGTCAGTTTCAACTACTGCAAGCAACAGCAAGGTCGCTGAAGACGAGGCGGAAGCCGCTACGGCCAAACAGTTATGGAGATTAGAAAGGTTTATCATTTAATTAAATTTCTAGAAACACCAGCACAAAGAATAATATCTCCAGTCAGTATAAAATTTTGTGGCGCTTTTCTTCAAATATAGATCAATAAAAATGTGCAATTTAACATAATACTATGCAAAATCTGAACAAATGTATTAATAAAAGATTTTTTTTTTCATATGGTACATTTAAATTTACTGTAAGGGGAATAAGCAAATAAACCCCCAATTTTATTATTAAATTGTTTGAAAAATTAATTAAGAAGCATTTTTCATAAATTTTATTAGTATTTAAAGATACTACTACTTAAAAAAAAAAAAAAAAATAACACTTTAAAGTATTGCTAATATAATAAACAGTGTTTAACTAGGTAAATATTTCTTTTAACATTTAAGGCTAAAATTAAAATAGAAAATTAAGTGTTAATCTGAAATCTAAAATTTAAGATCCAATGTAACGGTTTAAAAAATATAAATAAAGCGTGTGTGCTATTTCCCCACGTAGGCTTAACTCGATTGTCATTTTTGCCCCGATTCCCAATGTAGGTTTACTGCGGCACAGATGTTTTGTCCGATTCCCCTTATCCCGTGTAGGTTTTAGCTTGCCGCCACTGCTTTAATCACCAGCAAATGAAGGAATATCACAGAATTATCGCTGAGTGCATTGAAACAGAAAGCAAGATATAATTAAGTCTGCTCATACATTTAAGAAATTTATTAAGGAAACTCGAGCAAGAAAATAGCGCGTCCCGTGGGGAACGTTAAATGTTTAAAATATTCGGTCCTTTTTGCGTATTTCGCAACAGCGAATCAGCGTAACCCCTGCTAATATCGCTATGTACATACAGGATGATTACAATTACATTTCTACTATAAACCGTCCTTATCACTAAAATGGACAAATTCATCTTAAGAACCATCTATACTATCTCTATTTATACCAAATTTGGTGGCGAATCCATTTACTTCTTTTAACTGTAGAAAGTTGTTTAACCCTCTAAACCTTTGAACTGGATTTTTCTAAAGCAAGAAATATCTCTCCAAAGCGTGCGAGACGTAAAATTGTAACTTAAAATCATGAAGCTAGAGTACTCAATAAGACAGTGGCAAATCCAGAACTTTTTTTTTTTCTTTGGGGGGGGGGAGGGGGGAGGGCTAAGATTTTTCAAGATGTTATTCCAGATCAATGAAACATTTACAACTGCAATATCAACTGTGAATGCCAGTACTTTTTTGGTGGGCGGGGGACTTTAGCCCCATAGCCCCTCTACCCCCCTTAGATCCGCCACTGCAATAATATTATGTTTTTAGACAATGTGATTATTTTTTAAGTACAAATGTCGTTCGAGGCTACAGACTGAGAGGTTTAAAGCAAAAGTTTAGTTATAAATACAGTTCTGGGGCCAATTTGATAAATATTTTGTTTCAAAAATAGGTCATTCAGAAAAATCCTTAATCTCGAAATGAAAAACCTTTAAAATTCACACACACACACACAAAAAAAAAAAAAAAAAAAAAAAAAAAACATTTAAAAACAAACCTTTCGCAAAAGTGTAATGATTTTAAGAATATTAAAAAATCTTAGCGAAAAAAAATTACGTGTTTGCTGATCAATTGGAAAAATACATTTTAAAGTCAAATTACACCAATGATCTGTATAATAGAAACTGAATCGCATTACAACGCCACGAAGTGCCAGTCGATGCCCTATAGTAAAGCTTAGCCAACGAAAACAATTAAAATAACTTTTGAAATAGCATAGGAAACAGTTTCACTCTTACATAGTCCATGGCTTTTTATACCTTTCTATTGTTCTAAATAATGCGAAAATCATTATTAATACTTCATATGACTAATATAAAAAGTACTTTTTTATATCTATAATAAGTGATACAGTCGAACCTTGTTAACGTGAATCGGCAGGGGGATAAAAATATATCTATATATATATTCATGTTAGCAGTAGTTCATGCTATCAATAACTCAGAAACTAATCTTTCTTTTGACGGGAATTGGAAAAACAATTCATGTTAAAAATAATTCACGTTAAGCTTGTTCATGTTAACCAGGTTCAACTATATTTAGAATTTTTCATACATTGACCATTAAAAATAATAAATTTCTTTAAAATTAGAAAAAAATGAAATTCAGCTACTACAAATTTTTTTAACAACCCTGAATTCAGAAGTAGCCCCTGAGAAGTTTCATCCGTGGCCATTTCAATATTTCAATGATATTATTCTGAATCATCTGATCTAGCAAAAGATCTGTTTCAAAGTTGTAGATTCTTTTGAACGATCAGTCATTAAAAAGTCCAATTTTGAGAAGGTTTTTGAGCTTAGCATCCAACAGTTTTTTTTTTTTATATTATTTATTTTTATATTATTTATTTTTATATATTTCTTTTAATAATGAACTGGGAAGTTTGGAAATGATGAAAAACTTAAATATTTAGTAAAATTATGAGAAAAACCAAACTTCCGAGTTGAAGAGAAGTTAGAAAATACAGGGAATTTCGAGAAAATATTGTAAAATATCAGGTAAAATAAGAGATGTGATATATATATATATAAAAAAAAAAAAATAAAGAAAAAAAATTAAAAAAAAAACAGAAATATAGGAGCGTTGCTAGCCTGTGAGTTTAATATTATTTAAAACTTTTATTAATAATTTAAGAAAAGAAATATAAACAATCATTCAAACAACAACAACAAAAATAATAATAAAATAAACGAACTGCAACAAAATATATCTGCAAAACATAAATATCGAACTAAGTCTGGCGCCACTGAAAATATTAACAATTCATAGAATTACTATCTACAAAGAAAGTAATTACTTACTAGTATACAAAATATACAGTAATCCAGAAACACGAGCAAGTTTATATGTTTTTCGAACATCCCACAAAGCGTCGGCGTCGTGCTCATGGTCGTAGCGTAAACAACAAAATGCTTCTGCAAGTTGAGTTGTTCATAACTCCAGCTTTTCTATCGTTCAATAAAAATTTGAAAGGATTATTTTAAAATACTGTTACACTTTTTTACACAGTCGAGGCAAATCGTTGGTAATTTAAACAAAAATTAAAATATTTATTCAAAAAGATAATTGGATTTAAACTCATGTAACAAACTTATTTGCTATTATCAATTCTCGGATAAGGTCACCAAAGGGGACAGTCCCCTTTTCTAATTTTATTATTTATTTTATTTTATTTTTTTTGCATAATCTTTTTTTTTTCTTTTTTCGAAGTGAATCTTTTGTCGCCATTTAAAATTTGAAATTTATGATACTGTACTCTTTTTTAAGCATTGCTTTTGTCGCCATTTCTTGTTTTGAAATTGGAGTCATCTCGCCGAAAAGAAACAGATTCGGAAAAGAAGGTTTTTTTTTTTTTTTTTTTTTTTTTTTTTTTTTTGCATGTGAGTGTGTTATGTTTCAAATAAATATTATTATAGTTTAAATATTTGAAACTTTTGTTTTTTTCGGGGCTTGGGGAAAAAATGTACCAGTTTTGCAAACCCATAAATAGGCCCGAATACCAATTTTCTTTATATCTTCGTGATTTTTTAAAATTCTGCTTTTATTTTAAAATAAAAAAAAAAATAATTAATTAAAGATAAAAATAAAATGCTATATTTTAAATTTTCAATCAAAATTTCTCATTTTATTTAAACATTTCAATTTTTTTTTTTTTTTTACGTTACCAGGCATAGGGCAAAATTGTACTCGTATATAAAGACGCATAATGAGGCTTAGTTATTGAAAAATCTTAACGGAAATTTTTGTTTTTATTTGTTATTTTCAAAAGAAGCCGGGATATAAATCTTGTGATAGTGACGTGAATGTCCCCCCGCCCCCTAAGGGGTGGGGGGTCCCCCTGAAGACCATCAAAATTAATGTTTTTTGAAAGAAGGCTTCATTCCATTTAAAGCAATGCGTAGCACGTGATTCTGCATGCTTTGAAACGGGAGATAGAATTTTTTTAACATTTTAAACTTTTATTTTTCTGGGACTTGGAAAAAGAAATTAACAAAATTTGCAGATATAATTTTTTCTGCAGATACAATTGGGATCAATAGCCTACCGATCGAATTTCTAATGTTGTCTGTGAAGGTCTATTGATATCGATTGGGGATATAATCAATTGGTTACAGATGTCAATAGCTTATATTGATAGCTATAGAGACATCCATAGAAATCAATTCATATCAATAAAACTATATTGATATCAATAGCCTACTGATCAAATTTCTAATGATGTCTGTAAAGGTCTATTGATATCAGTTGAGGATATAATCAATAGGTTACAGATGTTAATAGCTTCTATTGATAGAGATAGGGGCATCCATAGAAATCAGTTCATACCAACAGAACTCTATTGGTATCGATAGATTTTTGTATTGATCTCTAAGGATCATTTTTAGTAGTGAATGAACTTTAAAACCTTCATGGAAAAGAAAATTAACTACAGCTAATATTAATTCAGCAGTGAGCAAGCGCCATCTATCGTGTAGCTAGATAAACATTAATAATTCAGTTAAACTAATTCAGGTTTAAACAAACAATTGCTATAAGTTGTATTATTTATAGAAGATTTTTAACTTAATGATTTAAATGATTATGTGGCACCATATAAATAATTAATTATTTTTTATGTTAGTAATGTTAAACCTAGATTAAAAAAGCTTAATCTAAAAGTTATTAATAAGAATTAAATGTTAAGTTTTAACAAGACACCTTCACAAGCAATACACCCAAAAAGCACACATGTAAGAAGAAGCAGTAAAAGACAATCTTGAATGATTAAAGTATATTTTATTTCTTTGGATAATTTTAATTATATATATAATTTACCTAAATTCGCATAAAATATTTCAAATAATGCTCTTGAAGAATGTTCTTATTGTATTGATTTAATTGTTTTCTTTAGCTTTTTTTTTTTTTTTTTTTTTTTTTTTTTTTAAATTTTACTTCCTAAATGCCCTTTTATGTTAAATATTTATATGATATTGTTTCATTTTTTTTTTATTCCTCTGATATTTTATACTCTTCATTTAACTTTTTATTTTTATATTTAAATAGGTTTCAACCAGTATTTTTCTCCACTGTTAGGTTTCCACGTGGCAACTATTTGAAAATTTCAAGCTAAGATTCTATATATGCATAGTCCGCATCAGGGTCTAGGTATACTTTGTTAAGTAACTTGAACCGCTATCATGATTCAAATGGCCGGCCATTGGAAATTAAGCCGTCATTTGAAATAAAGCATCCACTGTATAATTTTTACAGACATATCTTGGAGTACATTGTAAAGCAACTTGATCCCTCATTTTGTATCCAAGTACTGGCCACTTGAAAATTTTAAATTTGCATAATAAAAAGGTATGTATGAACGGCTTAGCTTAAAATACCATATATACATACATTAAGTCAGTGTCTTAATCAAGATTGTTAATCACCTCAAACCATTATCTGGTTTCAAAATTACGGCAATTTAAAAATTGCTCAACTGGATACTTTCCGAATTAATGAGTAAATTCCAACCAAAGTTGTTCGAAGGACTTACACTATAGATTTCATGAGGAACATAATTTGGCACTTTGTTTTCAACTAACGCCCACTTGAATTGTACATTTATTTTGAGAATGACATTTAGAATGCGCATTTTGAAAGCGCAAATTTAATAGGTGAGATTGTGGGGGTGTAAAATGTAGAGTTACAGTCTTGGAGAGTCTTCTGTTAATGTTTTAGGGTATGCCGAATGGATAACGCACATTCCGAAAAATGTGTAATTGATGAAGGACTTCAGATGAGAAGCGAAATATTTAAGCAAGACAGAGCAGCAGCCTTCAAAAATTGTGTTTTAGGGTTTTGAGAGGTGAAAAACAGATTGAACATACTTTTAAAAGTATAAAATGAATAAGAGATAGTTTATTAAGAGGCACAACAGAGTTTGTTAAGAGGCACAACATTTAAAAAATATAAAAACTAGCTATGACCTTTACATTTTGTGTGAACACTTTTTGCGGCTGATGAATTGATTGCGCATACATTGGAAGATGTAAAATTAATAAAGGGCAAAACAGGGAGGCAAATTTAAAAAATCGCGTTCTGTTGATTTTGGAGATAAGGAATAGACTGCTAATAATTTTAAGTATGTAAAATTAATGAAACGGAGAAAGAATACAATTTATTTATTAACTTTTAATAGAGCTATGAGTTGAAAAATTCCTTTTATAAGGTTTTCGGGTGTATTTTCGAAAGGTGTAAAACTGAATGAAGTAGACAAATGAATGCGCGTCCAGTGATTGCTTATATAGTCTGTCGCAAGCTGTGGGCACTCAGACATGTAAATAGAGAGGAGAGGAAAATGCCGCAAAAAAAAAAAAAAAAAAAAAAAATCCCACATTGATTTTTTTTTTTTTTTTTTTTTTTTTTTTAGTTTTAGGAGGAATTAAAAAATGCGCGTGCAGCGTGAACAAGTATGAACTGGTGAACGTAGTGTACATACGGAGCTGGCATAACATCGTAAAAGAAGAAGCTGCTAAGTACAGCAGCGCGGGTCCCAACCGAGATTCGTACACGAAGTCAGATGAAATTCTCTAATTTATATGATATTTCGAGAATTCACTTAAAATCGTAATTCATTTAAATATGTGACCTGCTAGTGGCTGAAACTCCCTACTGATGTTTTTAAATTTAGAAATTTTCAACCTTTAACGTTTCAAAACTCCTTAAATAATAACAGATTTTGCCTTAAAACAGATATTGTCTTGAAATACATCATTAATTTAAATTCAAGAAATTCGTTTGTATTTTATAATTTGAAAACTACCTTTCTTCTAATGGCAAATAAAACATTTTGTCCGAGATCGCAGAGCTCTTACTCATTTAATTTATTTTTATTTTTTTATGATCGTTTTACTTTACTGTCACCAGAATTTTCAAAAACAGAATTTTTTTCTTGGAGATTTTAGTGCAGTTATGGCCTTTAAAACTTCAAGAAAAATTTCCTATTGAAAATTGTGGTGACAATAAAATAAAAGGATCGTAAAAAAGTAGGAGTGCTGTGCCTCCTGATTTTGAAGAAAAATTATATTTATTCAATTCAAGATCGTTGGTTTTATGACGTTAGATTGGCACTTCTTTTAGTTTTCGTTATCGGTACCGGTTCTTTCTGTTTAAATTTTGTTGCCGTAAAGTTTTCCAAAATGTTTTAGTGAAAAATTAGTTTTCTTAATTTAATTTCATCTCTTTAAAATGTAAATTTAATATATATATATATATATATATATATTTATTTATTTATTTAATACTTTTAGAAATAGCAATAATTGAAAAAAAAAAAAAAATCTTATATTTTCCTTAAAATGTAATCGTTTATTTTTCGTTAAAAACTGATGTATCTGCGATAGGTAGCGTGCAATTAATAATTATTTTTTCATCTAAAATAAATAAATGGTGTTTGCCTTTGAATACATTTTAATTTCTTGAATACAATTACTTTAATTTTTTTTTCCTTTTCAGTGTTTGCATGATAAATCTGTCGTTACAGGACTTCCAAAATTAATCGTTAAATATTTCCAGGTTTAGACGATCAGCAGTAATGAAATACAAAATGCAATCATATACAACATGTGGCAAATGATACGCAACACACGAAAAATGAAGAAGTGTTACGGAGAGAAACAATATGCCAACAAGTGTGCCCAGGAAGGGAGATCAATTGCGTGTATACATTTTTGCAATCGTGAGTTGCCATTCACATTACACAGTAGTATCATGACACTCCTAAACACCCCAAAAAAGAGTTCCATAACGTGTTTAATAGACAAATTTCAAATAGAATGAACAGTGAAGTATTTAAGTCGGAACAAAACTCTAACCAATTTGACAGTAACAAAAGTGGCCGATATTGAAGACAAAAGTAATAAAGAGCTTAATTAACCGTCGCAGTACTCTACAATTCAACTCAACAAACCTTGCATGTCGACACATCATGTACTGCAATTCAGGAACTGCATCATGGCCTGCAAACGTATCTCTATCGTGTACAAAGTGTACATGATTTGAAATTTCACGATATGCCCGCCAGAATGTTTTTCAAAATGGTGTTCATAAACACTAGAACATTTATGAACACCACCTAGAATAAATTTTGAAAGTTTTTCTGGCGGACATATCGGGAGGTTTTAATTTGTGCGCACATTGTACACGATTGGTTCACGTAGAAAATGCACCATTGTTATTTGAGTAACTGGCCTGGTAAATGGGATGTTCATAAACACAATAACGTTTGTTTGTCTTATCAGATTCACCTACAGTAGATTCCCTCCAATGTTGAATTCAGGGACAACGATATTGTTGAAATCCTATCTAAGGACGGTGTTTCGGAAGCCTTCTTGTCTTCTTTGTCTCTCACCTATATGGAGATTTTTTCAATGTTCAAGAACAATAATAAATCCTCTTGACGTGTTCCACCCGTGCACCATTGGTACCTGATTAACTGGTCGGGTGGATCTCTGGCACTTGGTTATAAAATGCAAGATCATGCCACAGTAATTTGCTTCCTCGGGGATTATCTTATAGATCTGTGACATTTTTAGGTGGTTCCAACATTTTTGACGTCTGTGCCAAGTGTTCTATTGAGCAGGCTTCACCTGATCATATCCTCGCATGCCTGGGGATTTTTAGGCAGGACCTTACTGACAATCCTCTGTTGGTTCTCTGTTTCTTTAGAGCGCATAATTCCATGGTCCGTATTTAGCCGTGCTAGTCTATGGGGATGAGCAACAACAACAGCAAAAAATATATATATATAACGTTTATTTCACCGACAAGGCCTGTTTTACTCTGTTCCGGTACATTGATTCTCAAACATTCCTAATATGGTTGAAAGAAAATCCTGAAAAATCATTTGATTCATTTGTAATTTGTGTATGGCGCGACGTTCCGCATATATAAATCGGGGAACTGTTATTATTTGACAGCACAATTAACAATTCAGCCTATAATTTGTTAGTCTGTTACAACCCTCATAAAGGGAGGAAGCCATTGCCCAAAAACTTGCTTCAACCATGTTTTCCTTAAAGCGTTTTTTGGTGACCGTCTGATTATCAAGTCTGGACTTGACACCTCCGTACTATATTCTGTGGGGATATATAAAAAATGTTGTGTACGCAAAATTCCCGATATCCATAGATAAACTAAAGCGGGAAATTGAACAAGAGATCAAATCGTTTAAAACAAATGTTGATAAAATTCGTCGATAAACTTGTTAAACGTGCCAATGTTTGTAAAAACGTTAATGGGGGTTCATTTCCAACATTTCTCGTAATTTGTATTCAATAAAAGATTATCTTTTCTGTTGTAACATTTTCAAATGTGCGTACATAATATTAAATATGAAGATTATTTTTTTCGATATTTAAACTGAATACATTTCGATGACAGTGGAACGACATACACACGCACACACACACACATATATATATATATATATATATATATACATACATCTGCGATATATAGTAGATCCTCGCTTACCCGAGGGAATGTGGACCAAAGGTACCTTAGATAATCGAAAGCTCGGATAAAACGTACTCTGTCGTAAATCGGAAGAGAAACATTCTGCAAAGTTGTATTACCAAAAAAAAAAAAAAAAAAAATCAGTTTAAATAATCACATTCTTAGTCCCTGCTGAATTTTTAATAAATTAGATATTTCCAGGTACAATTAAAATTAATTAATTAAATTTATCTTAGACTTATTTATTACATAAAATAATTTTTCAAATTGTAAATAATTAAAAATAATTATGTTTGATTATGATATAAATTATCTATTTTATTTTATTTTATTTATTTATTTTGTGTTTGTGTATGATATACCATAAAATAAAAACAATAAAAATAAGTACTTTCTGATTTAGATGCATGAAAAGAATATATGCACACTTCACTAAGCAAAATTATGTTTTCACCTTTGTTATTTATTGGAAATAATATGTTATAAAACAACTCATCCTGCAGCACATCAACGACAAAAGGAAATTAAAAGAAATCAAGTACTAAATATATAAGGAATAAATTCGAATGAAAAAGTTTAACGTTAAATTTAGAAATCATTGTTGCTTAAAATTCTATCGCACCTTTTATCTAAGACTCTTAATTATTTTTCCAGTATAAGTAGAATTCATAATTATAAATAATTAAGCTATCATTTTATTTTACGCCAGATCAGTTCGTCCCAAACGCATCCAGATCCGATCTGTGAATGCAATTCATTCCTACTGGCCACGTTTTATATATGTGTGTGTGTGTGTGTGTGTGCGCGCGCGCGCGTGTGTGCGTGTAAGTGAGTTTAAACAAAGTTAACCTTAAAAATCGACTTTATTCCATTCTTTTTATTTATTCAAAACCGTGAAGCAAGCCGTTTGTAAACCGTGACAAATAAATCTCTTTCAAATCTTGCCTGTATGCATGTATGATGTCCGACACTTTATCTAAAGTCTCTGAATTCAGTTTAGACACGTCTAACTACATGTTAAAAATGTTTATGAATACAGAAATATGAAATTTATAATATATTTATAAACTTAAAATTGAAGTTATATCTCATCATAAATTCTACTTTTTTTTTTTTTTTTGTTCTCCTTAATTTCTAAGATAATGTGCAAATAATCATAAGTAATAGGACTATGATAAAAAAGCTGTAATTTCAATGCATCTAGATAAAAGCTAAAATCTATTTGCTCTATAAATATGTTAACTTTAACCCCCCCCCCCCTAAAAAAAAAAAAAAAACATTTTATCGATAATATCTTTTATCTTTATTTATAATCTGATAGTTTTCATACATACATATTTGTATATCTGTATGAAAACATATATCATAGATAGATAAATATATACTACAACCCTCCTCATCGGAATTCATTGAACCTATACATAGATATGATTACCTTGATAGTATGTGTCTTGAATTACAAAATTCAATATTTTTAGAAAGAAGCTCTTGTAACTGGAGAACTCTTAAAACTCGCAAACTACACTGAGAAAAAATTCTATGACTGACATCTAGAATCTACTTTGTGGTTCTAGTAAAAATATCTCCATGTCATCCTTATAAATTCTAGTCCACTTTGAAAGCGATTTCTAGAAACCTCTGCTTGAATTCTAGAGCATTCGCCTATATTCTAGAGGTCAAACTTATTTAAAATTCTCTGTAAATAAATGTATACACAAGAGGCGAGTTCTAGCAAGTATAATGTCGGTTTATGAGTCAATTCTAGAAAATCAAGAGAGAATTTCTCACAGCGCAAAGTATTCAGAATATTTAGAATATTCAGAATACTGTTTCACCATCTAGAAATGTATGCACTAGAAACTCTCAATCATTTCGTCTATTCAGCTTATTGGCGTGCCTTATATGCATAGCTTAAAAATCTATATTTCTAGATTAGGGATTTAGAAACTGACCACTTACTCGTTCGGTATATATATATATTTTTTTTCTCAGTGTATACATATATATGTATATATATGCTCATAAAATTAGTAAATTTACCTAATTCAGTTATAAGCCATCACCATGCATCTCTAGTTGGCTTCTATTCTTAGTAACTTTGATCGTACATGTTATTGTAGCTCATAAGTGTATTAATTTGATGCCTGATGTATTTACAAAAAATGGCAATTTAGAAATTCCGCAAATTTTGCCACGGACTACAAAATTTTGGAAGGGGGACAGTATGGAATCTGAGGACCACGAGCAAGCCTCCTCCGTTTGAAGCAATGATACATTATCTTACAATAAAAATTTAACAAAGTGTTTGTGGTGAATATTAAAAAAATATTAAATAAATATCAATAATACATTATGCACTGCTTCCACTAATCATTTTGTGAACTGATTAGACTGTTAAACAAATAAATCATTATATATAGGTAAAAAATAATTTAATGTCTTTCAGAAATTTAGATTTCTTTTTTTAGTTTCTTTTCCCAAGCAATGACATTTTTTTAAATCCATTTTTGCAGCGTAATTCAGTTGTGTATTCTGGGAATATTTAAAAATGTAATTTTAAGCAATATATTTTACACATTCTTATCTATATATGCTATAAGAATTACTATTTTTTTTTTTTAAACCTTACTAATGTATGTTAGCGAATATATTAGTTCGGAGTTGAATTTTCGAAACTGAGTTTTTCTCTATAACTTCAAGTTTTAAGCATCCAGAATATGTAAACCATAACTTTAGCTGTTTGCTTCTTTTGTTTATTTATTTTTTTTCTCTGTCAGTGTGTGTGACTGTTCAGCATTCAAAACGATATTCAGCATTATGAATTTGTGTGGTACGCTGATATATCTATAATTTTTATTTATATTTCATTTATATTTTTATTTAGTTCGTATACATGAACATATCAAATATTTAAATAACTTACAGCTATGAGTGAAATTTTCGTTAGTAAATTTATCATTTCTTGACTTCTTTAAACAAATTTAAATATACATATATATTTTTATATACATTAAAGCCTTTGTCAGGATACAGAACCACTCAAATTTAATCAAAAAGAATACAAAGATTTTTTAAGGCAAAAATGTGTTTAATAATTTGAAATAAATATTTAAAGTTCAAACAAACTTCAATGTTATATAAGTGAAGGTGCATTATTTACACGGAGTGGGAAGGAATTTTACATCCCTCACACCGAATAATCAGAAATCTGTTCCAAAACAATTCTTAACTATTTTTAGAGTACATTGAAGTACATGAAATACAGGAATTTTTAATATACATCATAAAAACATGCTTTTATACTCTATTTTCTTAGAAATGATAGATAAGAAAAAGTAGTGTATGTGCCACTCCACATTATTTTAATACTCTTCCTTATAAATTTTAAAGTATAATATATAATTCCATCATACTTTTTTTATTTCAGTAAACCCCCAAGAAATATTGTCAGTAGCGGGAAACTCCGAGACATTTATAATTCAAAACACACACACAAAAAATTTTTATCCAATATTTTTTGCTTAGAGATATTGTAAGTAACCCCTAATAACATTTTTTTTTTCTGAAGCACAAGTTAAAAAAAAAAAAAGAAAGAAAGAAACTTCTTTAATTATGTAATAACCCGAGGCCTTGGTGGGACATGAATATAAGATAGATAAGTAAGGAAGACAGCTTGTCATCCCGAAGTGATTAATTTTTATCATTAATATGAAAATTAGTTTTTTTTTTCGTTCTTATGAATTTCGAGGAAAAAAGACATGTATAAAAATACAGAATGTTAATGCATCACGGGAATCCTCATAATTAATGCTCTAAGGTATCTAGTGGTATTTGTAGTTTTAGGAATGTGTAATGGAAAAAAAAAAATAAAAAATGTAACCATATAATTTTTCAACTTTTTTTTTTTTTTTTCTTTTCTACATAAATAGAATGTTACAACTAAGAAAAAAAGATAATTCAAATCCATATTTATTTTATGATTGCAATCTATTTCGTTAAAAAAAATATCAAAGAACAATTGTTATGCAAATCATTATTAATGAAACATTTCGCAGTATTAGAAACGTGCTCTTATAAATGAGGAACAGATATTCAAACCGTGTTTTTTCAAAAAAAAAAAAGTTTTTTTTTTTTCTTTTTTTTTTTATCTCAACATAAAGTAGTACGAAAATATACTGTTATTATTAATTAAAACTAACTTTATCCCATTATAAACTTACTTAGAAAACTGAGATTTCAATCAAAAGGGCTTCCTCCGGAGCCTGTATCCATTCAAATGGTGATTCATCCAGCCAACCAATCAGAGCTGTTCTTAATGGTCATGTGACCTGCACACGTACCAGTTTTTATATTTATTTATTTTGTTAATGCTATGTTGGTGCATACTTTTTCACTGAAAAAGTGCTTTACATATATCCACACTGGAAACATTCAAAACATGTTTCTTCCTCTGGTTTTCGTTCAAAACATGATTTATCCCAATTCCAAATGCATTTTTCTAATTAATTTTAAGTTCATTAGGTAAAGTATGTCTACATATCTTCCTAGAAACCAGTAATACATCTAAACAAACAATAAATAGAGTTTAAATGTGGATATTTTTTAATTTACTAGTTTTTTGTGTTTTCTGATAAATTGTATCCGAAGGAGAAAATACGGTTCGAATGTTTTGCTCTTCAAATACACAAGTTGCTTTAGAGCTTTTCATAAAACATTAAAAGGAGATGAATACATCAGAACGAGCGTTTTTTCTTTCTTTTTTTTTTTTTTTTTTTTTTTTTTGTCTTATAAAGCATGGCAGCATTACAAGCACTAAACAGCTAAATGTCGTTTAAATTGAAAGCAATTGTGAATTCGTAACAAATAACGAATGAACCACTGTTCGCTTTATTTTTCTGTTCTAAATATTTTGAAAATAATTAATTTATTTGCAAACTATTATTCTGTTCACAACTAATATTATTACAAATGATTTTAGATACTTTTTACAACAGCGTTTAACTGTTTTTTTTTTCTAGTTGATAGAATTTTGGCTAAACAGATATTTTGAAAAAGGTTTTTATGCACTTGTGACAAGAGCATTTAGCTGCTCATTCTAGAAGTAACAGATAGTATTTGGCTAAAAAGTTGCAGGAAGTATAAGAACTTTTAACAAATTGAAGGATATTTTATTTTTCAGTCATTGTTATTTCTAGAGGGCTTGATGAAAGATTGGCTCATTTTACAATTCAAGCAAAGGGGGACATGCATTTTATGACAGGTGTTGCGGGTATTAATGGTCCAAAACTCCAAAGAACTTGCCAAGATTGTTTCCCGACAACACTCTATTTGAAGCGTCATCTAACGGTTCAATATGTGCTTTGTGACCAAATTGTGACAAAAATTGCTCGTTTATATGTGTTCTATCAAACCTTAATTCACTTTTGTACTCACCTGTTTTACAGAATGAAAGTGTATGATGCTTGACCATGAAAAATCATATGGGGAGACGAGCATCACATTAACCTGAATAGAATTGTAAATACCTAGAATTGCCGATTTTTGGATGACAAATGATAAAATACTGTCAAAGAAATCCCCTTACATTCACCAGATGTAATTGCTTGGTACGGTTTAGCGCCAGGTACTATCATAGTTCCATTTTTGTACGATAACATTACCCTGACAGGTTGTATAATATGTTGTGTTACCGACGAGAAGCATTGCCACATGTTAAAAAATATTGCCATCCTGGCAAATCAGCAAAGGCAATTCCTGTAGAAAATCATTTTCATGCATGGTAAAGCCCCTTTGCACATTAGTTTAGCGGTAGAGCATTTGCTACGAGAAAAAAAATCACAAAAGAAAGAGTCATTAGCCGCTGCTTTCCAACTGCATGGTCACCTCGGTCCCCTGATCTTATCACATACAACTTTTGGATATAGAGTTATGTCCAAGATTTTCGAAAGAGTTCTTTCAGGATCTGTCTCTGTTGAAGAATGACATATCATAGGCTGTACAGTACATTCCTGCAATCATGTTACTTTCTGTTGTTGTGAATGCTGTACACAGGACGCAGTATGTGGTCCACAAAACCAGCCACCATATTAAATATGGTTTGAATTGTCTATTGATAAATTAATTTAATTTTAATATTTTAATAGTAGTATATAATATATTCTAATATCAGTATATTATGAATAACGTAATTTTGTTTTAATATTGAGTACAGATTTTTAAAATACTTCTCCTATTACACAGCACCACATATTTCCCTAGCGATGACTTTTGGAACTTTTCCCCGCTGAATCTTTAGTAATCCATATTGCTTAATCTTACTACAAAATTTGGCTACATGATCACACTACAGATTATTATGAATACCGTCAATTTAATTATGGCCATCTCGTATCAACCGCTAAGGAAGCTAAGATTGACTAGACAACTAAAAAATATGGGCAATGGAAAAATATATCAACCGCTTCAATAAATTGACTGTGTTTATTAAAATAAAGATAAAAATAAACCCAAAACTGCTTTCAGACAAAATATATTTTAAAATACCGACATTTAGCATTATATCTGTTCAGAAATATAAAGATTTAGAATTAATTTTTACCTTTCGAACATACTATGAAAGGAAAGTATTGTAATTATGTCAAAAATCAGACTTTGAAATTTTGGTGTTTCTATAGGTTTTGAGGTCCCCTAAGTTCATTATTAATATTTTTGTGATGATGTATGTATTTGTGTGTGTGTGTGTGTATGTATCTGTGAGTGAATGCAGTAGTGCTTGAACACATTGTTCGAATGAGCTGAAGGTTGGTACGTATGTTATAGGTTGCCATAGCACGACCCCTAATGAATTTGGGGAATCTAGAACTTATAGATCTTTGACAGGGACACAAAAAACAATTCTTTAACATTATGGCCTATGGGCCTATTTTTTACAAATGCGATAACGCCTAAACTCCTTATTCATTTAAGCTGAACATTTTTGCACATGTTATAAATCACCTTTGCACAAACTGTATAGATTTTGGTCAATCTATCACATATAGTTTTTTATAGGGGCACAAATGAAAAATCTTTATCGTTATGGTCTATTAATCGAAAGTTTTAAAATCGATAGCGTCTAAACGACTCATTCATCTGAGCTAAAAATTTATGCACATGGTATAAATCACTGTCATAAGAAAAGTATATATTTTTGTGAATCTTGTGCTTATAGCTTTTTTACAGGGATACAGAGAACAATTCTTTATCATTATTTCCAAATTCTTTCAAGTACGATAGCGTCTAAACACTTTACCCTATTGATCTGAAAATTTATATACATATTGTAGGTCACCGTCGCACGGATTGTATAGAATTTGGGGAATCTGTTATATAGATTTTAACTGGGACACAAAGAAAAAATCGTTATCTTTAAGATTTATGGACTCAAATTATTTCGCGTGCAATAGTGTAAAATAAAACAATGGAGAAAAATACTAAAACACCCTGTTGTAAATTTCACTTTTGTTTATTTAATGAATTCTCTTTTATTTTAATTTATTTATACAACCGTTAGTTATTTGATGTTCGAAAAGTGGAGTGAAGTCACTCCAGATTTTTCATTTTGTTCATCATACTGAATTGTATAATGAGGGTTATTATAATGTAAAAGAATAATTTTTTTAAATATTATTTAGAGAAAAATTTAAACAACGAAAGATGTGTATGTATATCTGATTTAACAAACACATCATAATATATATATATATATATATATATATATATATATATAAACAATATTTTTAATATTGAATTTTATACTCTTATATTATTAGGTTACACGTATTTTAAGATATTTTGTATTTATTTTGTATTTATTTTGTTTTTATTTTTTCCTTTTTGTTTCACTTGTAAAATATTATCTATACTGCATATGTTATTTGAAAAAATTTCCGCCCACAAATATAAACTTTAAACATGAGTATAATGCACGAGATACAAAAATTGATTTCTTTGTAAAAATAATACAATCATATAAGAATAGCAACCATATCCTTATCACATAAATATATCTTTTCTTTTTTTTTTTTTTTTTTTTTTTTTTTTCATACAAATTTCTATCATCCCTCGAGTCCTATTTTAAAGGAATTCTGAATATTTTCAGTGGCTTTTTGCTCAGGTATTTTGCATTTTTTCGATAAAAATTGGATTATCTTTCTGATCGCAGGAAATATGCAGAAATAACGTCTGTTATTTATTCATTTATTTTTTGTAAAGTTGTTTTTATTCCTTTCTTTTTATTTAAACATTTTGTAGGGTTTATTTTTTTTTAATTATTCGGAGATGAAATTTACAACTGAATGTGTATGCATCTAAAGATGGATATAATTTTGTGTTCTTTTATCATAGGTGAATATTTTATGTAATATTTTACTTAGACGGTTTTCTTATCATGTGGAAATAAGAAATTCTAGATATAAAATACAAATTTTGGAAGTAAAAAGAAAATTAGAAAATGAAATGAAAGTCCATATAACAAAACTCTCATAATATTAGTATGCTTTTAGTTTGATATAAATTTATTATGTTCCTTTCCTTTATTTATTTATTTTTTTAATTCGTGGTTTGAAGTGATAAGAAAACAAATTACAACTATAAAAAAGTATATTTTTTACATAAAATTTTAATAGCGCAAAAAAAAGTAAATTTAAAAGTAAATTTACGATACATTATAATATACAATGGTACATCAAATTATATTTAATTTTAAGTTTTTTAAATTTTAATTAATTTATTAATTTATTAATTTATATATTTATTGAAATTAAAAAGTCTATATATATGTTAGTTTACTACACAACTTTTAACTGTTTTGGTTTTTAAATAAAGGTATTTTTGTAAAGAAATTTTCGTCTTATTTATGTTAAAAACTACTACAAAAAAATTCCATAAAACATACTACTGGTATTTTGTAAATCAAAATGGTCTGCATCTATGTTACTATTACATGAGAGTATGTAATTAAGCTTTGAGTAAAATGCCTGTTTAAAAATTTCTTTTCGGAAATACAATGTGATTTTTATGAAACCAAGATAAATATTACCTAAAGTATTCTGAAATTCTAGATTAAGTATGTTGGTAAGAAGTAAAGAAGAAAAAAAAAACAGAGGTAGAATTAACCAATATATATTAATTACATTAATAGTACGTTTTGAACATATATTATGTAAATAAAATAACATAATCATGAAACAAAAATAATCAACTAAGAATTCTGGAAGTATACGTAAATTACTTGAATTCCTATTTGTCAGTTTGATGGTGTGCGTGTCTGTGTATGTTTATATATGTTTGAGTGAACGTGATAATGTCTAAATGTATTAATCCGTTATGTTAAAACTCTCACGTTACATTATAAGTTCTTTTCAAGAAACTATAGATATATTCATGAAAGTTGGACTTACACCTTTTTAACAAGGACCCAAATAACAATTCTTATTCCTGACAGCCTCTTCGTTTTAGTAATATCAAGCAGTTCAAAACCAAATGACCCATGATACATTGTTTTGTAAAAACGTGACCTTTATGGAAAATACTATATTTTATTATTTTAATTCTTTAATTTGCAATCAATAACTAATTGGAACATGTCATTTACAAAAACATTAATTATCTGAAGTTTATTTAATTATTATCAAATTAATAGATTTCTTATAATGTAACCTCTCACTTTAGTTACTTATTATTCTGTCATGTGTTTTATGGAATAAACATATGATATTAATGATAATTTAATCCCCCATTAATTTTTTTATGCTTTTTTGGAATTTATTAGATAGGCTCATTATTTATACAAAATTAATATACTTTTGCTAAACAGAATTAATATTTTTTAAAAAAATGTAGTTACATAGGGCATATGATGAAAATAAACATGTCATCAAACTTTTTACACAAACGATGAAATGTATTGTATCAAAATGTTTATCAAATCGAAAAAAAAAAAAAAAAAAAAAAAAAAAAATTAAAAAAAATTAAAAAAAAAAAATAAAGATAAATAGATAAAGAAAAAAGAAAAATGCAAAACAAGACAAAATATGTTAAGAAATGTTCGTCGTTTACTTAAATTTTCTGTATAAATATTTATTTGTAAAAAAATAAATGTTATGAAATAGATTTTTCAAATTATATATTTGTTGAATAAACGGATATTAACGGAAGTTTTTTTCTTTTATTAACTTAAGAGTTTCTGTCCCATTTTTAAATAAGCATATTAATAAATTTATCACGAGAAAAATTTTTTGTTCGGAAAAAATAATTTATATTGTTTACTGATTTTTTTTTACTGATTTTGTTATTTTAACAATAATTGTATTCAGTTATCCAAGCAAGCACTCCTCCAAAATAAAATGTAATAAAGAGAGTAACTGTCATTGGACTCTTTAATCAACTGCTTTAGAAAACTCCCTGTAAACGACAAAAAAAGTGAAAAATGTGCTAAAGCAGCAAAATAGTTTTTTTTTTTTTTTTTTTTTTGTGAAAAAAATTATGGGTTTAATTAAAAAAAAAAAAAAAAAAATGGTTAAAACAACAGCGAATTTAGATTCGATTAAAAAAATTTTAGATGAGGTTATATCAACAATGGCATTTGTTTGATTTATCAAAAATTTTTTGTTTCGGAATAATAATAATAAAGTCCTATGTGGCTTCAAATTAATTTTCTGTATGTAAGACAATATTTCTTTTTACTTATTTATTTATTTATTTATTTATGCTAGACTTGTTTTAGCTCATTACCCCTATAGCAATCAAATAATTTATTGCATGGATAATGTATGTGTTTTTTTACATATGAATAATGACTTTTTTTTTTCTGCATAATAAATGAAAAAAAATAAAACCACGATACCAAATTTCTTTGTCATTTTAAACTATTTTTTGAAATTTAAGTGTAGAACTTACTTTGAGTTGAAATATGTCACTTAAATTCTTATCGTAGTTTCACTGCATTTTCGTTTTCGAAGTTCAGATCTTATTTTTTTTCAATGTATGATGTTTAAGTTGTAGGGAAAGCAATACTTTAAAAATTTTATAACATTTCTTTTGAATGTAATGATAAAATATTTCAATTCTAGGTGCCTTTTCAAAACTTTTATGACATATTTTTAAGGTTCGATTTTAAAATGGTTTTCTTAGTCCATATTAAGATAATATATCTGATAATATATATTTCTAATCATTATATATATTATTATTATCTATACATTTTTGTATATATATGTATATATGCTATGTAAAATAATATACATATATATATGTTCACTGTAAATAGAAGCGTCTTAAATTCAGACAGAAGTGTGTCTGAAATGTCAATTCAAACACATAAATGTCTGAAACACTTACGCGTGCAAAATTTCAGACGCATGTGCTGTCTTAAATTAAGACACGTAAGTGACTTTTTTATAAATGAGCTCAGATAAGTGTCTGAATAAGGTCGATATGTCTGAAATTAAGACATATAACATTTTCAGACACATAAAATTTCAGATATTTTACAATTTATGCACTTAAAAATTCAGACATTACAAATTTCAGACACTTAGAAATTCAGACATTTGTATTACTTAACAAATTTTCCATATGGAATCTACTTTAAGCAGCATGCATATCCTGTTTTAACATTTTTTTAAACAAATAAATTTGGCAATATTTTATGGAATATAAGTAGTTAACTTATTTAAAATACTTAGACACGGATTTTATTCTGTTAAAAATTAAAAAAACAAAGGTAATTTTTATTTAAAATTCTCACATGTAATAAATCAAAAAAATATTAAGATAAACGAAACATGTAACTTGTAGCTAAGAAAGCGAATTCGTAGCTAAACAATCTTAAACAATTTGTGCATAATTGTGCATTTGTTTTACGGATACTAGAATATATTTCGTTATACAAGCAGAGTTCAGTGTGAGCACCGATGGCTTGATTGGGAAGACCCTCGACTTTGAATCCATTGATTGTCAGTTCGATTCCCGCCGGGAGACTATTATTGTAAAAATTATTAATATATGTATTCTATTCTGTAGGAGATTCTAAAATCTGTTTCTCACAGGTAAACATTATAAAACGCATCTTTTTATTTATTTATTTATGAAAAATATTCACTTTAGACAGGATTAAAGATGGCGGAATTTCAGACGTTTCGAGTGTGAAACGATGTGCCTTTTAAGACACTTTTTAGCATCTTAAAATTGAACACCCGTTTCAGACACTTGTATTTACAGTGTTGGCATGAAAGTCGAAAGATTTAATGAAAACAAAAATAAAATTTTAAATACAAATTGATTTTATTAACTCTAAACAATACGTAAAAAAGCTAGACCAATAACTGAATAATATTAAAAATAATTTATACTGCTCTAGATGAAACTTGCCCTCCTCACCATTTTTGTAAATTCTTACGTAAAATGACCTCCTGAATCTGAATAAGACGCGCATCTTGGCTTATCACCCACTGCTTTTTAGGGATAGCCCCCTATTTCCAAAAATGTCAGTTTTAGACGAATTGCAGGATAAGATTGATAGGGACTTTGTAACGCCAAAGAGTACTTAAAACTTTTTTTTTATTGAGAAAATGGAAAAAAAAACTATTTATACATATATATTTTCTGCAATCATGACAAAAATTACATTTATTGTCTAGTGAATAAGAACATTTCCCGAAATCTTTTAATTTTAATGCAAAAAAAGAAAAAAAAATAGGCCTCACAGAAATTAATTAAGTCATTAGATTGAAGCTCTTTCTGCATCAAACTAGTAAAAACATGAATTTCTTTGAAATTGTTACTATTGTTTATAAAATAAACATATTTATTAATCTTTATTTTTGTATGAATGATTCAGTTATGGAGTTAAAGCATTTCACTAAAATATTTGAGCCCCCATTTGAGAGAAAAAAAAAATTCTAAAACACCGTATTCAAGTTTTTTCTGCATGCTTGTAAAAATAAGTAAATAAATAAATAAAATACAAAAAAATGTACATTTCTTTTCATTTTCTATTACCATATGAAAAATAATTTTAAATATTCATCTTTTTTTGTGCGTGAATGATAATTTCTATAAACGCAATGATTCTTTAAAGTGATAATTCAATTATTTTACCGGCAGTTTAATTTCACGTCGTTCTAGGGACATTTTTTCCCTAAATTAGTCTTTACCAAATGCATTTTTTTTTAATATTCTGTTTTCACATTTAGAAAAAGGGCCCACCAGCGGCCGAGAGTTCAGCGCTTAAAGCTGGTAGACTTGATGTGTCGGATTCTATTCAAGGTCTTGCTCGTCGGCCTAGTCGTTCGAAGTTTTCAGTGGTTTTCTCCGAAACTTGCTTAAATACGGGCTAGGACCCCTTAGAAAGACCTTCACGGAAGGCACTCCCCCAAAGCCTAGGGCCCTAGAGCAGAGAATCGGCCTTATTTCAAAACACCAAATACCAAACACATTTAGAAAATTTACAGCCATTAAAATGTTTCTCATTTTTCAATATTGGTTCTATATTTTTTTAACTATTTTTCTATCACACAACGTCACGTATTCTCCCAGCAACGGGGAATTTTGGAACTGTTTCACGCGGAATATTTCGAAACCCATTTTGTTTAATCTTACTGTAGAATTCGGCGCCATGATCGCGCTACAGAATATTACGAACAGAGTCAATTCAATTATAGCCATCTTGGACCGCTAGGAAAGGGAAGATTAACTAGTTAATAAAAAAGCGTAAGAGAAAAATATACCAAAAGCTTTAATAAATTGACTGTGTTTATTTAAAAAAAAAAAAAAAAAAAAAAAACGAAAATTCTTTCAGAAAATTCTTTCATATTTATAAAAATAAAAAATTTAGTATTATATCATATCAGTATAGAAATACATAAAAATAGAACTAATATTTTATTTTGTTCATCATAGCGAACTGTGTAATGAGGTTTACTAGAAATGAAATGAGTTATGTTGTTATGTTTTGAAATACTATTTAGAGCCAAATTTAAACGAAAGATAAGTATGTATTAGTAATTTCACAAACATATAAAAAGAAATACCAATATGTATATTTATATTTATACATATATACATATATGTGTGTGTAATACGTAATATTATTTACATTAAAAAATAGTAATATTGCATTTCATTCACTTTGAATTATTTGGTTACATGCTTTGAAACATATTTCGTAATTTTTTTTTCTCTTTTTGTTTTCCTTTTTGGTTAAAATATTATCTATTATGCATTGAAAGTTAACTTTTAGGGCAAAGAAAAAGAATTCCCTCCCACAAATATATAAGCTTTATCAATGAAAATAATATACGATATACAAAAATTCATTTCTTTGTAAGAAATAATTCAATAATATAAGAATAGCAACGATATCTTTATCATATAAAGATATCATTTTATTTTTCAATACAAAATTCTATCAACCCTGGAGTCGTATTTTAAAGGAATTCCGAATATTTCGAATGGCTTTCTGTTTATGTATTTTGCATTTTTTAGATAAAATTTGGATTATCTTTTTGATCGCAGGAAATATGCAGAAATAACGTCGGCTATATTTCTTTTTTCTGTGAAGTTGTTTTTATTTATTTTTTTCTTTCTTTCTATTTCAATATTTTGCAGGTTTATATATATATAACTCATTCGGAGGTGAAATTTTCAACTGAATCTGTCTGCATGTAAAGATGGATATTGTTTCGTGCTTCTTTATCACAGATGAATATTTTATACATTATTTTACTTTGACGTTTTTCTTCTCATGTGGAAATAGGATATCATATCTATAGAATAAAAATGTAGAAGTAAAAAGAAAAGTTGAAAATAAAATGAATGTCCATATATCAAAACTCTCTTATTAGTAGTACGCTTCTTATTTGATATAAATTTATTATGGTTGTTTCCAAAATACTTGATTTGAAACGGCGATAAAGGAAAAATAACTTACAAATATAAAAACATTATTATCTAGTTAAAATTTTAACCCATTACTAGTCACCTATCGGTCTTTTCGCCGCCCATCTCTTATAAATTTCTCCTGCAGATCACCCCTTAAAAATAAAGTAGGGAAACTCTGTGTACCTGATCTTGGGTGGATGTCCTCTAACATAGTATATTTTCAAGTCATTGTCTCTATTTTTGGAGCAGTTAAAAACATTTTACTTCTCAAATATGTCTATTTGAGTCTATTTCCCCATTTTTTGTTTTTCAGACAGGTTAGAGTTTTGTGGGAAAATCTTCGCGTGAATTAAAGGCACTTCATCTTTCTCTGCTGGCATTCTTTCGGCTTTCCCCAACACTAAACAGCGGCGGCAAAAAAGACCGACACGCGACTACTAGCGTTATAAAAAATGACGCGACTACTCTCGGGTTAATAGCGCAAAATAAGTAGCTTTAAAAGTAAATTTAAGATACATTAAATATACAATAATACATTGAATTATTTTTATAATTATTTTTTTTTATTTATTTATTGAAATTAAAAAGTCGATTTTTCTGTAAGTTTGTTACACAACTTTCAATTATTTTGAATTTTAAATAGGGGTATTTCCGTAAAGAAATTTTCATCTTATTTATGATAAAAACTACTACAAAAGCTTACAAAAAATTCCATAAAGATACTGGTATTTTGAAAATGGAAATGGTTTGCAGCTATTTTAATATTATAAGAGAGTATGTAATTAGGCTTTGTGTAAAATGCTAGTTAAATTATGTATATATGTACCGGATGATTCAAAATAGATGTTACAGCGATTATCTCGTAAACTAAGAAAGATAGAAACATACTTCCAAATACAAAATTAGTGCAAATTAAGAGTAGAAGTCTGATATGGCATTTTTTTCTACAAGGGGCTGTATACATATTAAATACGAAATTTAATTTTATACGACTAGCAAAACCGAGTGAAATTTTCGCGCTTTATTTTTACCACTTTCTCTCATGGTTGAAAAATTTAATGACTTCGGCTCTTTAACAATTCCAGCAAGGTTGAAATTTGTTAATGACTTCGATTTGTCTGTCTGTCCATCCGTGTGTCCGCGTCCTTTCTGTGTGTCCGCGCTGTAACTCCCGTGAATATTCATAGAATTTCCTGAAACTGATATATGTTATTTGAGTTCACTATCGGATGTTCCTTATTTAAAATGGAGTGAAAACCTCTGCTAGTTTGTGTACAAGAACAACCGAAAATATTCCAAAGCATTGTGTTCAATAACAGGTATTTTTAAAAACCATATTTAAATACTTTTAATTTATGCACATATTAAAAAATTTAAATATGTTGTTAAAGTTTTCTATCGTATACTTTCTATACATAATGGAGTAAACACCATCGCCGGTTTGTACACAGGGACACCCGACAGTATTCCAAAGCATTTCGTTCTATGTAAAGATATTTCTATAAACTAAATTTTAATTACTTTGCATAAATCTATGCACAAAAGAATGCTTCCTATAGTGTACAGTACGATTAGCATTAGATTTACAGGGCACACAAAAATATTCAGTTACATTAAGGGTTATTATTATACATTTCCTGGAATTGCATTTTCGTTTTCATTAAACATTTTCTAAAATTTTTTAACTGTGAATATAATTTCAATTTGCATATGGTTTTGTCTGACAGCCCATCTGTCCGTCTGGCCGCCCCCAGCGTCTGTAAATATTTTCAGAAATTTTAAGAAATGATATATGATATTCAGGTTTACTATATGATATTCCCTATTTAAAATGGCATTAATTAATCCTCTACAATTGGTTTATGCACAGGAACGCACAAAAAATGCCAATGTATTGCGTTTTGGGACAGACATTCTTATAAATTACATTTAAATAACTTTATACTGTAAAAATTATAAGGAAATTCATATTTATTTTTAATATTCTAAAATAACGTTTTGTATAAAATATGATATGGTATAGATGTATAATTCTATGTCAGGGGGACTACCGCACTTCTCAACCCCCGTTTAATTATAGTGCCTATATTTATCAAAACAAAAATCAAGACTATTATCAATTTCTTTGAAACTTGCAAACCTTTATCAATTTTTCAAGTGGCAACTAGATATGGAATCCAAAGTACCAAATTCGTATTTCCTGTACTTAATACTTTCTCATACCCATAAGGTAGTTTTTGTTATATATACACCTTTTGAGGTCCCCTGAATATGAATATCGTGTTTTTAGCGTTTGGACTGTGCGTGTGTCTGCCTGTTATCAGCATATTTAAAGAACAAATATCAGCAGAGATTCCAAACTTGGTATTATAAATATGTATCATATAGGGTTGCTGCACTAAGTTTTTCGTTGAGATGAAGCAAATGGTTCGTATACAGGGATACACAAGAATATTCAAATTCATTACGTCTATGGGGGAAATTGCCGGTAAGTAGATTTTAAAATATATAGACTGCACAAAACCAAATGAAATGAATAAATATTTTTTATATGCATAAAAAAATGCCTCATGTACAATATGGCAGGGAAATCATTCACTGTTTATTTACAGGGCTACACAAAATAACTAGATTATAATGCGACAATAGCTGAAAATTGATGGAAGTGCATTTTAGGTTGTGCCGTATATTATTGCTATAGGTTTATATTTAGGTGCACTTTGTGGTTTGTACAAATTCTTCAAAAGATATACAGGGTTGCAAATATTTAAGCGATAATATTATTTTTTATTGTTAGTGAAAGTGCTTTACTACAATATTTTACCATGTCCAGGAAAGCTGCTCAGGAGTGGAAATAAATTCCTCATAGACATATGATAAATAATGCATGTTTTACGCTAAATATGCATTGCTTGTTTTTTGTGTATTTACACGTTTTAAGGCTTCCTTATTACCAAAGTCAAGTTTTTTTAAAGTTCGATTATTGCCTGTGTCGAATAATTTCAGGAGATCCAAAAGTTGTATTTTCAAATTAATATAAATTTTTTCTGGAAAAGTTTGATTAAGACCGATAAGTTTCAAGGAATGTTGCATGTGAAAGTTGTCTGAATAATTTTAGGTGAACTTTTAATTTTAATAACATATTTAAAATCTATATAAATTTAGGTGCATTAATGAAACGGGGGGGTTGTGGGGAGGCGGTAGTCCCCCCTCACACAGAACTAATTATCATATAAAACTCTTCCGAAGCCTAATTTGAATTATTTTAACTCAGGTTTACATAACAATACTCTTTATGTTACCTCTTAATTTCCAACCTGTATTTATGGTATTAAATTTTAGGGTAAGAGAAAGTCGTGTAAGTGGCGCAGCAGATTATTTGTTGTTAAATTATGCTGATAATTCATATATATAAAGATCAACTACTAAAAATTTATCTTTCGTCTTCAGGATTCAGGAGACCTCAAAATGTGATATTATACAGAAAAAAATTGCTCTCCAAAAACTAATTTGTTTACAGTATGGGTATGAGAAATTAATTTTTCGTTCTTTGTCAGCAGTGTTCTTCAAAAAAAAATGTAGCAAAGCACTTACGCCAAATACATTCTGTAATAATAATAATAATAATAATAATAATAATAATAATAATAATAATAATAAACGTTTACCTCAATTTTGGGTAGCCCTGTATATTGTCTATAAACTATATACACATGACTTTGTGTACGAAAATTTAGTGTTATATGTAAAACAAGTAACACAAAATGAAATACACTTCCAGGAATTCCCAAGTATAGCTCCAATATATCAAAATACTCTGGGTAACCCTGTAAATAAATGATGAATGATTGCTATACGACATGCTACATAAAACATGCTTTTATGCGTATAAAAAATCTGTTCTTTTCGTCTTGTTTAGGGCAGTCTATTGATGTCACACTGTACATATGAGAAATTTTGCTCACACATGTAATGTTTTTAATTATCTTGGATGACCCTGTAAACAAACAATTGTCTGATCGCAACGAATACTTTAGTGCAGCACTGCAATATGATACGGATTAGAATATCGATTTTGGATCTTCTGCTGCTATTTGTTCTTGAGATATTCTAATAACACAGAGACATACACACACACAGAGAGAGAGAGAGAGAGAGAGACCAGCCACTAAAAACATGATATTTTGGATTCAGAGGATCTGAAAACGTGCAAATATAATAAAAGCTATTTTTTGGAAATTTGACTCAAAAACAGTTCTTTCTCTACACCATGTATATGAGTGAGGGAATGTATAAAGGGAAAGAAAGAAAAACGAATTTGAAAATTCCCTTTTAGTACATATATTATTCATAAATTTTATTTCTTAAATTATCAATGAGTATTCTCTTGTATATTCGCTAGGGGAAAGAGGACATTACAGGTTAAAATAGCCGTCTTTCCCTGAATGATCCCCCCCCCCCCATTAAACGCTGATCAACGTGTGCCTTATTACAAAAGCTATAGTAATTACAATTTCTCACTTTTGATACAACCACTTAAGACTTGGCGAAAAATGCTAGAATTTTCAAATTGCCCTAACTCAGCGAGATTTTGACTTAGAGAGATGATTTTTTTTTTTTTTTTTTTTTTTTTTTGTTAAAGAGAAGAGATTATTTTTCTAAATATAAGTCATATGATAGGAGGGGCCGTATAAAATTAAATTTCGTATTTAATATGTATACAGCCCCTTGTACAAAAAAATGCCATATCTGAAATCTACTCTTAATTTGCGCCAATTTTGTAATTGGAAGTATGTTTCTATCTTTCTTAGTTTACGAGATAATCGCTGTAACATCAATTTGAATCACCCAGTATATATATATGTGTGTGTGTGTGTGTGTGTGTGTGTGTGTGTGTGTGTGTTTGTGTGTGTATTTTTTCAGAAAAATATTGTGAGTTTTATGAGATTAAGATAAATATTACGTAATTTATCCTGAGTTTCATCTGTTAAAGAAATATCGTTAAGAAGTATAAATGTAGCCAAAGCATTAACTACAAAGAAAACAAAACTATTACTAATGTCATTATTATGTTTTAAACATACATAAGGTAAATAAAATGACATAATCATGAAAAAAAAATCAGCTATGAATTTTTGAAGTATTCGTAAATGGCGTGAATTCCTATTTGTTATTTTGGTGGTGATGCTTGTATGAGCGTGTCTGTGTTTGTATATATGTATTTGTGTGAACGTGATAATGTCTAAACGTTTTAATCACTTATGTTTTAAACTTTTATGTGCGTTACAAGTTAGTGTCCATAAAATTTATAAATATTCATAACAGTATGACTTATACCTTTTAAACAAGGGTCCAAATAACAATTTTTATTCGTTAGAGCCTCTCCGTTTACAAACAGTTTAAAACAAAATGATCCCGTGATACATTGTTTTGATAAAAGTTTGCCATTATGAAAAATACTATGTTTTATTTTTATAACGCTTTAACTTCGAATCAATGAATAATTTGAACGTATTACGTACAAGAGGGATAATTATCTGAAGTTTAATTTAATTATTATTAAATCACAGGCTTTCTTATAATGTAATCTGTTGATGTAATTACTTGTTATTCTATCTTTTTTTTATGGTAAAAGCATATAATATTACTGATAATTTAATCCTACATTAATTGTTTATGCTTTCTTGACATTTATTAGATAGATTCATTAATTATACAAAATTAATATGTTTTTGCCAAATTGAATTAATATCTGGTAAATCGTAATTATATAGGATGTGATTGCATTACGCACGTCATCAAACTTTTTACACAAATGATGCAGAAAAAATATTATATCAATATATCAATATATATATATATATAAGAAAAAAACAGAAAAAAAAGTAAAAGAAAATATGATATGCAGTATATATCGTTTGTGTAATTTTTCTGTAAAAATAATTGTATGCAAAAAGTAAATAAATTTGATATAGATACATTTTTCTAATTATGTATTTGTTTAGTAGTACAGAGATTAATGAAAGCTTTTTGTTTCATTAACTTTAGAGTTTCTCTCCAATTTGTATGTAAACATATTAATAAAGTTATCATGAACTAAAGTTGATGTTGATTATATATATATAAATGGTGTTTTTTATACACCAGAAAAAAGCGTTTTATTGGGAAAAAGAGTTTATTTTGTAGACTGTTTTTTATTTTTGGTCATTTTAACAATAATTTTATTCAGTTATTCAAACACGCACACCTCAGTTTACCAAAATAAAATGTGATAAACGAGAGTGAGAGTTACTATACTGTTTAATCAGCTACTTATAGAAGCTCACAGTAAACAACGAAACAATGTGCTGAAACAACAAAATATTTTTGTTCACTTGAACAAATTTTGTTTTAATCAAAAAATCTATTTAGTTTAAACAACAACGAATTGAGGTTCTTTTAACAAAATTTATGATACAGCTATATCAACAAAGTAATTTGTTTGATTTAACAAAAAATTGTTAATTTATAATAATAATAATACTGTGTGGCTTCAAATTAATTTTCTGTATGTAAGACAATATATTTCTTCATTTAATTTCTTATGTTAGACCTGTTTTATTGCAATACCCCTGTAATAATCAAATAATTTATTGTATGGATATTCTATATGATTTTTATATATGAATCATACATTTTTCTGCATAAAAAGCGAAACAAACTAAAACCACGATTCTCAATTTTCTTGTCACTCGAAACTATTTTTGAAATTCAGGCGTAGAACTTACTTTTAGCTGAAATATGCCAGTTAAATTCTTATCGTAGTTTCGCTGCATATTCTATCTCGAAGTTTGGATCTTATTTTTTCAATATACGATGTTTAAGTTGTAGGAAAAGCAATACTTTAAAAAATTTATTGTATTTCTTTTGAATGTAAAGATAAAATATTTCAATTCTAGGTGAAATTTTAAAACTTTTATGACATATTTTTAAGTTTCGACTTTAAAATGGTTTTCTTAGTCCATATTAGGATAAAATATCTGATAAAATATATTTCTGTCTTGAAATTATGTATTATTATATATACATTTTTGTATGTATATGCATACATAATATGTAAAATATTATATATATACATATATGTACTGTCACTAAAGTCCAAAGATTTGATGAAAACAAATATATAATTTTAAATACAAATCGTTTTCATTAGCTCTAAATGGCACATAGGAAACTAGACGAATAACTGAATAATATTCTAAACAATTTATTTAAAGTTGTCAAATGTTAAAGTGTAAGTATTGAATAAAGGAATTAAATAGCTAATAGTGTAAATGCCCCGAGTCACGACGACCGTTGAAAAAAAATTTTTTGATATTGCGTTTGTACCGGATAAAAATAATAGCACTTTGCTGTCAGGCATTTTTGATTCCAAAACTCTCAGTTGGGAACAATGCCATAGAACTTTTGCAAACGTGAATATATTTTTAAAATCAGTCTTTTTTTTGAGGTGATAAATTCCTAACCTAATCATATATCTCTCAATTAAGTTTTATGGATTATAAGGGCTTTTAATTATCTGCAAAAGACCCCCTTTGTTTTAAATTCTATGCAAGCCTGATTTAATGTAGTGTAACTAACATTTTTTTTATCAACATTGTTTTAGTAATTGAGATGGGGGTTGTGAAATTTAAAGTCATTTTTAATGATCTATTGACTTCCTTTTAAATACTTTGATAGGAAATTTAGCACATCACTTTGAATATCATAAAAATCTTTTAAAATTTCTGTACACTGACTTGGGATTATACTTATAGTTTAAAATATTTTTCCTATTAAAAAAATAATAAATAAAAATAAAAATAAGGTTTTTTTTATTTGATTTCTTAAATATTCTGCAATTGTTACGTATAAATAGTGAATAATATTTAAGTTTTATTATTCGAATAATCGGAAAATTTATAAGTACAAATTAATATCAAAGACAAAATAAAGCTTTCACTTAAGTAAACAAACAAAATTTTACCACTATATCCAATAAAGAAGTGTGAGATATTATGCTATAAAAATAATTTTATTACTCACATTTATTACCAAATATAGAAATAAAATAAAATAAATGAAGTTAAATGAAAAATTAAATTAAAAAGAAATAATTAAAAAAAATATGTAAGATTTTTTAAGAAGATATTTTTCTTCTTAATTGAAATTGGGAAGGAAAAAAATCTTTTCTTTAGAGAAATTTTAATTATTTAATAAAAAATATTGGTATTTTTAATTGTTTAAAAAAAATGTGTTTTAAAAAATTAAAATATGGAAATACCTGAATTTGTAATGAAAGTACATGTTGCCTGTCTTAAAATTATATGACACGCATACATAGGTTTAAAAGAAAATTATGAATATTTTATTCAAGAAGGACATAGCATAGGAAAAAAAGTGCATAAATAAACGGAGATTGTAATTCCTTGGGAGAAGATTAACATTATATTAGAAATTGAATCTTTCATATTTGAAACATTTATACACACACACACACACACACACACACACATATATATATAATTATATATATGGATGGATATGGATATGGAGTTGTTTGGCTGGTTGGTTGGGTGGGTTGCTGAATTTAAATTATTAAAAGAAAAAAAAAAAAAAAGATAGAAGCCTGGTCTTGTTGCAATTGCAGGATACATCATCTCTTTCTGGTTGATATTGTTTAAGTTTCAACAATATATAATTTATTTGCTTAATTAAAAAAAAAAAAAAAAAAAAAAAAATTAGATATCATTCAAATTTGATGTGTTCATACTAAACGTAAATACTAATAATACATCACAATAATAATTATACTAATAACATTAATAATTATAAAAATTTTAAAATTACAATCATTCACCAATTTCCTATTTAATAATATTTATAATAATAATATTAATAAGAATAATATTATTAAATTTTAAAATTATTCACTAATTTCCTAATCATAATGACTTTATCATCACTTGTTGACCTATTCTTTTGTTAGCTTAAGACTATAATTACTAATAATAATTATATTAATAACAATAATAATTATTAAAATTTTAAAATTAAAATTATTCACCAATTTCCTATTTCATAATAATAATAATAATAATAATAACAATAATAATTTTTAAAATTAAAATTATTCACCAATTTCCTAATCATAATAACTTTATTATCACTCTTTGGCCTTTTCTTATGTTAGCTTAAGACTATAAATTACACTCATATAAATTGAACATCTAATCGTACACTTTTTCTTAAATCACTTAATAGTAACTTATTTTTTCCACGTTAGATGGCGCGCTCATACGTTGAGTCGAACGTATGCCCTACTGTGAAAATCGTATTAATCTTATTTATACTTAAATTTCCCTCTAGTATATTATTTAATTGTGAATTCAGCTTTTAAATTTTAAGAACAATATTTATCACTTCATGCTTACATTTATTTCATTTCAGAAACTATTTCGATTAATCGATTCTCTACTTTTAATTATTTCTATTCAGTTTGTTCGTTTTGGCAACCGCCCGGACTTTTATTCGATTTGGATTTGATTTACATGTGGCCAGCACCTTTCACGAATTCCAATTTTCATTATGGTTAAGTTATTTTATCAGCCAATTTCCTTTTATCTTTCTTTCTTTCTTTCTTTTTTTTTTTTTATGCAAGATTCAAACTAGTGTTGTATATTGCTGAAAAAGCTATACAATATTCGAAATCTTGCATTCATTGTTGACAGTACTGCTAGTTTCCTGATGAGATCGGTACTGTTTTTCAGCATTTTTAACTCTATTTTTCCTTCATGCATTCCTTTTTATTTCAATAGTCATTTTGGTTAATTTCTTTCAATTCTTATCTTGTGTTGCATGAATTTACTGGACTAATGGAATATGACAACTAACTCATAGTTTAGGTTTAAGTGATATACGTCATTTCTCTTCTGCGTAAGTACTTTAACATGTTTTTACTATTCAGTGAAATTTACTTAAATGGTAATTGTGACAATAAATTTATACGTAATACATCTCATTATTAAATTCATTGTTGGTATTTTCATCTTTCTCTCATTTGCTGAGTATTGTAAAGGAATTAAATAATTTAATTATATATATATATATATATATATATAGAGAGAGAGAGAGAGAGAGATACAGATATATATAGATATAGATATTTATTTGTAAGTTCTTAACATTATTTGTGCCATTATTTGTGCAAAAACAGCCATTAAAAGAGATATATTGTAGCAAAATCGAAAAAGAAATACATAATATTATATATAAAATTTAATAATGTGACTAAATTTTTAAAAATAAACATTTCGGAACTTTTTAATTTAAAAGAAAAGAATATCCATTATTACCGTAACACAATATTCGAATTACATACAAGTTTATATATATATATATATATATATATATATATATATATATATATATATAGGCAGATAGATAGACAGATAGATAAATAGAGAGAGAGATATAATATAAGAATTCCTATTTTTAGCTTATTTTATTGTAAATTATTGTGCATTCAAAGTCTTCTTCTGTTAATCTAAACGTTTCATAAAATTAAACTACTTATTTCTTTTTTTAATTTCAAATTGGTTTACCCGACATACATAAAAAATTGCCACTATCATTGATTCCGCCTCTTCAGGTTCACAAATACCTTAGAAATAGCTAAAGACACTTTCTTACACCTATTTCTTTTCACGAGATATTACATCCTGTGGGGAATAATATGTGATTTTTTTTTCTTCTTTTAACCAATGTATATATATATTCATTAATCTATAAATGTTTGGTATTTATTTGATGTATCTTTGTTGTCCAAATGCATATTTCGTATTAGGCGATTCTGGTCTCTTATTACACGAAAACCTGATTAAAACAAAATATATCAAAAATAGTACCTCTTGTAAATTTTTTAGTCTGTCTTATCAAATGAAGGTGGTCATATGTATGTTGTTGATATATATATATATATATATATATATATGGAAAGAGCAGGAGTTGATTGCTACTCCGGCGTACAGATTTGTGGAATTCCTTACAAGCATTCGTGTTTACACCATATTTTATTCCGTAGTATATGATCAGAAAGTACGAATAGTGAATAGTATGTAATGTTCGACCTATCTCATCTCCTGTAGCGTCCACATCTTCAAAATTATTAGTTTTTTTTTTTCTCTCTCTCTGCATAATTAATATAAAATAGTTTTTCATGAAAAATATATTCCTAAATTATATACGTCTTTGCGCGTGTGTTTTAATTGTACGTGTTATTATTTTGGCTTATGCATAATAATGAAGCAGGTGAATGATGTTTATAAATATTCAATATTATTGGTGTTATATTTATTTTACTAAAAAGTTTGTGATTTTGAAAGGTCTGTCAAATTGCCGCTCTTTTTTAATCTTAAATTTTAACCTATGTTAAACTTTATATGATTATAAATATATAAAGTTTAACTAAGAGATAAACTTTAAAATCAAGAAGAAACACTATTTTTGAAAAAGTCATTAAAAATTTTAAAAGTGTGAGATTTTTCCCTTCGTCAATAAATTTTGCTTTACTCAATTTTAACCTAAAGTAGAAGTTTAAGTTGTTAGACTTAATATTGAATAAAGCTCACCAAAATCTTTTTCGGCATGAATAAATCATGTCATTCGAACACACAAGCTTTTAAAAGATAACGTAATCACTCTCCTAGTCTCAAAATTCTTATACAAATATTCATAGATATTTTCTTAAATAGTTTAACTAATACTTATTTTCGTTTACTCTAGACAAACAAGCGAACTCAAAAACTTAACAACTTCCATCACCTTACTCCAGATACTTTTCACACTTCTTCCAAATCCAACGCCATCTAAATGAAACTCGAATAGACATCTCACTTTCAACTAACTAAACTGTCCATGGTAAATTTACTTTTACAATCTCAGCACCATTTTGAGCGAGCGAGACCTCTCTATCTAACCAAACAGCACATTATCCATAGCACATCTTGTGGATGTGTCGTGGATATCTTTTCATCCATAGGATATCCCCAAGATGTCATGGGGAGCAGTTTTGCTGTTAGGGTTATAACCACTTTAAACAATATAAAAACTTTTCTTGAAGGCTTAAAATGAACTCAAGAGAAAATTCACCCCCAAACGTATCCGTAACTAGGAAATATAAATAAATAAGTAAATATATCCCTATATTTTCATTCTTTCCGTAACACGAAACTTTCCCTAATTGAAAAAAAAATATCAATGCCTCTTTATCTTTAATTTAAAAAAATATCAACACCAAAATTGATTTTTACACCTCCAAAATATGACTTCGATATTTTTCGAAAATGCTTCAAATTGGGTCCTCTTTGGAAGGGGGTTATGTCACCACGCTGCTAATCGCCTACGAGCGTAAGAGAGCGGGTTCAATTCCCGCACAAGGGCTGTTTTTTTTTTGTTTTTTTTTTTTTTTTTTTCATTTCTTCGTATTGTAATTCTGTCATGTAATATCTGTAATTATCTGACGAAGATTTACAAGCGGACTACGAGTCAAGCATACAAATCTGATGTATATGTGTTATTAATAAACGGCCTTAAAATGCTTTTATCTACATAAACTAAATAGTTAAAGACACCTCGAGTTGTATTAATATCTTTATAAACTGATTTCACTAAATTTTATTATTGTTATCATGTAAATTTTCACGATAAATTTAAACTAGAGCATTAGTAAAACAGGAAAAATAGATAAACTGCCGATGAGATTAAAAAAAAAATAATAATAATAAATGAAAAAAATAAATAAAATAAACGATTCATTTTAAAAGTGCCGCATTTTTTTTCCCGAAGAAAACTCTAATGGACTTAAATTTTTCATATGAAATAATTTTAAAGGAAGGATGGACGTTTAATATTTTTAGTAAAACTATTTTTATGTTTGAATATTAAAAATCTGGTGTGTCACTCACAGGACTTTCTCTTACCCTGAAATTTAATACAATAAATACAGGTTGGAGACTAAGAGGTAAGATAACGATGTTATGTAAGCCTATGTTAAACAAATCAAATTAGGCTTCGGAAAAGTTTGATATGATAATTAATTCTGTGTGAAGGGGGCTAACGCCCCTCTCAACCCCCCGTTTCATTAATGCACCTAGATTTATATAAAATTTAATTCGGTTATTAAAAAATAATTCTGTTTTTTTTAAATAATTTATTAAAAGTATTATTTTAAAAATATATATATCTTTTATGCTAATGCAGACGATTTCCATATTAGAGAAGTAGTATAACACTAAATATTCAAAAAAGTTCATTTTATTCTCAATATATATATATATATATATATATATATATATAAAGTGTTTTTTCGTTAAAAATGAAAAAAATCGATAACTTTGTTTTAAATATCGATGGTTCAACTATTCGTTTTAAAGGTATTGACGAGCTCTTTTGAAAGATACCTATGATGAAAATTTTCTCCTCTCGACGAGGGACTTCCCCCCCAGGGAGAGAGGCGAGGCTCCTACATACACATTTTTTTTTTCCCAGTTGACTATCTCTATTACAATATATATATATATATATATATATATTCGTTTCATTTGGTTTAGTGCAGTCTATAGACGTTAAACTCTACTTACCTGCAATTTCCCTCATAGACGTAATGTATTAGAATTATGTTGATTGTCCCTGTACACGAACCATTTGCTTGATCTTAACGAAAAGCATACTGTAGCATCTATATATGATACACATTTAGAATACCAAGTTTGGAATATCTGCTACTATTTGTTCTTGAGATATTCTGATAATAGACAGACACACCCACAGACACACACACCCACACAGACACACACACACAGACACACATACATACACACAGAGCATTTGCTAAAAACATGATTTTCGTATTCAGGGGACCTCAAAACGTGTAAACATAACAAAATCTCGCGTTCGAAAATTTGACCCAAAAACAATACTTTCTCTACCTTATGGTAAGAGAAAGTAAAAAATTCAAATGAAATTTATGCAATAATATATATATATATATATATATATATATATATATATTAATAAATTAATTTAGTAATCCATCCATAAATTAATGCATAAATGTCTTTAGAATGTTTTGATAATATATAATAATGTAAAATCGAGGTGAAAATTTTAAAACTTAGAAAATTTTTTAGAAAAAAAAAAATACTATATATAATATTTCTACATTTCAATGATTATGTATGCTAACTTTTACAACTCAAAGACAGTAATTTAAAGAAGGATTTTCAACGTCCTTCATCCTTAAAGTTTAAGTATGATTAGTGTGAAACGATGTATAGTCGTACAATTGGTGGACAATCATTATAAACAATTCAGAGAATAATAAGATTATTTATTTATAAAAATAAGTGATATATTACATTATATAGTTTTTTGTTCACAGCAAAAATTTCATCTGTAAATATATCATCTTTGTGAAAAATTTCAAAATAGCATTTTACAGACCTGATAGATGAAACATACAATAATGTATAAAGAAAATTATCAATGGCCATATGTCATCCTAAAGCATCCTTATATCATACAGGAAGTTACGTGAACAAAGAAATAAATTTCTTCTCATTTCCTATGTGTATAAACAAAGAAAAAACGCCACAAAATCAATTATGTTATTATTATGTGAATTAAACGCAGCTTTACGCATAGCTAAGGAAATGATTATCATTTATCCCTTTAAATAATGCACAACCCCAAAATTATACAGTTGAACATAGACAGCCAATTTGTATACACTAAAATAAATAAATAAATAAGTAAATAAATAAATAAATAAATAAAGTAGATAAGATATTTTACACATTAGAACAAGACGAATGATCAGTTTGACATAGAAGCTATTTTAATTATTTAAGTCCATAGAGTCCAAATGCTTCTCAAATATGTAAGATTTTAAGTTTTTGTGTGATTACAACATGCAAATTAGTACACTTGAAATTAAAAGAACAAGTTTAGAACAAAAAAAAAAAAAGTGATTATTAAAATCTTGCTTGGACATCAAGTAAGGCTTTGCGTCTCATGGTATCAGGAACTAGTGTACATAAAGTACACATAAAATGTAATAAATGTCATGTATGAAAAAAAAAAAAAACATAGATTTTTAATATAATAATTCTATCAATCCGGATTTAAAAAAATCTTTATATACTCTACTAGCATAATTTATTTTGCCTTCTGCTTATGAAATTTCCAAGAAATGTATTTTTCCTCTATACTGTCTAAAACTCCAATCTGATATATTAGTTAAAGTAAAGAGAGAGTAATGTAAATTAACAACCACCAGAAATCTAAATTAACTGCTCGTTGATCCGTAAATTATGCATCGCACTAATGATACTCCGGGATAAATTACGAAGCTGGTAAATAAAAGGTCACCTGAGAAGAGATTAATTTTCAGGAATAGTTAGATATACAAGTTTATGCATCATTTAATGTATTAAACATTAAACAATATAAATTGTCTTATTTGTAATTCTTTAAGTACCACTGTGAAATAAATAATATAAAATGTATAATGTTATTTAAAAAAAAATAATAATAATAATTGCTTCAGACGATATTTTATAATATAATTTTTCGATGATTGCATCAAAAAGTCTGTAAAATTACACTTTATTGTATTCAAAAGAGAATACACACACACACACATATATATATGTGTATATATATATATATGTGTGTGTGTGTGTATAAATTAGTTTTAGGTCTTCAGGTAAACAATCGATCTCACTTTTATATTTGCAATATATTATTTTGAAGCTCCACAAAATCAGATGCTATGCTTTTATTTTATTTTGTTATATCGTATTCAGTAAATGTTTTATTCATCGTAAAATTTAGTTGATCTTTTTATTATTTAAACAATTACGTTTAAAATTAAACAAAAATATAGAATAAATGTAATTTTTTAAGTGTAAAAAATAATTTGATTCATGAAAATAAATTCCGTTTTTCTGAACTCTTTTTTACCTTTTCGTTGTGTTTACTCTTTTGTTGTTTATCATGCATTATATTGAATTTGTCTTCAAAGTTTAGACATAGAGCATTTCAAGATAACTTTATACATTTTTACGTAATATGACAGTAATAAAAATTACAGTTAAAAAAAATAATAATAAAATTTTCAATATTTTTTATTCCATAAAAAATGTAAATAAGTAATGCATGTTACATTGTTACTTTTCAAATAGTAAATTAAGGAAAAGATTAGGTATTACTTTTAGCATTTTTTTTTTCTTTTTAAAGTATTTTGTAGCTGTCTATTCTTTTCGTTTCTAAAATAAACTTTAACCATTAAAGTATTTAAAATTTTCATATAAATAAAAATTACATAAAATACTCTAAAACTATAATCTTCTAATTCACAATAAGCAAAGAAAAAATTTCAAATGTATAATGTATAGATTTTATACAGTCGTCTTCACAGTAATGTCCAATGTATAGAAAAAAATTATTTTCAGCATAGGCAATCAGGTGGTTAGAGGAAAACTTATTAATTTTAAAGGAAAAATTAAGCAGTTACGATATAAAAGTTATGACAGTTATGGTCTATCGCGATAGTTAGGGAAACTTTCCAATATCTGTAGCATAAAAAGAGACTAAGTTATACATATCACTATGATTAAAATGACCTTGCTTTTTCTGTAGTGAATATACTTTTCTTTTGCCATAAATTTCCTCTTTAAACGTCTAGTTTATGTAATTTTTAAAATAACATTGAAACTTAATTGTAAAAATAACATCGAAGTTTAAATTGAATTTATTTGTATGAAAGAAATGATAGAATATGTGCCATATCAACGTAACAATGTACAAAATTAAAATAATTTTTATTTTTGATATTTAAACATAAATTTTATTTATTTATCTATCTATATGTATAATCGTTTGTCTTGAGTGAGTGAGTGAGTTTGTGATTCATCATCGCCCAGCCCAAACCCTTGATCTAGAAGCATGAAATTTTGTGATAACGTTCCTTCTATGATGTAGACATCTACTAAGAAGTGATTTTACAAAATTCGCCTATCAAAGTGGGCAGAGAGAGCAAAAGGTGATTTCACAAAAATTTTCTTATCTCAAAGAAGAGAAAAAAAAAAAAAAAAAAAAAAAAAAAAAAAGATACCCGTCAAATTTTCACCTTAAAATACAACTAACACAAATATATAAAAATATAAAAATTATTTTCTGGAATTTTAGAAATTCGGTCCCTAAGGAGGGGAAGGGGAGAAAACGTAATTTCACATGCGCAAAACGTGATTTCATGTAAAAAAAAAAAAAAAAAAAAAAAAAAAAACAGATATATATAAAATTTTTGCTCTAACACATAGCTAGTACAAATACCTAAAAACCAATTTCTGGAATTTTAGAAATTCAGTCCCCAAAGGGGTGTGGGTTGAAGGGGTGTGGGTTTTAAATAATCCTTTGTATCGCCAAAAAAAAAAAAAAAAAAAAAAAAAAAAAAAAAAAATGTTTTTTCTCTAAAATATAGCCCACACAAATACCTAAAAATTAATTTAAGGAATTTTAGAAATTCGTACCAGGTGGGGCGGGAGGGAGGACGGGTTATGGGGCAAAAAAATAATAGAAATACTGTTAGACCGTTTAAAATTTGTACAGATAGGTTTGAGAGGCCATTAAGTCGAATGGGTTAAAATTATTAGGAGGGGCGGAAAGGCGGTGGCGGAGGGGCAAAAAATAAAAATAAAAATAGAATTAGACCGTTCAGTATTGATTCATAGTGGTTTTTGATACCTACAAATCGATTGCGGATATTTTCAAATTTGTAAAATTATTAGGATAGAGGGGACGGTAGAGGGGCGAAGGGACCAAAATGTATAAATAAGAGTTAGAGCGTTGAAAATTAGTATTATTAGGTTTTAAGGCCCGATAAATCGATTGCAGATATTTTCGGAGGTGTAGAATTATTACGAGGAACTAGAAGGGGGCGGGCGCAGGGGTAAAAATAAAGAAATCCAGATAGAACGTTGGAAATTAGTATTATGAGGTTTAAAATCCCCAAAAAACTATTGCGGATATTTTTGAAAGTGTAAAATAATTAGGAGGGGCAGTAACGGTGGACAAAGAAACATGCGCACCGGAGACCTTATCGATTATTCTACCGATGAGAGAAGAAGTTTTTTGTATTTTATATTTATATTTTTTTTTCCTTACGATATTATAGTGATTAATTAGGAGTGTCTAATATAAATGCACGCGTGCAGTGCACAATGACATGCACTGCCGAAGGCAGCGGGGATCCGGTGCGACATGATAAATATCAATGCAATTTTGATAATTCATAAATTATAGTGATACATTTGAAAATAGTGACCAGTGAAGCAGACGTAACTTGCTAGTTTATATTGTTGCGTACTTGGGGGCTCGTGAGTTGTCCGAGAATGAAAGGCAAAACTTACAAAAATTCAGTAATTTATTCACAGAGAGATGAAGAAAAATACAGGACTATAAACCAAGTATCAGCTTAAATTTAACCAGTAAACACTGCTTAAACAACAGCTGTCAATAGCAAATCCACAGTACAACACCCTTATATCCCCAGTCGGACGGCATGGTCGAGAGGTTCAACCCTACCATCCTGAATAACCTCTCTCTTCTAGTATTAAGGAACCAGCAAGATTGGAACTTGAAGTTGCCATTGTTCCTGCTGGCTTATCGAAGTGCTGTCCATGAAACCACCGGCTATACTCCTACCCAGGTGCTGTTTGGACGTGAACTTCGTCTCCCATGTGATCTCCTGCTTATTTGCCCACCCGATGCGCCTTCATCGCCCGAGGAGTACATCCAAGATCTCCAGGCACGATTTGAGGACGTACACAACTTTGCTCGGGAGCGGATTCACATGGCAACAGAGAAAATGAAGACAAGGTACGATCTAAAGGCTACACAACATGAGTTCCAGGAAGGAGACAAGGTCTGGTTGTGGAATCCTGCTCGAAGCAAAGTACTCTCTCCCAAGTTACAGTGCAACTGGGACGGACCGTACACAGTCTTAACCCATTCACGGTCACGCCATTTTTAATTTTTTCGTTTCGAAGCCATTTTAGTGGGATGTGTTTTATATATTTTTAACTCATTAAGTACTAATATTATTATGAATTTATCAGGAATACTGAGAAACTGATTGTTTTCTAATTAGCAAATTCGTAGCAATGAATAAATGATTCAGAAGTAAAAAACTCTGACCGTGTATACACGTTCATGACCATGAAAGGGTTAAAAAGGCTGAATGATGTAGTGGTGCGGATCACTAAAACAACTTCATCAAAACGGAAGGTGGTGCACTATAACAGGCTAGCCAAGTACCACAATTAACGGTAATTTTGACTTTTAAAATGTAAATACTGATAAAATTTGGGCATGCGTAATGTAAATATTTGTATATAAATATTTGTACATATTTGTGAATTTTGTAAATATTTCTCACTTGATTTATATTTCTATTTTATCGTTATATACAACTTAGTTTTTGTATTTTAGATTGTGTAAATTTGTTTAGTTTCGCCTCTTGACCAAGGTTTGCACTGCCCGGGACGTGCAGTCCTTGGGAGGGGGGCAGTGTTACAAAATTCTAGATAATTGTGTTTATTTTTGTATAAATTCTTTCAAAGAGACTTAGTAAGTTGATAAAGTGCTAATTTTGCGCATTTCTAGTCGTTTTAGCGTTAAAATAGTCTTATTTTCCCTTAAAAACGCATTAAAAATCCCCAATAAGGCAGGTAATGGATTTGGCACCAAAATTGGCGACTGTTTCCCACCTTGGCGATTTTAATGCTAAAACGACTAGAAATGCACAAAATTGAAAGAATTTATACAAAAGAATGAAATTGTATAAATTCTTTGAAAGAATTTATACAAAAATAAACAAAATTATCTACAATTTTGTGACGTACATATATAATAATATATATATTGGACTTATGCAAGTCTGGTGCGAAAAAAAGCTAGTTATTTTATATATATATATTGGGGGAAATTTAAGTCACTATTTCTTATAACTATAGTAATAGTTAACCAAAGAAAATATATGTGTAGGAGTATCATTTCTCCGAACCGAAAAGTAATTCCAGGGAATGTAAACTTTAAATGTATATATTTTTCAAAAGAACTTCTGAATATTTTTAAATTGACTTGTTGTATCAGATACGTTTCATAATGTAACGCAGAAATATTCTTTTTTTTTTTTTTCAGTTTTCACTAAATTTAAAAAAAAAGTGTGATGAAAATATTATAAATTAAAGAAATTTTAGGTATCACGAAGTCCAATTTTTTTTTTTTTTTTTTTTTTTACAAAAAGTGTTACACTCTGCTTAGATGAGAAGTATCTGCATTCATTGTGGAGAATAATTTTTAATAATCTGGTGTGTCACTCACACGACTTTCTCTTTGCCTGAAATTTAATACTATAAATACAGGTTGGAGATTAAGAGGTAAGATAACGAGCACTCTTATGTAATCCTATGTTAAACAATTCAAATTAGGCTTCGGAAGAGTTTTATACGATAATTAGTTCTGTGTGAGGGGACTACCACCCCCCCTCAAACCCCCGTTTCATTAATACACCTACATTTATATAGAATTTAATTCGTTTATTAAAAAATAATTCTGTTTTTTTTTTTTTTTTTTTCTTTTAATAATTTATAAAATTATTATTTGAAGCAAAATATATTTAATGATAATGCAGATGATTTCCATATTAGAGAAGTAGTTTAACACTAAATATAAAAAAAGGGTTGCACTTTTTCTTAATATTACATTTTTTTTTTTTTTAAATTGATAACTTTATTTTAAATTGATGGTTCAACCATTCGTTTTAGAGGTATTGATTAGCTCTTTTAAAGATACCCATCATGAAAACTTACTCCCCTCGAGGGGGAACTTCACCCCAGGGGGGAAGGCGAGGCTCCTACATACACACAATTTTTTTCTCTGTTGACTATCTCTATTACAAAAAATATATATTTGTTTCATTTGGTTTAGTGCAGTCTATAGATGTTAAACTCTACTTACCTGCAATTTTCCCCCATACACGTAATGTATTTGAATACTTTTGAGTGTCCCTGTACACGAAACATTGGCTTCATCTCAACGAAAAGCTTAGTATAGCATCCTTATATGACACACATTTAGCATACCGAGTTTGAAATTTCTGCTGCTATTTGTTCTTGAGATATGCTGATAACAGACACACAGTCACAAAAACAGACCATTCGCTAAAAACATAATTTTCGTGGACCTCAGAATTTGTAAATATAGCAAAAACTTACGTTCGAAAATTTGACCCTAAAACAATACTTTCTCGCCCCAATGGGTAAGAAAAAGTAAAAATAACAAATAATTTGTACTACGTGAATTTGTATAGAAATTTGTATAGATTTGTTATGGCCATAGCATGCTAGATTTAATTTTGTACTTTTTGCTTTGCTGTTAAAATTAATAGACACACCAGTAGTCAATAAAAATAGTAGAAGAAAGGTTTCCAGTTCGAAACTAAAAGTTAAGTTATCTATCAGGTTGTGTTAGGATTTCTTCACATTTTTTTTCGAATGTTACGAAATACGTGCAAAAACGTATGGAATCCCAGCCAGGTCCAAACCTGCATGCAGTTATTTTAATTTATTCCCTACACTACATCTAATATGTTAATTCTTGTATTAAGTTTATAATTTAGTTTTTGATGTTTGTTTTGGTTTTATAGGTTTTAGCTTTATAATTAGTAACAGTTACACGTTATTTAATATTAGGGTGATTACTTAGTTGGTTCCGGATTCAGCACGACAATCTATGTGTGTAACGTAGGCATTTGAAAATGTGATCTATAGTGTCGTCCAATAGAGTACTAACTCATAATCTCGCCAGTTTCGGGGGAAATCGTTGAAACTTTAGAATATTCTAGTTGACGAACGGGAGAAGGTTTCCAGCCTGACACTTTCATTCTATAAAATCACATTGGAAAATAATTTTTAATTTAAAAATGTTGCCCCAAAATTTTTTTATATATAAATATATATATATATATATATATTCTAAAAGAGAAAAAAATAGATTAAAAGTTTTTTTTTTTTTTTTCTAATTCTTTCCTTATTGTCCTTCTTTATGTATTTATATAGATTTTTTTTTTTTTTTATATAATAAAAGACTTCCAGAAAATGTGATATGTTTATTTCTTTCTCCTTTCCTTTTATATATATTTTTTTTAAATAAAAAAATTAGATAGTTTTTCAGTGTGTTTTCCCCGCTCCATATTTTATTGAAGGAGTAACAGGGATCTAAAAATCCTAAAGAAAATTCAACATTTATTTTTCTGTAGCTCCAAATGATATTGTAATTTGAAGCGATGAAAGTAATTTGCTTTTCTAATTAGAAATCGATCAAAGACTTATGTGGAATCATTTTCAGATTGTTCTAATCTTCCACATTTATCTCTTAAGAGAAGATGACTGATGAGGAAATTTATGCAAAAGTTTACATAGACGTTCATCCAACAAAAAATTTTAATATTTCTAAACAAAAATATATAATATATCGCTTTAATGTAATCTGTAACAGTTATTGTCTGTATTTTACATTGACATACCCGATAAACTGCTTAATTTCAATAAAATGCAATAAATACTGCACGGTATAATTTTTGAAATTTGAATAAAATTATCTAATTATTATTATTTACATTTCTACAAGATAACAATGTAGCTTCTTTGATGCCAAGGTGATTCATCTATTTTAATACCTTGTTTAATGTGAAATGCAACGAAGTATTGATCTTGCATGAAGTAGAAGAATTTTGTAAGTGAAGTACAGTAATTGGAAAAAAGTTGCAAAAATTGTTTCGGGTCGAAATGTCTGAGTACTACTATTTGTAATGTTTTAAAATTTTGAATAAATACCATAAAATGTAAAAAAACGCAGCAATTGTTTCGGGTCGAAGGAAAACATGACTTTTTGTCAGGCGAACAAAGTAAACATAATGCTGCAAACAACGTGTCAACGTGCTAAACTGCTTTAACTGAAGAGCAAACATAAATAAAACATAATGTCAATATAAATACTGGTGTGACCAGATGTATAAAATGAAAGAAGAAAATAAAGAAAGAAAATAAAAAAGTAAAATAGAATCTAAAATTATTTAAACAAAAAAGTCAAAACTAAACGAAAACCGTAGTTATGGAGTATTTTCCAAGCATCAGACAAGAACGTAGAAAAAATGTCATAAACAAGATTTTTCAAATTTTCGTATATGTAAAAAACTTCACGAATATCCAGATAGGAAGAAGTAATAGGAGTAGAAAATATGTTCTTTTTAGAAAAATCAAAACAATGACCATAAGCGCATCAATGGAAAGCAATAGAATATTTAGGAATCTCTTCATTATGAATATTCCGAGAATGCTCATTTATTCTACATTTCAAACGCTCTCAGTTTGATTGATATAAACAAAATTACACGAAGAACAAGACAATAAATTAGCGCCAGGCCGGTATTCTGTAGGAGTGGAATCGCTAAGAGAAGATAATTTAATTTTGTTGATGATTTGTAAATGACTTTAAATACAATTAGTGAAAGAAATTTAAAAATATTTAAAGAAAGTCATGAAAAAAAGTTAAAACTACTGGAATGAGTCCGTGATAATTGAATTTGGAAATAGCACTTTTTGGATTTTTGAATTTATTTTGAGCTTTATTGATAATAGAGGAAAAGAGCCTCGAGAACGAGCAAGAGATTTTAAACAACTAATTTATTTCGAAATACTAGAAGAATTAGAACAAACATGTAAAGCACGAAGAACTTAAGTATAGAAAGCAAATATTTTTTTTTTTTTTTTTTTTATTGAGAGGCGTGTTTAAAGACAGTATGCGGCGAAAGAGAGACATCGAAAGGTTTTCTAAAGAGAGTGGATGAGAACTAATTCTTGCTTTAGAAACAAAAACATCAAGAAAAGTCAAAGAGCAATTATTTTCAATCTCAAAAAGGAATTCAATGCAGAGTTCAAGCGAATTGACTAAAGAATATAAACTTTAAAGATCGATATCGAACAAGATCGAAAGTGTCATCAAAATACCTAATCCAGTGAGGAAATTTATATGCACCGAAGAGATTTTCTTGAAAATAGTGCATACAAATGTCGCAAAGGAAAAGAGAGAAAGGACTTCCATTAGTCATGTCCTCATTTTGGAAACAATAAGTATCATTAAAAATGAAGGCAGTTTGCCTGACAAATAAATGAACTAAATTCACAAGCTTCAATAGCACAGTAATGGAATTATCGTTATCTCCTTTCTAAACAAACCAGAACACCTTGAATAAAAATATTAATAAAAAAATGATTTAACATTTGATCACAGTTTGTAATTCAATTATAGTAATGAATGATAGTCAGAATATAATTCAGTGATTAGATTTAATCTATGAAATTCAGTGACTCTCAACCACTTGCGGCGGAACTGTAGTGCATCGAAAGAGGCTCTTAAAATACAGTGCCACCAACACATATCCATAGGTTTAATCGATTATATGCATTGTATGTTGATTATCTGCATGCATATAAACTTAGTACATATATTTAGATCTTTTACATTAGGATGTCTTTGTATTTATTTAAATCTTATGTCCTACTTAATGTGTCACCAATATGTATATATATATATACACTGACGAAAAACAAAAACCCAACACCAAGAAAAAAACATTGCAGAGTAATGAAATTCGGACAATGCATTTGTCCAGTTAACATGTTTAACTGATTAAATTTTCAAGATCACAGGTTGATTTCAGCTCGAGAAAATGCATTTCAAATGTGAAATGCTGTTACATTAATAGCCTGTGTAACCTCCAATATTTTGAATACAAGCCTGCAAACGTGCATGCATTGTGCCATACAGGTGCCGAATGTCACTTTCTGGTATGCAGTTCATGTACTTGTTCTGTCAATACTGGGACGGTCAATGCTGGCTGTGGATGATGCTGGACTTGTAGTCCAATGATATCCCATACGTGCTCAATTGGAGACATATCTGGTGATCTCGCAGGCCAAGGTAACATGCCGACACTCTGTAGAGCCCGTTACGTTACAACAGCGGTATGAGGGTGAGCATTATCTTGTTGGAAAACTCCCCTTGAATGTTGTCTATGAATGGCAGCACTACAGGTTGAATTACCAGACAACCGCACAAATTTGCAATCAGTGTGTTTGGGATAATCACGAAAGTGCTCCTGCTGTCGTAGGAGATTGCTCCCCAGACCATGACTCCCGGTGTAGGTCCACTATGTCTAGGTCGCAGACAGTTTGTTTGCAGGCGTTCCCCTGGCCTCCTTCTGACCAACACACCGTCATCACTGGCACCAAGATAGAACTTGCTTTCATCAGAAACACAAAATTTCTCCACTTCGTCCTCCAATGAGCTCTAGCTTGACACCACTGCCGTCGGAAACGGCAATGACTTGGAGTCAGTGGATTGCATGCTACAATGCGCCTGGCTCGGAGTTTTCCTTGAAGTAACCGATTTCTAACATTTGGTTGTGTCACTGTGGTACCAACTGCGGCTCGAAATTCTGCCGCAGATGCAGTAAGATGCGCCACAACCGGACGCCGGATACGGCGGTCTTCCCTCTCAGTAGTGCCACGTGGCCACCCGGAACCCAGTCTTTTTGAGACAGTACCATCTCTTGACCACCGCACCCAACAATCATGCACATTGGATACATTCCGGCCAAGTCTTTCTTCAATATCGCGGAAAGAAAATCCACCTTCTGGTAGCCCTATTACAAAACCTCATTCAAACTCGATGAGCTGTTGATAATGGCTTCTTCGTCTTCTTCGAGGCATTCTTGGCTAACATCAACTCAATCTGCCAAATTTCAAAGATCAATAACGATCACAAACTTTACAGCACGCATTTAAAGCAAACATGATTTGCAAGTTCTCAGTGGCGTTACCAGCGCCACACTTATGCGCGAAGCGCAAAATTTGAATCGATATTATATTTCAGATGTATAAACACGCCTACCAAATTTCGTTTATCTGACACAAGTCTTTCTTGGTGTTGGGATTTTTTATTTCCGTCAGTGTATATATATATATATATATATTAATTATTAAAAGTGTGTGAAGACAAAAAATGGAAAAGAAAAGAAAGAAAATGTAATATGAAAAAGAAAGAAAGAAAAGGCTGTGAATCATATAATAGTTCCTTTCTTCCAATACTAGTGTCTACATTTTCAAAAAAAAAAAAAAAAAAAAATTGCACGTATATAATTTTATAAGTAGATAAAATATCTTTTCCCGTCGAAATATAAAGAGGTATGTGTTATATTTTTTATTCAAGTAATTACGATTTCTCATCTAGATACGCTTAATTTGGTGATTTATTTAAAAAACGTCAAAATAGATAAAGATATTTTTCCAGAAGTCATAGCATTTTACGTTTTCTTATGACTATATATATATATTTGTTTTTTTTTTCTTTATTTCATTGCCGAAATTGGACGAGTTTCTGCGGTATAATAATAATAATAATGACAGTAATAAAATACTGGTAAGAAAAAAAAATAGGATGTCGTGACCTCTGCACATATATATATATATATATACACCTTTTGTTCAACACACACACACACATATATATATATATAAAGCTATATAAAGTTACAAATAAAAACTAATAATAACTGCATTTGTTATGTAATGAGTCAATGCATTAATAAATAAATTCTTAGTAGACATTTAAATATTGCTAGAACATATAGATAACATTAAATTTATCGAATATAAGACATTTAACAGTCCCTTAATTGCTTAATTGCATGGCAGTTTTTTCAATAATAAACCACAGTAACCTTTCGCAGTGCTCTTATTCAACTGTTCTTCAACAACGATGTTTGCTATATGAAAAATTGTATTTAATTAACCCTTTATGAATGACGAAAATGACTTCTATTTTTGTCTTTGAAACATAATTTCCTAAAATACTAAGCATTTTGCAACCTCCCTTTCTAACAGTTCATGTGGTATCCCGTTTTCCCATGTTTAAATCATCCTTATTGCTTTTAAACATATAGTTAAAGTTAAAATATCCACGTTTAGTATTTATCATAATTAATAATGTTTGAGATGGATATTCCACTACTACTGCTTTTAAGTATCTATCGTCAAACGTTTTCGCTGACCAGGACGCATTTTGTCACTCTCTTCAAAATTGGAGTCTTTAAATGGTCGAAATCAGTCTAAGCACGCTTGTAACAGAGCCTGTTTTCCATACTCTTCCACTTGCAAAAGATGATATTTTACAGCGTTTCTTTTAAGATGAAATCAGAAAAGTAACATTTTCAGCAAATGCTGCCTTCAGGTACAAAACCGAACATGCTGAAGGCATTAAAAAGGATGCTATATTTACTTCACTCAAAAGTGATACGTAGATCTGAAAGCCTAATTATTATACTGTTAGATATTTTCTCGATTCTCTGTCAGCTATGCTTCACTAGTGCAACTACTGTGCTCTTACCTTCAACCGCAAAAAATAATTTAAGTAGCCAATAATTAAATACAATACTACTTCACAAGAAAGTAATTCGCGTAAAATTTGCGTAACGTAAAATGCTCAAAGCCAAATGGTAGATTTCGTGTTGATATCTGCTTTATAATAATTCAATGATTTTTAATCTTCCATCAAACAATTATAATTTGAGTTCAGTAGTACAACTTAATTATTTTTTTAATATATTTCTATTAAAACATAAAATTAATGTTAGATTTAGAAATATTCAAATTATGTAATATAATGCAAACTGTTTATTATTATTATTATTATTATTATTATTATTATTTAAATGAATTCTAATTTCCCATTAACAATGAATTAAGAAAGCTTTTTAAAATTTCTAATTTAAAATCGACGCTATTTTGTAAGCAGAGGTTTGGTGTTCATGTGAATAATGGAATATATTAGGAAAATAATGAACTTTTCAGAAAAGGATTGAATGCATTTTAAGGCTCTATTATGAGTGTAACAATACATTTGTAACGAGTTTTAAAATATACTGGAATAAAACAAATGTGCCACGTCTTAATCATTAAAGTTTATTTGACAATAGCGTTCATTAGGAAAATATTATTAATTTGTCATTTGGAACACATTACTAATAAGAAATTAACATTTAAATCATATGAAGCTGAAAGCTGAACTTTAAATTTACCATTTGAAAACTTAGATTTCGTTAAATATTTGAAGATGCATTTTTAAATCAAGAAATGTTTTTAATTAACAACTCGACAACGTGTTTTAAACTGATTTAAATTTATTACATGAATCTGTAAATATTTGTAATTCCAAATATGAAGTTTTCGAAGGAAAAATAAATACCATTTTCTTATTTATCTTGCTGAAAAAAAAAAGCAGTTTCTATATATATATATAAAAAATGCATTATTTTGAATATTGTTTCATCCAACATTTTAAGTCTCCAAAACAGTTAAAAGAATAGAGTTTTATTTTTTTAGTATTTTTAATTGGAAAAAAAATTGTACCAAGTTTAACCTGAAAAACGCTTTCAAAATGTTAAACAGTTTTCTTTTAATAAACAATGAAGTTATTTTCCTAGAGAGTATTTTTAAATTTATTCTCTTTTAAAAATTTGAAGAGTAATAAGAAAATCCGCACATTTTTGTAAAAAGATATCCCAGTAGATTTCCTTCTAGAGAAGAATGCATGACTGATAAACAAACAGACAAAAATAAACGTTAAACAAATAAATAAAATAATATTTATTTGTGTACGTCCAACATTTTTTTTTTCATAATTATTGTTATATCTTATCTTTTCAAAATGTTATCTAGAGAAAATTTAGTAAAATATGCAAAATTTCATTCTTCATGTTCAATAAAAGTATTTTTAATAGTTTTCCAATTTAAATTCGATGAAATGTGTAGATATATTTTTAAAAATACTTTAACGATCGTTTCCCTTATGCTCTAACTTTGTTAAATTATCGACAATTTTAAATTATGTTCAAAAGCTAACACGATATTGATATTTTTATTATAATCTATAAAATTTTCAGCTATGTAAACCCATTAGGAAAAAATGTAATAGAAAAAAGTCATCATATATTCTGAAAAATAAAAATATGAATGTATTAACTTATAAAGTATAATAATTAAAATATATAAACTCCTTATGGATGACATTCGTTAGTTTAAACGTTACAAAAATGTAAAAAAAAAACGAAAATATTTTATAAACATACATTATTTAAAATCTCTAGTGTTAATCGGGATCGTTGCAATTTATTTTTTTTTCCTTTTACTTTAGAAATCACTGAATATTTTCTTAAATAAAAAACATTATAAAATAAATCATAAAATAAGATAAAATAAATATAAGATTACTTATTTCATTAATGATGTAGTCCTTTTATTTATTTATTTTTTTAATAATTGCATTTAAATGAGACATTGCTAATTAACTAAATGAAATATGTCAGGTTGAATTTAAATTTATTTAAATTCAGTTGATGTAAAAAATAAAATAAATAAATAAAAAAAAAAACGGAAAAGAGGACTCTAAGAATAACCTATTAAATTGTGTATAAATAAAAAATAATTGATATTCACATCAAACTGTAAACACATACTATTTAAATGGAAAAATCGTATTATAGATAAATTACTTACCTCACAATAGCTATTTTTAAATACAAAAATGAACATATTTCATTTAATAAAATTTCTCGGTAATGGTAAAAAAATATATAATAAAAAAAATAATAATAATAATAAAAAAAAAATATTTGTTGGGGCTATTATATTCAGACACAAAATGAAAACGGGTTTCATTTTCTTCTACAGTGCAATGGTAAATTGAAAATGAATATCTAAAGACATTCATTAAAAAAAAAAAAAAAAAGAGGTAATCGGCAACGCACTTAAAATTATTATCTATTTACGACAGACTTCCAGTTCTTCCTCTTTTTCTTTTTACTTTTTAGTAACTGTCAAGTAATGATATTTCCTTTTCGAAAGTATATGATATTCGTAAATGATGCATGATTAGTAAATAATACTGTTAGTGAAGTAATTCGTAATCTAAAACTTGTTTTTTTTATTTTAATTTCAAATCTTAAATATTTCAATATATCTTCTCAATCTGTGTCTTCTTTAGGCTGATGTTTATTTAAAAAAACTTCACTCGAAAAAATTAAAAAATCAAGTTGCACTCTGTAGCAGTAAGCATATACACTATCCACTAATAAGTATTTTGAAACTTTCGAATTTATATGTTTTGTCAAACGTCTATAAAAGATCCTCAGAAATCATCTTGAAACATTAAAAGTGTCGAGAACATATTATACCTCTCACTGAAAGTCGTGTCCTGAAGAAGAGAAGGGGACAAGTGAAAAGTTAAACAAATATCAAAATCTTTTGGATCGTCCTATAAAAAGTAATACTAAAAAGTCCTTTTCGCTGTAGTATGTGATTGTGAGGTTTTTCCCATTATCTGTGTAAATTTTAATGAGTTTTCATGGAAATGCAACGGTTGTTTTAAAAAAATGCAAAAAAAACAAAATAATAAAATAAAATAAAATGAAATTACTCGTTTTAGTTATAACACGTAGGATATTAGACCAGTGCAAAGATATTTTTAGAAAATTTGGCATAATACATCACACACAGCTAACTGCAATCAGAATGCAAAATGTTAAATATTTTTCGAAATTGCAGCATTTTCACTAAATAAATTTTAACCACGCATGCGCTAGCTTTAAAAAAAAAAAAAAAAAAAAAAAAAAACATTTGCATAATTTAATAGCCTAAAATATTTTAACAACTTATACGAATACCCCAAACATATATCGTGTAAATTTGAAACGTTATGAGAGATAGAATCAACGGAATAACAGTTCTCTACAAAAATCTAAATAATAGGGGTTTTTCTCACATTTTCCTTTTTAATGTCCAATGGTAATACAGTGTTCACCAATTGTAAATAAATATTAATAAACCCCCCAATCTTTATTTTCATTTTTTTTTTTTTTCTTTTAGAAAAATAGAATTTTTTTCCATTCTATCTTTTTGAATTTACACGATATTTCTTTGGGGTTTTCATATAAGTTTCTCAATACTTTTGGCTATTAAATTACACGAAAGAAATTTCTTAAAAGCTAGCACATGCGTAGTTAAGAAAATATTTAGTGAAATTGTTCATATTCCGCACTATATTAAAAATTTATGCATTCTGATTGCAGTATGATGCGTCTGATGTAGTATGTCAAACTTTCTAAAAATGGCTTTGCACTGGGTCTAATTCACTACGTGTTATAATTAAAAAAGTGGATTTTTTTTTTTTTTTTTTGTAATCCTTTAAAGAATCTATTATGTCTAAATGAATGCATGTGGTAGACGCTTACAGATTTATACAGATAATGAGAAAATCTTTCATAGTCACATGCTGCAGCCAAATTGCATTAAAAGGATTACTCTTTAAATGGCTGTCAAAAACATTTTTATTTTTTGTTCAATTTTTTACTGGTCCCCTTTTTCTCTTCACGACACATCTTTTGTTGAATTATATGAGGTATAACGTGTTCTTTACACTACCACAGTTTCAAGATGATCTTTAAAGAACTTTTTTAGTTATTTGCCAAATGTGTGAACTCAGAAGTGTCCAAATACTTATTAGTAGATAGTGTATTAAAATTTTGAAGCGTTTCTATAGGGCGTGTTAATATTTTTTTTTTTCAAATATCTTATTCATAGATCTTCATTCTGAAAAGAAAGTTTTCATAAAGTTGAATTTTGAACACACTTCATAGTAGAAGAAGAATTCCTTGTAATATTTCTTAATTTCATAAAAAATATATCACGAAAAGTAAAAATCTAACATTTTCACTAAAATATAAATTTATATATACGTACATATATATGTGTCTGCGTGTGTGTTGTATGTGTATTAAAAAAATTCCCATCCAATTCCTAAACCGTAGATTTGCCAATATTACATATGGCCAATATTACATATTGCCAATATTACAAGTAATTAGTACACTCATGACAAAGTACTATATACAAATTAAGATAAGTTAACTGCACCTGGGTTATCAAGTTTAATTTTAAATTACTTTACGAATTATTTGCAGAGTAAATATAGTGATTTGTTATAGAAAATCCATATTATAGGTGTATTTTTTGTAGAGTAAATATTTAGCATTATGTAATGTATTATTTTCAAAAAGAGCAACACAAACGTAAGCTTAAAAAAAAAATGCATTTTTTGTGATTTTCACAACCCTGGATAGAGCTATTTACCCACCACCCATTTCAAACTGTGGAAAAAATAATTTTTTGTCATATTTTGTCTTGTTTGGAGTGTAGGTTATCAAAGAATGATAAATTTAACTAAGATTAGTGCAATTAAAATAAAATTAATTGAAGATAAGGTGAAGAAAATTCAAATAATTAAATATGAGAATAATACAAATTTAATTGTTTTAATATGAGAGTAAATTAAAATGAGGATAATAAAGATGATAGCAACTAAACTCCAAAAATAAAATTTTAGTCAATACATATGATTATCTAATAGGGTATCAGTTTCAGATCGCATCACTTTGCGAGTTCTCATGAGAATTCGGAAAAAAGAAAATATTTTATACTGAAAGATATCGTATCTTTTTGAACTCTGGATTACTTTAGATCACTTTTTAACAGGGGGAAAAAATCGCTTTTTTGTGCGTTTTGTGTTTTCGTGTAAAGCTGCTAGTCTAGAACTTTCAGAAGCACCTGGATTTTTCTTTGTTCTTTTTCTTACTGCTTACAAACTTTTATTTCTTAATGCGCAAAATGTGGCCCTCAGTTTAAAACACCTTTTCCAGTGATTTTCAGATGTTGGCATTTCCGGTGCATGTACGTTTCTGAAGGGGGCTACTGCCATCCTTAATCCCCCCCATATTGTGTATTTTTGTACCTATCTATCTATCTATCTATCTATATACATACATATATATATACATATTTCCTTGGAAATCAAGACTCTTTTAATTTACTGTAACTCATAAAGATTTGTACCAACGTTGTTGCCAATTAATTGCATAAATTATCGGAACTATTTTACGTAGACTTGTAAGATAAATCTATAAAACCACTAGTTCAAATAAGTATTCACTTTTAAGGTAAATATGGAACTTTTAAGAAATTAAAATATCATGTTTGTAAAAATTCCAAAATGTGTTAAAAATTAAACCATCTTTCTCTAAAGTTATAAGCATATATTAGTGTAGTTAAATAAAATAATAAAAGATCGTGTGAATAAGAAAATGCATGGGAGAATTTCAGCGTTTTTTTCACTAACGTAAGGTTCGTCTGTAAATAATAGTTTCGTTCAAATATTTCGGCTTACGCAAATAAGGAGGCCATAAATGAGGAACTACATATATACAACTTATATATTACTTTATTATTATTATTATTATTATTATTATTATTATTATTATTATTCGTAATATACAACTAAAATACTCTCTCAAAATGATAGAGCCAAGTGTATAAAAATACTCAAAACGTGTTTTTAACGATCAATAAACTCACCATTTTCGGACATAATGCAAAATACACGGTTAGGAATTGAATTGGATAGCTTTTGGCACAATTGTACAGGTATATTTCCTCAATCTTTAATGATTGCGGATTTCAACTCTAATACTGAATGGTACTGCAAACCATGTCCCGAGACCTTGAGTGAAGCTGATTCTCATGTTTTGCATCGGATTAAAGTCTGGAGGATATGGTGACCAATCCATCAGAGGAAGTCCTTTGGATAGAAAAGCACTCTCAGGTCTACTTTGCATTAAGGAAGGAGGACTATTACTATTATTTTTTTAATTGTGCAGTTTAGTCATTTCGTAACTAAAAAAAAAAAAAATTAAGAAGTAATCATTTAAGAGTTCCAGATATTTTGAGCATTTAAATGACATGGTAGACTTTTTTTTAGAAATTTCCTTTCAATCAAAAACAGCCTTCAGTTTTTGTCTCCATCTTTCTCTGTCCTGAGCATATTCCTAATCCATTCCATTCTCTGTCATGTCTCTGATCAGGTTGTCTTTCCACCTTTTCAGCTGTGTTCCTTTTTTGTTATCACTTAGAGAAACTTATTTTGTCTGTTTTGAGATCTTATATATATATATATATTTAATTATTTGGTAATTAATCTAAATAATTGTATTCCAGTTTGAGTCTACGAAATATGATACTTTGTTCAGTTAAATCTCTTTGTTTTGTAGAATGATGACAATTTAGCTTGTGTTTGCATCTTTCGATAGCAAAAATATTTTCACTGTTTTAGTGTGCGATGCATTATATCTTTTCAAACGTTTGTGTCAGAAGAAGTAACATTTTCACACTTGCATTGGAGTTGTTTGAATAATGGAAAGTTTCTGTTTCGACGTTAGTCCTGGGAGACGACCAGTAGATATTTTAAAACTTGGATTTAGCCATAATTTCAAATAATAATTTTGGGTTGATTTTTTTTTCCCTCAGAAATAGCAGACTTCTATTTAATTATTATACAAATTGTCAATCCAATAATTAGCAGTCAATATTGAAGTATGTAAAATGTTTTACAAATTGGACATACTCTTATAAAATAAGTAAAGAAATAAAACAGTGAAGCTGGGTATTGACAGACATTTTGACCTCTTGAAGATGAAACACAGCAAATGACGGCAACACGAAATGTCTCATTCAAAGCATTAGTCTTCTCACACTAAAATCTAAATACATTTCATGTACCATGAGACATTAAACACAACGCTATTCTGGTAACTGCATATTTCTTCAAGAGTTGTGCAATAAACAATGTCTTTTTTTTTTTTTTTTTTTAACTGCTAAGCAGATAAAAGTAAAAAGGGAACTTTTAAAAAAAGGTAAAACGAGTATAAGAACCTTCATATATATATATATATATATATATATATATATATATATATATATACATACATACATCTTATTAAAAATGTTAGAAAACAAAATAAATGGAAATGCATAAAAGCATGACAATTTCCTAAATTTAGGAAGGGCATAGTAGGAAAATAAAACATGCAAAGTAAATGTTTTTCTGTGTCAAAGTGAGCATAAGCTAAAGTTCTCCTATACCCAAACCATTTACGAAATACAATTCAGGAAATAAAATGAACCCAAAATAACTAAAAATACGTTAAATTATTAAATGAAACTGTAAAAATTAGAATCTTAAAATAAAATGTTACCCACACTTTTACCGCAAGTAATTATTAATTGTTATAAGAATCTGTAATAACCATTTTCGAACAAAAAATCAAGAAGGAACATAAACACAAGTTAACTAAAATAATAATAAATAAATAAATAAAATTAATTAATTGAAACTGGGAATAAAAGAACCGGAAAATAAAATGCTACTCGCCAATTTACCACACGAACTTGTTAATTTAATCTGGAAATAAAAATTTGAAGAAATGAAATTTTACACTCAAATTAGCCACATATAATTACGAGGGTCATTTTTTAAGTAAGAACCGTTTTGCAATGGAGTAAGATAAACTTTATTTATGAACGTAAATTGTATTACAAACTAAAAGATGAACATTTTTTTTCACTTTTCAACATAGTCACCATTAACATTTAAACATTTGTCAAGTCATGGCACCAGCTTTTGGATCCCATCATCAAAGAATTCTGCCGCCTGACCGTTAAACCAGTTAGTAACAGTTTTTTTTTTCAAATTGTCATCATTTTCCAAGCGCTTTCCAACAATAAATTCATTAAGTTTTGGAAACAGATGAAAGTCTGATGGTGATAAGTCAGGGCTGTATGCTGGATGATCCAGCAATGAAAATTTTCCACGTGAGGCCGAGCATTCTCGTGAAGCAAAACGCCGCCGCTAGAGAGCAGTCCTCGCCGGCGATTTTGAATAGCGCGCCTAAGCTTTAATAACGTTTCACAGTACCTCTCAGCATTTATTGTCATTCCTCTTGACAAAATGTCTAACAGAAGAATGCTTTTCCTTTCAAAAAAAAGGTGGCCATAATTTTTCGTGTTGAAGTTTCTCGTTTGAATTTTTGTGGTCGTGTCGGAGAGTTTGAATGATGACACTCACTGGATTGACGTTTACTCTCTGGAGTGCGGTACGCAATCCACGTTTCATCACCGGTCACAATGTGACTCAAAAACTCGTCACCATCCTTGTGATAGCGCTCCAAAAAGGACAACAAATGTGCCATTCGCTTTGTTTTGTGTTCTTCTGTCAACATTTTCGGCACTCATCTCGCACACATTTTTTTGTAGTGAAGTTTGTCAGTAACAATGTGATAAACTACTGATCTTGAAATTGTGGAAATTTCTGATGAAGCTCGTCAATAGTGAAGCGCCTGTTTCGGCGAATTTCTTCATCAACTTTTTGTGTCAAGTCTTCATTCATGACAGTAGGCCGACCAGATCGTTTTTCATCATGAACATTTGTCCTCCCTTCATTAAAAAGCCTACACCATTTACGCACATTTCCATCATTCATTCATCTTCACCATAAACTTCAACAATCTGCCGATGAATTTCAGCAGGACGAACTTTTTTTCCATTTAAAATCCGAATAACTCAGCGAACTTCACCGTCGGCGGGATTACTGACTGACATGGCGAAAAACGAAGGTGTTTAACCATACAACCAACACCGGCAGAGACGTGAAACGTAATGGCGGAGTAGTGAGAGACTGGCAAAGAGTGGCTGACCTTGAATTGACGTCAATTGACACGATGCGTGGACACGATGCGCAATCGGTTCTTACTTTAAAAATGACCCTCGTATTACGAGAGGATCAACTACGGTTAACCATTTATCCAATAATAGTTGACTGTTAAAAACTTGGAGAAAATATGCGAGGTTGCAGAAAAATTATTAGACTCTTAATTGGAATTACTTAATTTAAGCCTTCTATATTTGGAAATATGAAAATTAATTAATTAATTTAAAATTAAATACGTATTTAAATTCAAGTTGAATTAAATAACTAGCAATTTTAACGATTAGGAACCATACTTACTTATTGTATTATGGTACAATTACGGTTACTTATTGTATTATTATACTTACTTATTGTATTAGTGTTTTATTGTTCTGTCATCTATGAAAATTGTTATAATTTATTAATCTTTAAAATTTAGTATTACTTTGTGCTATCATCTATTAAAAGGTTTTTTTTTTTTTTTTTTTTTAATTATCTTTTTTTTAGCATTTAGATGCCTGTATATTTACTTATTTTTAAAACAATAAAAGTAATTTTGTAATCTATGCAAAACCAATGTAAATTGCATTCAATATTATTTATGAACATAAGTAACATCGTTAATTTTAAGTAAATTAGAAGTAACTGTGAGCAATTTAAACTCTTTCAATGATGAATAATATCAAAAAAGTTTTTTTTCTTTTTTTTTTTTTTTTAACAATCGACTTTAAGCATAATTTACATTTAAATTTAACCAAATATTACCTTTAGAAAAAGTATTAGAATTTGGGGGGGTGGAGGGTGAATTACATTTTCAAGAACCATTTGCTAAGTTTTGTTTTATTTATGAAAAAAAGTTTTACTTATATTTTCAGGGTAACTATTTGCGAAGGCGAGCTTTAAAAATATATATATTGTTTGCTCTTGTAAATATCTGAAACTAAATGTTTTATGCGTTAATGAAAATTTGTAAGAATATTAGCAAACAGAGATTTATGCAATCAAATTTTAAAATTGGAAAAAAAAACTTTAAAAGGGAAATTTTTACGTTTTTCATATAAGTTAAAGTCTAATTGTAAATTATGGTTAAGTATAATATTTAAATTTAAGAAATTAATTTTATTAGATATTAAAACCGTTTCACTAAATGAAAGATCATTGGGATAAGAAACAGACACGTTTTGATTATTGTTATAATTGTCCAGACATATTACAATAATATCATCAATGTGCTTAAATAATCTAAAGTTAGTACACATAATATCATTTTCTTGTATATACATATTGTTGGAACAAAAACCTCTAAAAAGATTGCTGTTGCTACTGGTATTATTTTTCCCCCACACTAAAATCATAAGGTCTCAATATTCCAACATTAAGAAATCATTGTCTACCAGACAAAAAATCAGATTCTTTTAAAATATATATAATTTCTGGACAATAACAATAAATTTTTAAAAAAAGATTTTTTTTTTTTTTTTTTTTGGCTCAAGTGAAGGTAAAACATATTTCAGTCAACTAAAGTATCCCAAAACAGTCTTACCTTCATCGCATGGCATGTCGCCTCATTTTTGGCTAAACGCCCACGATAGTAAAGTCAGAATAATTTAGTCCTTTTTTGTCTTTTACATTTATAATTCTTGTACAACACAATAAATAAATTGTATTTACATTTTATGTCACATTATATACAAAATAAGTAGGACGCATTTTGTCCCAAAATTTTAAACGACCTCATATGAAAAGTCACCACCATAATCTCAAAACACCAACTCAACTCTAAAAAATATTCTCTTCTTTTTTACAGAAGCAAAAATATCACTCTTATGGACTACAAGCGCCTTCTGTGGGCAAAATGGTTTCAAAAGTATTACTAACACAATTTAAACATAACATCAATTTCTATTCAAAACATAAACGATTAAAAAAATCACATAAATCATTAACTAAATCAATTGAATGTTATGTTATAATATAAACGAAATAATAGTAAAAAGTGTCTCAGATGGATGATCAAATTATAGATATTTTCCACAATATGAAAAAGAATTTAAATGTAAAAAGTAGCTTAAACTGTATGGTGCTGCCATCTATCGTTCCTTTTAGGAAACAACTTTCCGTTTCTTAACACTCCCACCATGATTCATCGACATGTGAATCAACTAAAATGAAAAACATAAAGTTATACATGGAACTTATAGACACATGTGAAAGGTAACATAAATGTAATTAGCTGAATAATTAACTACTGAATGTTCGAAAGAAATGGCAGTTCACAGTTTTTTACAGTAATATCGGGCAAAAATTTTTATTGTCGGAACACTTCTGGTCACTTTCAAGACCTTTGTTTGTTTTGGGCATAATCTCACTCAACGTCGCTGAATCATCAGGTATTACTGCACTCTCTAGTGATCTAGCCTTTTGTATAGTATCACTTGGTATGCTCACTTCCAATGGAAATACTTTCAGCACTAGTCTTATGAAGGTTCCATTTTTGGCTTTAAGTCTGAAGACTTGGACGCATGAGCTGAAATACACTGTTTATAAAAAAGTTTTCACTTTTCATTGGAACAAGAAGGTTCTTCCATTCCAAATGTATGAGAACAGGCAGCATCCCTTTTTCCTTTGCGAAAGACTTTTTACATGAGCAAAAGGCAATAAATAATTTTTCTTTCTTCTTCGTCGAAAGAGGGAGAAAAACTACACGTCTTCTAAGAAAGCTAAAACAGCCTTGACCATTCATTCGAGGTAGCCGAAAATTGACTGGTTTGAAAGAGCCGAGGTATCTCGGCATGGCCGAAAACTGGAGCGTTATCTCAGGATGGCCAGTGAAGTGGTTAACTATTGAAAGTTCAAAAGAAATGACATATCACATTTTTTGTACAGTCATATAGGGCAGGGGTTTTTATTGTTTGGCCACTTCTGGTCACTTTGGGTACAAATTTATGACCTTGGATTTTCAACGTCGCTGTATCGTCAGGTATTACTGCACCCTGTTGATCTAGTCATTAGGATAGTATTACTTCCAATGGAAGCACGTTCAGCACTGGTCTTATCAAGGTTCCGTTTTTGGCTTTGTGTTTCACGACTCTCAGATGACTTCCTTTTCCAGGATAAACATTTTGCATAACTGCTATTAGCCAGTTTATTTTTCTCTGATTGTCGACAGTAATGATTACCACATAACTTATTTTTAGGTCTTTATTAACTTGACCAACCATCTGGACTAACTGGCTTAAGTATTCTTTACGAAATCTATTCCTAAACTGCTGCCTGAATTCTTAAAAATAGGAATGTCTCATAAGTATATTTTTTCTGTCCAAGTAGTTTTCTGCCCAGTTTGGAGTACCTGATTCCCTTAAATCACAATGAAAATCAGATGGTTTTAAAGGTGTAAAATAACCCAAATTATTGGATATGGCGGTTGTTCATCAGTGGGCGATTGTTCATAACTGCTTCAACGTCACATAGAATAGTAAGGAGTTCTTAATAAGTCACTGAAATTTTTCCTAATACTTGAGAAAGTAAACTTTTTGTGGAGCGAATTACAATGACCCTCCAACCGCTCCACCACGTAGCGGTGGGAGGAATAAATTTCCATTCGATCGGATGTAATGAATCATAACTGAACTGTTCGCACTCTATTATTCTTAATGCTGCAGAAGTTCCAGTAAAATTAGTACCGTTATTACAGTATATTATCGAAGGATGACCTCTCCGGGCAATAAACCGACTTAAGGCTTGAAAAAAAGATTCAGCGCTCATAGACGATACTAAGTGCACTGCACGATATATTGCGCATATAAAAAGTAACGCCCACGTTTTTGACTTATTTCTCAAAATCAGTGAACCACAAAAATCAATATTTGCAACCCCAAATGTTACGCAAAATTATCGATAGATATTTTAACAATCACAAACTATATACATTAACAAAAAGAAATTCACAATATTTGTTTATATAATATATTTATAAACTTATTTTTCATGTTTAATTTATTACGTTCTAAAAAGTATAAAATTATTTTTTGGACAAAGAAAGTATTTTCGATAAAGAATAAATGCTACAAGAGATAATATAACTGAAGGAAAAATACGAATATTGTTTTTTTTTTTTTTTTTTTTTTTTTTTCATGCAAAATTTTATCAACTCTGGAGCCCTATTTTAGAAGAATATCGCATATTCCAATCAATTTTCTATTTATGTTTTTTGCATACTTTAGATAGAAATTGGATTATCTTTTTGATCATAGGATCTATGCAGAAATAACATCGGCTATATTTCATTTTTATGAAAGTGTCTTTATTTCTTTCTTTGCATTTCAATATTTTGGTGGTTCATTTTATGACCCACTCGGAGATGATATTTCCGACTGAATGTGTTGGCATGTAAAGATGAATTTGGTTTTACGTTACTTTATCATAGATGAATATTTTATATATTCTTTGCTTTGACGGTTTTTATGTCATGTGGAAATAGGAAATCAATTTCATGAAATAATTTATGAAAGAAAATGTACAGAATGAAATGAAAGCTGATATTTTAAAGCTCTCAAATTACACTCTCTCTCTCTCTCACACACACACACACACACACGCACACACACACACACGCACATATATATATATATATATATATATATATATATATATATATATATATATATGCGTAATACGGTTTGAAATTTTGAAATTTTATGTTTTAAATAAAATGAAAATCACAAAGCTATTTTCAAGTACAAGAATGTTATGTTTAATTAGAAGTGAAAAAAAAAAAAAAATGTATCATTAATATAGTTATTACACCTCCCAGATTAGCGGTAAATTTCTCAAATTTTAAAAAAAAGATTAGTTCTATAGCTAACGGTATCATTTACTTCAAGTCGACATCTTTCATTATTTTATTTTATTTTATTATTTATTTATTTATTTATTATGGAGTGTGCTGAACTAGCTTAACTCTTAAAGTCTGTTAAACTAGCATATGTTTAATGTACTTAATTTATTTTTTATTATTTATTTTTTGTTATATAAATTTAAATCTATTAAACAGAAGGGCTAAATAATATCGTTTATATATTAATCCGAATTTATGGAAAATGATTTAAGGATATATATAATGTTTAAGATTGATTATTAATACATTTAGTCTGTTTGTATGCTTTTCAGTCCCTCTCTCTGTCCGTTTTGTGATCACGTAAGCAAAGAACGTTGAAAGTTATACAACAATTGCGTACAGATGGAAAGCATTAATAGTCAATGCGTATCGCATAATTGTCGTTCTTGTTTATTGTGTAATTGTTCTACAACTAAAAAAAAAAAAAAAAAAAAAAAAAAAAAAAGTACTTTCTTTTCTCTGTCATCTTAACCCTCTCCCTCTCCTTCTCTGATGTATCTAAACAGCATTTTTTTTTTCAAGTTATTAAAAAATAATTAAACAAGCCTTTCATTAATTATGTAAAAAGTTTATGAAGGTACAACCTGTTTTTTTGCCTCCTGAGCCCTTAAACTAGGTTTTAGTGTGTATCATCTAATTTACAAGTAGTATTTCATAGCCTCCCACCCCTTTTACGTTATTAAACACAGCCTAAAGTATTCCGTAGCAATCCCCCCCCCCACCCCCCCCCCCCCAAAAAAAAAAGAAAAAAAAATCCATATCATTTTGTAAAACAGTGCCACCTACCGGTTGAGTTTCAACTGTTTTTCTTTGATAGGTTATTCTCATTAAGAAAAAAAATCTTTAGATTAAATTGAAGGCAAAAGGCTTTTTTTTTTTTTTTTTTTTTTTTTTTTTTTTTTTTAAGTTTTCTAAAATCTGCTATTTGTTAGTAAGGTTTACTGTTGTTTTCAAAGTGTGATAAAGAACTGTAGATTAAATTGAATACGAAATGCAAATATTTTTATATCATTAATGAATATTGAGCAACTGAAAAACTGATTTTTTTTTTTTTTTAGGTGTTTTACAGATTATTTTAGGTGGGTTATTCAATATTCAAATTTTCCAATAGTTTTGCACTTAAAATATCACCAGAATACGCTGGCTATCTCTGCCCTAGACAGCTAAATCTGCAAGTAGGTTCCTGGTCAGGTCTAGGATTTTAATGATTAATATCATTGATTGATTTCTATATGTATATTTGTTTTTAATTTTAAAGTTTATTATTATTATTATTATTATTATTATTATTATTATTATTTTAATATTTGCTTTCTCCACAAAAAGAAGGTGAGGAGAGCTTTCCCAGACTCCAGGTTTTACAATTAGTCCCATAAAATTAAAATTGTTGAAAACAGTAATCATTATTTTTAATAAAAACTGAGTGAAGCAAGAAATTAAAAATATTTAACATTCACTTTTAAATCTGCTGTTAAACTATCAAAAAAAAAAAAAAAAAGTTATATCTCAGATATATTAGAATATATACTTCTATCTCGATGACTGTAGAATTACTTCGAATTTACTGCAATATGACTACGTATTTAAAATATTAATTTTAAATCTTCTAACTGTAATATGACTTCACATAAACGACAGTAATTTTACAGACAATGGCTCTCAGTATTTTCGAAATAAATTACTGCAGAAATACTTTACATCAGCTGCAAAATAATTAAAGCATTTTTGTAGTAGAATATGCACTACAGAAAACACACCAAAAATATTTTACTTCCTTAGAAAAACAGCAGTTCATTTTTAGCTGGGTAATTACCAGTATTACCAATTCTTAATCAAAAACGTGTGTTTACAGGTAAAAAATTTGTAAGTTATGAAATGTCAAAAATTATATGTTATTTAAAAAAATAAAAGTATATAAGATCTCCAAATCATGTAATTGGCTAAAGACTCAAATATATATATTTATATTTTTTCATGCAGTTGGAAACCCGTACCATGCTACTGGTACCCGCTGCAAGTGATTTTGGGGCGTATTTTTATCCTCATCTCGACGAAAACCTACAAGAGGTAACTACTGATGAGATGAGAATGATTTCTTTTTTCTTTTGAAACACTTCGGCGATATTGATTCATTGATGAAAAAACATGGATTGCATTCTGTTTATAATTGTTAAAATAACATTATTAATAAATTAATTAATTGTTTCAATAGGCAATTAACCATGTATGTATGCATAGAGCAAAAGGTTTTTTATTGCAATTTAATTCTTTTCTCCATTTATTTAAATTTTTAAACAGGTTTTGAATTTAACAACTTAACATTGAAAACTAGTTCATTATCTACGCTCATTTATTGTCATTCTGATATTAATACATTATATTATTTGAAATTTATTAAAAAGTTTCGTGTATTAAATTATTACTTATAGTGAACTTTTTTGTGACCATTTTTCTTTTTTTCTAGAAACTGTGTTAATGCTACTTCCTGCAAAAAATAAAAATAAAAATAAAAATAAAAATAAATAAAATAAAATAAAATAAAATAAAATAAAATAAAATAAATAAATAAATAAAAATAAAATAAAATAAATAAATGAATAAATAAACTATATTTATGCTTTATATTTACGTTTATTTGTATGCATCATTCATAAATTACGAATTAATTTTTTTTTTATGTTACATAGTAATCATAGTGTAAAATGTTAATTTTAGAACTTTAGAGTTCTAAAGTGGTTATTTCCTATGATAAGGAAAATTCAGTTCATCTATTTAGTTTAGACTTCATATTGCCCTCTAAAATTTAGTGAAATATTCATGTCCGTTCCTCATACTAATACTTCGATCTGTCGTATTAGTTGAAGCAAAGTGTAAGTAATATTAATTAGCAACAACCAGAAATCAAAATTAACTGCTCACTGGTCCGTAATTTATGTAGAACACTAATTATACTCCGGAATAAATTAAGACGCTGGTAAATAAAAGGTCATTTCCGAGGAGATTAATTTTCAGTAATAGTTCGATAAACTGATCTGTAGATATTTTTTTAATATTAAAACGATAAATCAAGGAAAGTGTCTAATTCATAATTCTTCAACTATTACCAGGGTAAAACTTCATTCATATATATATTATATATATAAAGGTATAAAATATTTACTGAATGATATATTTAAAAATTATTTTTCTGTGATTTCATTTAAAATAGTCATTGAAACTAGTTTTACTCTACTGATAAGTATTTGAATTCTTTCGAATTTAGACATTTCATCAAATATCTAGAAAAGTTTTTTAGGAACCATCTTTAAATTTTTTCTCGCGTAAAGAACATTTTATACCTCATATTTTTTCAGCAAAAGTTGTGTCCTAAAAAGGAAAAGGGGACCAGTAAAAAATTAAACAAAAATTAAAATGTTTAAGATCACCCTGTAAAAAGTAATGATTTAAATGCATTTAAGCTGTAGCATGTGATTAAGCGGGTTTTTCTCATTATCTGCATAAAAAAAATTTATGAGGTTACCACATATGTAACATCAAAGAAAAGAATTGGTGAGATATTTCTTACCCGAAATGTTTGTGTCAGGGCAGTTGATTTTTCTTCTCTTATTGAATTTCTTGCCGAATTATAATGAGTTAAAATTACTTCATGACTCTTGAAGATTAAAAAACACGATAATTAGTGAAAATACATACACAATTACACAATTCAGTTTAGTTCTTGATGTTTTTTATGAAATCTCGCAATTCTTCTGTACTGTCTACTACACTGGAAATACAGTTGTCTACATAAAATGAAATTTTCAGTTTGTTAAATATCTCTTTGTAAAGTTCTTCGATTATGTCAAATCAAATTGTAGCTAATAAAAATGAAGAAGCATTTAGCCCCAAAACAACGCAACAGTGTTGATGCACTTCTAACTTATTACGGTCACCATCTTCGAACCACAAAATTTGACAAATTTCTGATCGTTCTTGTTCAAACCAATCTGGTAAAAAGCTTTTTTTTAATATCAGCAGTTATTCCTATTTTTGCTTCTCTACATCTATGGTTGGTTGGTTGTAGGATTAAGGCCGATTGACTCCTGATGTGTCCTAGGCCTGGTGGGGGAATGCCCTCCATGGGGGTCTTTCTAAGGGGTCCTAGCCCGTATTTACGCGAGTTTCGGAGGAAACCACCCTCTACATCTATGGAAAATTGCATGTACTAATTCCATGAAATTTAGATCTTTTGCCAGATAGTCATTTAAAGAATAGCAAAATTTCTTCTTAGATGAATCGTCGAAAGCTGGACACACAGGTGTTGTGACATGTTGCCTTATTACTTGTAGCTTTCTTATTATTTCTCTCTCTTATTATTATTCTTCTCTTTACTTATTACTTTCTAGCTTTATGAGCTAGAAAGTGGTCACTATCGCCTGAATCAGATATTTTTTTATTATACCTTCATTTAACCAGCTTCCGAATACATTTTGGTAAGTCCCTAAACTTCCAGAAGTTTTCAATGATCTCAATGTTGATAATAACCATTTTTATGCTAATTTACTATTTGAGGGTATTTTATGATGATCTTTAAGCCATGGAAGAGAAACAACATACTTCCCGTTCTAATCCGTTTAACTGTTGAATTAATTAAATAAGTCTAGAGTTTCTTTATTCAAATCATTTCTCTTTTTAGGTTGATTTCTTTAGAAATCGACCTATTGCAATCACTTCGTTTATCTATATATCTATCTATCTATCTATCTATCTATAATGAAAATTTTGTAATCACGATAACTCCCGAAATAACACTCGAAATGGAACCAAATTTGGGCAGTGAACTGATCTTATAAATATCTTTGATGAGTTTGTTAACCAAGTTGCTCCGACTTTTTGTTTTTAAGTGGCAGCCACTTGAAACTTTCAAACCGACATTGTAAAAAGCATATTTAAAGCAAGATTTGCTTGAATTTTGTTGCAAATATAGGCCACATAAGATTCTCAATGAAGTTTATTAATGAAGTTTATCCGCCATTTTTAATAAAGTGACAGATATTTTAAGTTAAGTGGGACCACTTGAAATCAGGCTACCACTTAAAAATTTAAAATCACTATAACTTCCGAAATAATACTCCAAATCGAACCAAATTTAGACAGTGTCTTAACTTATCTTATAAATATCTTAGGTGAGTTTATTAACCAACTTGCTCCGCCATTTGGTTTTCAAGTGGAGTCCACTTGAAAATTTCAAATTTAAATTGTAAAAAGCTTATCCCGAATTTTGTTTGAAATTTGATGTAAATATAGACCACATAATGGTCTCAATGAGGTTTATTAATGAAATTTATCCGTCATTTTTAATAAAGTAGTAGATATCTTAACTTAAGCGGGGCCACTTGAAATCACTCTACCACTTAAAAATTTAAAATCACAATAACTTCTGAAATAATGCTCCAAATCGAACCAAATTTGAACAGTGTCTTAACTTATCTTATAAATATCTGAGATGAGTTTGTTAACGAGTTGCTCCGCCATTTTCTTTTCAAGTGGAGACCACTTGAAAATTTCAAATTTAAATTGTAAAAAGCGTATTCCGAAATTGTTTGCATTTTGATGTAAATACAGACCACATAAGGATCTTAATGAAGTTTATTGATAAACTATATCCGCCATTTTTAATAAAGTGGCAGTTGTTAAGCGGGACCACTTGAAATCAGGCTCCCACTTGAAAATTTAAAATCACGATAACTTCTGAAATAATACTCCAAATCGAACCAAATTTGGACAATGATATTATCATATAATTAGCTTGAATATTTTCTCTGGGCAACTTGCCCCGACATCTTGTTTCTAAGTTCCAGCCACTTGAAATCACACTGCCACTTGAAAATATGCCATCACGATAACATTTAAAGTACTAAACTGATTAAAATAAAAGTTGGATAGTGAACTTATGGTTCAAAATTCTAGGATAAGTTCACTTGGTGACTTGATCCGCAATTTTATGTCCAAGTGGCTGCCACTTGAAAATTTGTCAATATAGTAACTTTAGTAATACAGAATCAATTCGCATCAAATTTAGGTAGTGGATTTATCCTTCAAATATATCAGATAAGTTCACTGGGCATCTCACTCCGCTTTTTTTTCCAAGTGGTGCCACCTGAAAATTTTTTATTACGATAATTTTTGAAATACTGATTTAATTTGAACTAGAACTGGACAAGGAACTTATACAAGTATACGGGATGATTTCACTGGGCAAGTTGTTTTGCCATTTTGTTTCCAAGTTGCAACCACATAGACTGCCACTTGAAAATTTGCCATAAAATTAACTTTTGAAACACGGCACTGATTTAAACCACAGTTGGACAGTGAACTTATGCTTCAAATATCTTGGATATGTTTACTGGGCAACTTGTTCCACTGTATTGTTTCCAACTGGCGGCCACTGGAAAATTTGTTATCACGGTAGCTTTAGAAATACTTAATCAATTCAAATCAAAGTTGAATAAAATCTTTTTGTAAAAAAATAGAACCGACTCCAAAAAGTAATTACTATTAAAACAACTAAAAAAAAAAGGTACGAAATGAAACTGTAAATTGCGCATAAAAGTATAAAATAATTTCCTTCGCCAAACAAACTATAACACTACAATTAATCATAACTTTTGAAGTCGGCGCAAAATTAAATAAAATTTAATTAGTTTTTAAAGGTTTGTTTTTAGATCGGTAGCAACAAATGCTGTTGTCTCGAATGATCCATTTTCATGTTTTCTTTGTTATTTTATCACTGTATGTAATTAATCCATCAGTAGCATCTACATAGAACAGTGAACATTCTTCAAAAGGCGGTATTTATGTTTTTACGAAGTTAGAGTTTCCTTTGCAAATTTGGTATAACTTTGATAACTATCATGCAAGATGTGTATTTTGAATAGGATTTGAGTTTTGTATTGAATAAAGGTATCAATTTTTATTTAATTTTGCGCCGACATCAAAAGTTATGATTAATTGTAGTGTTATAGTTTGTTTGGCGAAGGAAATTATTTTATACTTTTATGCGCAATTTACAGTTTCATTTCGTACCTTTTGTTTTTTAGTTGTTTTAATAGTAATTACTTTTTGGAGTCGGTTCTATTTTTTTACAAAAAGATTTTATTTTTCTCTTTTCAGTGAAAACTTATTCATATAGCAGACGTTCGACGGCAGTTTCACAAATCACAACTTCCAAGAAAAGTGACATAACTGAAAAAAATGGTTTATGTCACTGAAAAATACATAAAATGCACCCAATGTGAACAAAAAAGTTACATCCCCGTCTACAAAGTTATCCACTCGAGAGACAGTTATGCCAGTTTTATTCTAGTCAAGTTATTTTTAAGTTGATTTTTCTCAAATGCTGCATTTTTTAGTTGTGTCACCTTTCTTACTATTATCGGATATGAGCAATAAACTATCTATTGAATGAACATACGTTAAATTAAAATATCTTTAGAAATGTAAAGAACGGATACACTGTATTCGTAACCAAAAATTCTGTTAGGCATATACATTGAACTTTACAGTGAATACGTGTCACCCGCTGCGCTGGAAATTGCAAAGCGTATAGTTCAAAAAAAGAGCAAAATATGCATTGCTGCTGACGGACAGAAGTTTCAACATCGATACTTAAATACTGCTTTTACCAGTGTAGCTGCATCCCACATAGCAATTTCAATTTGCAGCGAAATTGCAGCAATCTTGCTTTGTAAGCCAACAAACTTGCAGCAAGTTCAGTGTGACAAGCTGTAAGTTCATAACAAGATTGAAGCAAGTTAACGCAAACTCCGAAGTCACCATATGCCAAATTTGCAACAAACTTGTCGTGCAAGTTGCACTCTTAGTGTATCAAATTTGCTGCAAATTCGTTGCAAACTAGTAGAAAAGTTAGGCTTGTAGTTTTAAGAGTACTGCAAATTCATTGCAATAGGCAAGCTTGTCATGTCACATCAACTGTTAATGCATTGCAAACTCAGATTCTTATCACGTCACATTATCTGAAAATACACATAGAAACATGTAAATATAGCTTGTATTTCGCATAAGACTTGTCGACACAAGTCTTCAGGCACCGCGGATAACGTCACGTTTCTTCCACCAGTAAAGAAAACGTTGCGAAACCGCTTCAATATCAGTCTTTGGCTGAGTTTCAAATACTTAAATAGCAATTTTAGTTTGCAACATGAATTTTGTGAAAGGGAAAAATGAATATTAAAAGGAAAGATAGATTTATGTTGTGTCTACTTTGCGGCAATTTCACGGCAAATTTATCGCATCAAATTTGTCATGGCAAGATAATATCAAGAAAAAACAAACTTGCTGCAAATGTGCTTGTTATCTGGGATGCGTTCAGCAGTTAGAGTGAGAACAGAGTTTTGTGAGTATCCTTTAATTTGTTTATATCTTAATGAAATTCTAATGAAACCTGTTTCAGGCCAAGATCATTACGGCAACAAAAAAGTATTAAAATTAAAGCATCTCTTACGAAGTTATAAGCTAACAAATTTCAACAACAACAACAACAACAATGCGAAACATGGTTTGTATTGAGAACCTCTTCTTTTATGAAGTCGGTTTAAAACGTCTATGCGTTAATCGATGTGACCGCTTAAAATAACAATACTTTAAATTTTATGTAGCATAAATGTCACCCGCTACGCATCAACAAATGCAATGTCGTTCAAGTGCGCACGAAATTGGAAATTGTGAACAAACAAATGCACGTTTTAAGCGTTAAGCCTAAACTATCTTTTTGTACTACATAGATGATACTCGGCAATTTTATAATTAATTTTTTTCCCTGTCTTGAACCGTTTCCGAAATAGGAACGCTAACTCCACCGTTTTCCACCAGGTGGCGATGTAGGCGGTAGAATCGCGTTGCACATATCCACTTTACTGTACCTACGAACCATTTTTATGACTATAACTGCAGCTGTTGAGCAGTTAAAAGAGTTGGGACTGACTTTTTTTGGGCACCCTGTATTTTCTTTTGATCGTAAAGGTATTACATTGGAACCTATTTCAGACCAAGACATTTACAATAAAACAAAAAGTATCAAAATCGGATCATCCGTTCTGAAGTTATGCGCTAACAAACAAAAACAAAAACAAAAAGACCTACGTTTTGTATTGAGAACTTCCTCCTTTTTGAAGTCGGTTAATTAGAGCATCTCTTACGAAGTTATAAGCTTACAAACACCGACAACAACACATAGCTCGAATTAAGAACACCCTCCTTTCTAAAGTTGGTTGAAAACGACTTTGCGCTAATCGATGTAACCGCTTACAGTAACAGTACTTTGAACCACAGAGTATATGTGTCATCCGCTAAGCTGCAAAAGTGTGCAACGTAGTTCAAGTGTGCACAGTGTAGAAAATTGCGAACAAACAACTGCACATTTTAAGCGTTCTTCTTTTAGCAATAACGTCTAAAACTGTCTTTTCTTAGTAAATAGATGATGCTCCATAACTTCGCAATTAACTTTTCTCCCATCTTGAACCGTTTTTGAAATAGGAGCGCTAATTCCACGGTTTTTCACCAGATGGCGCTTTATTTTCTTTAGATTGTAAAGGTATTACAATGGGGCCTACTTCAGACCAAGATCTTTACAACAAAACAAAAAGTATCAAGTAACTGTATTTTGAACTATATAGCGTATGTCTCACCAGTACGCTAGAACGTGTGCAATGTATCTCAAGTGTGCATAGTGTAAGAAATTGCGAACAAACAAATGCACGTTTTTAGCATTGTATTTTTAGCATCAATGTCTAAACTATTTTTTCGTACTAAATCTATGATGCTCTGCAATCTTAAATTCACTTTTTCCCACTGTCTTGAACGGTTTCCGAGATAGGAACGCTAGCATAAATGTCTAAACAATATTTTTGTACTAAATCGATTATACTCTTCAACTTTGTAATTCACTTTTTTCTCTAGAACCGTTTTCCAGATAGGAACACTAAGTCCTCTATTTTCCACCAGGTGGCGCTGCAAGCGGTTTAACCTTGTACTGCATGGCCACTTTGCTATACTTACATACCATTTTTATCACTATAGCTTCAGCCATTTAGCAGTTAATAGAGTTGGGGCTGATTTTTTTGGGGCACCCTGTATTTTCTTTAGATCGTAAAGATATTACAATGGGACCTATTGCAGACCAAGACCTTTTCAACAAAACAAAAAGTATCAAAATCGGAGTATCCGTTCAGAAGTTATGAGCTAACAAACATAAAAAAAACATACAGTTTGAATTGAGAACCTTCCTTCTTTTTTGAAGTCGGTTAAAAATGGATTTATCATTCAAACAACAAAAACCTAGAAAATTCATGTAACTCGTGAACCAATCACGTTATTGCGTCCATCTTTGGTATATCGATAATAAGTATTTTCTCGCCAAAAAGTCACCAAAAAAGTCGCCATAGGGAAAAAGTCGCCAAATTTGGCGCCAAATCCATTACCTGCGTTGCTGGATCTTTTTAATGCGTTTTTAAGGAAAAATTAGGCTATTTTAATGCTAAAACAAGCTAGATATGCAGAAAACTAACATTTTATCAACTTACTAAGCCTCTTTGAAAGAATTTCTACAAAAAAAATTATTTTCAAATTTGAAACGATATTTTAGATGAGGAACTTTCTCTGCAATTTGGATCGAAGTGCTTAATTTTTCAACACGATGACTTTTGAGATTTTGAACTAATTCGAACTATATGTGTACAGTAGACTTATCTCACAAATACATTTCATGTATTTGTCAATTTAATTCACCATTTTGTTTCCAAGCGCCGGCCACTTGAAAATTTTAAATTCACATAAAAAGGTATTTATAAACCGATTTACTTAAAAATCCATATGTACATAGCCTACATCAATATTTCTACCAAGTGCATTAATAATTTGTAGCCGCCATTTTGAAACAAAATGACGGCTACTTGATAAGGAAAAAGAAATCAACCTACCCTTCTGAATAAGCCGGAAGGACTTTTGTTTTTTTTTAGGTTGATTTCTTTAGAAATCGACCTATTGCAATAAATTCGTTTATCTATCTATCTATCTATCTATCTATAATGAAAATATTGTCATCACGATAACTCAAGAAATAATACTCGAAATGGAACCATATTTGGACAGTGAACTAATCATATAAATATCTTGGATGACTTCGTTAACCAAGTTGCTCCGACTTTTTGTTATCAAGTGGCAGCCACTTGAAAATTTCAAACCGACATTGTAAAAAGTATATTTAAAGCAAGATTTGCTTGAATTTTCATGTAAATACAGGCCACATAAGGGTCTCAATGAAGTTTATTAATGAAGTTTATCCGCCATTTTTAATAAAGTGGCAGATATTTTAAGTTAAGCGGGACCACTTGAAATCAGGCTACCACTTGAAAATTTAAAATCACTATAACTTCCGAAATATAACTCCAAATCGAACCAAATTTAGACAGTGCCTTAACTTATCTTATAAATATCTTAGATGGGTTTATTAACCAAGTTGCTCAGCCATTTTGTTTTCAAGTGCAGACCACTTGAAAATTTCAAATTCAAATTGTAAAAAGCGTATTCCGAATTTGTTTGTAATTTGATGTAAATATAGACCACATAAGGGTCTCAATGATGTGTATTAATGAAATTTATCCGTTATTTTTAATAAAGTGGTAGATATCTTAAATTAAGCGGGACCACTTTAAATCAGGCCACCACTTGAAAATTTAAAACCGTGATAACTTTCGAAATAATACTCCAAATGGAACCAAATTTGAACAGTGTCTTAACTTATCTTATAAATATCTTAGATAAGTTTGTTAACCAAGTTGCTCCACCATTTTGTTTTCAAGTGGAGACCATTTGAAAATTTCAAATTTAAATTGTAAAAAGCGTATTCTGAATTGTTTGAATTTTGATGTAAATACAGACCATGTAAGGATCTCAATAAAGTTTATTAATAAACTATATCCGCCATTTTTATAGAGTGGCAGATATCTTAAGTTAAGCGGGGCCACTTGAAATCAGGCTCCCACTTGAAAATTTAAAATCACGATAATTTCTGAAATAGTACACCAAATCGAACCAAATTTGGACAGTGATATTATCTGATAATTATCTTGAATGTTTTCACTGGCAACTTGTCTTGACATCTTGTTTCTATGTTCCAGCCACTTAAAATCACATTACCACTTGAAAATATGCCATCACGATAACTTTTAAAATACTAAACTGATTCAAATAAAAGTTGGATAGTGAACTTATGGTTCAAATATCTAGGATAGGACTTGGTGATTTCATCCGCAATTTTATTTCCAAGTTGCGGCCATTTGAAAAATTTTCATTATGGTAACTTTAGTAATACAGAATCAATTCGCATCAAATTTGGGCGTGGATTTATCATTCAAACAAGAAAAATCTAGAAATTTTACGTAACTCGTGAACCAATCACGTTATTGCGTCCATCTTTGGTATATCGATAATAAGTATTTTCTCGCCAAAAGTCGCCAAAAAAGTCGCCATAGGGGAAAAATCGCCAAATTTCGCGCCAAATCCATTACCTGCGTTGCTGGATCTTTTTAATGTGTTTTTAAGGAAAAGTTAGGCTATTTTAATGCTAAAACAAACTAGAAATACAGAAAACTAACATTTTATCAACTTACTAAGCCCCTTTGAATGAATTTCTACGAAAAAAAAAAATAAATAAATAAATAAATAAAAATTCAAATTTGCAACGAAATCTTAGATGAGCAACTTTCTCTACCATTTTGATCGAAGTGTTTGAAACTTAATTTTTCAACATGATGACTTTTCAAATTTTGAATTAATTCGAACTATATGCGTACAGTAGACTTATCTCACATATACATTTCATATATTTTTAACTTAATCCGCCATTTTGTTTCCAAGCGTCGGCCACCTGAAAATTTTAAATTCACATAAAAATGTATTTATGAACCGATCTGCTTAAAACTCCATATGTGCATAGCCTACATCAATTTTTCTATCAAGTGCATTAAAAATTTGTAGCCGCCATTTTGAAACATAATGACCGCTACTTGATAAGGAAAAAAAAATCAACCTACCCTTCCGAATAAGCCGGAAGGACTTGTTTTTATTTCTACGGGATCCTTTATGCACAAAATATCTAACTCTTATATGTCACTGTTTATTATTATTATTATTATTATTATTATTGGACGTACAGTGGTAATCTTTATACGTACGATTTCAATTCAACAATGAAAGCGAAAGATTTTTTGATATAAATATTACTTTCCTAAATCCATGAATAATATGAAAAAATATTATTAAAGTATTAAAAATATGAAGCAAAATGCATTATAAAAATTCTTCATAAAAAAAAAATCTCTTAAAAAGAAAATAATATGTTTAACTTTAGTTTCGAAAATAATAAAGAAAAGCTTTTAAAAGTTTTTGTACTGTTCACATTTCACACTTTCAAAGATTTTAAGAGAACTCAAATATTTGATTTAATTGACAAAATGAAAGACTAAGCTATATAGATAATATTCATACGAAGGTAAATATTTATTGAATGTATGTCAAATATTTCTGGATAAAACTGTCTAGAAATAAAATATGTTGAAGACGTGGCTTTTTATTTTGGAATATTCTTAGTTAAAAGCATATGTGACAACTAGACACGTTAGGTAATTATAACATCATAAATATTTATATTTGCATTTTAAATTATCAAATGTAACTTCGCAAAATACAACCAGAAGAAGCATTTTTACCGGCTTTTTTTTTTTTTAAATGAATATGTAAAATCTTTTGTTTTTCCGCTCTGTTTTCTTAAAATCAGTATTATGAAATAAAAGCCATTTATTTAATAATTTGGAATTTTTGATTAAACATATTTCCGGTAAAGTACGTGTGTCAATATTTTAGTGCTAGTTTAACAGATACTTTTTTTTTTTTTTTTTTTTTTTTTTTTTTTTTTGTATAAAATAAAGAAGAAAACGTGATATATACGCATATATGTATATTTGCAGACATTTGCAAAAATTTAAGACCACCCATAGTAAAACCAGATTTAGTGGAATTCCGCAAAAAATAACATGTACATTTTAGATATAAAAGAACAAAATAGACTCTACGTGGTTATTTACTGCAATTAAAGTGAGTATTTTGCAGGGCCTCCTTTGTTTTTAATATCTTGTTCAATCCTTTTAGGGATTCTATAAATAAGAGACTTGCAGTAAGCTTTATCAATATCTGTGCACCAGACATGCTTTATTACTTCAATAAGTGCCATAGCAGTGGATGGCTGCTTTTCGGTGACTTTAATTTTTCACAGTACACCACGAATTCTCTATTGGATTCACATCTGGGCTTTTACCTGGCCAGTCAAGTACTTTGATTTTATGTGCCCTCAGTAATTTCTTGACAATCTTCACCCTGTGACGCGGAGCCCCATCATACATGAAAATTGAAAAATCATGAACACACATGTGAAGCTTCAACTTTTTCGCGTAACAAATTAAGGTACTGTTTTCCGTTTATAGTGTTTGTAGGTGGCACAAAATACAGACTAGCAGTACCGGTCACAGATTTTGCAGCACATATCACTTGTCTTGGAGGAGGTTTCACAGTCTGAATCCTATATCTCTCATCATATCGTTTTCCTCTTGGGCAGCGAATAGTTTTAGCACGTGCGGAAAATTGCTGCACTCTGGACCCATCCGAAAATAAGACCGTGCTACTATGTTGTACTGCCCAATTCTGATTTTGTGTGTCGAAAGTCTGTCATTTCTTTTCCGTATTTGGAGTAAGGCGACGTTTTCTTGCAGGTTTATGGGATGTTAAAGCAAAATCTTTCGACAAGCGTCTTAAAATAGTACTCAAACTGACGTTGGTGCCTTTTGCAGCCACATAATATTTAATTGTACTGCAGGAGATTATTGGATATCGTACGACCATCCTTCTTATGAGATGATCATCACGTGCACTCGTTTTCTAGGGCGACCGCTTGTCTTAAGGTCCACAAATTTTCCCGAAAGTTTAAACTTACTAATAGCTTGATGCACAGCTCTCTTGCTCATACTTACCCTCAAACTTATTTGACGTTCAGAAAATCCAGTGTTATGCAGTGTTAATATTTCTGACCTTTTTGTAACAGTAAGTGAAGGTTTTTTTACCCATTACAATAATTACACAATAGCATTGTCTACGACAAAATCCAATTAACTACTGGCAGTAAACGTACCGGATACCTTTATTTATAGCAGTAGAATGCGTCTGATGCAATCAGCACATGAGATGACGCAATAATCTGCGTAAAGGATGCAATGTGTTAAAATACTGAAAATCAGCTACTGGTCTTAAAATTTTGAAAATGACTGTATATTGTATATGTACATACTTAATCACAGACTGAAAAAAAAATGTTTTTAAACTGAAGAATATTTTTTTCTTATAAGCACAGAAAATGGCTTAAAAAAGAAATTGCAAATTATATATATATATATATATATATATATATAATTAATATAACAGAATAAATATTTTTTTGCCCGTAATATTTCCTTAGTCCTTGTATTTTCTTTTACTTATTCCATTTTGTAGCGTACTTTTCATAGGGTCAGAATTGCCCATAGGGTTGTCAGAATCGTCCATAGGTCCGTATTGTCCATAGGGTTTAAAAGTTTCACTCGCAATATCATAATGCTGAAAGATGTTTTATTTTATTTTAATTTAATCTCAAACTTCCTTTACTTTCATTAAATAATTAAGTACTATTTCAACCTGAGAAGCGTCGGGTAGAGCTCTTAACATAATAATCACCTCAAGGAGTAGCCTAAAGACATATGTCGTCACAGTTTTCACATTCCATTTAAGTACGGAAAGTTTTCAAAAATGCTGGATTTTGATCGTTTAATCTCATTTCAAAGTTAGAAAAATATAACTGGATACCAACTTGTCACTTAGGTTCAGTGGGTTCAAAGCGACGCAGTAAGAAATTGGCGATGGTTTGGGATCCACCCCGAGATGTAGACTTGAGACATGATATACAATTTTGATCGTACATGAGGGGGATTGGATTCCAAGTAAAGATTAATACCATTAGTTAGATTTCAGTTTCTTTTTTTTAAGGAAACCTTTACCAAAAATAGCGCTTTACATTTTCAAAATTATTTTCGTGCCCCTAGATAGAGGTGCCCTATGCCGAGGTGGGCGATAATCGGGCCCTGGGGTCAGTGCAAACAATTTTTCATCAGAGGGAAATCCTCTAATCGTAATTATTTGTTAAAATATTGTTACGTTTAGTTATACACACTATATGATAAAAGGGTAAAAGTAAAGTGTTTATACCGTAGTGTGACCTTGTTTATACAGCAAAACGTGCGTTTAGAAAATTTCCCTTTGACATAAATGGAAATATATTTGTTTACATGAAACTGATCAAAAGGATGAGAAGAAATTTGATAAATCATGTTTTTATCGAATGGTCTTTCTTTGTGTCTGTGTGCCTGCTATCAGCATACCTCAAAAACAAATAATAGCAGAAATTCCAAACTCGGTATTCTAAATGTGTATTACATAGTGATGCTACACTAAGCTTTTCGTTGAGATGAAGCAAACGGTTCGTGTACATGGACGCCCAAGAGAATTCAAATACATTACATCTATAGGGAAAGTGCTGGTAAGTAGAGTTTAACATCTATAGACTGCACTAAACCAAATCAAACGAGTATATATTTTTTATGTGCGTAAAAAACATGTCTCATACAGAAAATGGTAGGGAAATCATTCACTGTTCGTTTATCGGGCTACGCAAAAGAACTAGATAAAAGTGCGTCAATCGTTGCAAATTGATGGAAGTATATTTCAGGCTGGGCCATGTATGATTACTATAGGATTATACATAGATGCACCTTGTGGTCTGTATATAATCTTCGAAAGATATACAGGGCTGCAAATAGTTAAGCGATAACATTCTTTTTTGTTGTTAGTGGATGTGGTTTACTAATAATATTTTACCATTTCAAGGAAGCTGTTCGGGAATTGAAATAAAATTCTCATAGAGATATGGTAAATAATGTATGTTTTTAAGCTAAGAATCCATTGCTTGTTTTTTGTATATTTACACGTTTTGAGGATTCCTGATTACCGTAGTCAAGTTTTTTATCGTTTGGTCTTTGTCTGTGTCTCTTAGAGTGACTTAAAATCGAATAATTTTAGGAGAGCCAAATGTTGTATTTTGAAGTTAATAAAATTTGCTGCTGGAAAAGTTTGATCAGCATTAATAAGCTTCAAGGAATGTTGCGTGTGAAAATTTTCCGTATAATTTTAAGTGAACTTTTGATTTAAATTCTATATAAATTTAGGTTCAGTAATGAAACGGGGGGTTCAAGGGGGTGGTAGCCCTCCTCACACAAAACTAATTATCACATAAAACTCTTACGAAACCTAATTTGAATTGTTTAACGAAGGTTTACATAACAGCACTCGTTATCTTACCTTACTCTCCAACCTGTATTTATAGTATTAAATTTCAGGGTAAGAGAAAATCATGTGGGTGACACACCAGATTATTTTACGTTAATGTCCACACATTTCTAATGGGTTTATGTTTAGAATAGATCCAGGCCTTAGTACAGTGTCTTCAATTCCTTCTTGAACTATTCATTGTGTTTCGACTTTCTAATCATTGAAGAATGCTCAGTCATGCTGATTTATTTTGCTTTTATGAATATTCTTGGGTCATTAAATTTCAGGGTAAGAGAAAGTCGTGTGAGTGACACACCGGGTTATTATTATTATTATTATTATTAATAATAAAATCTGGATAAGAAAAAATTTTCAAACAAATATCTGCATTTTTTTATTTTTATTTATTTATTTTTTTTAATCTTCAAGTGTTTTTATATGTTGATATGTCGAATTCGGGCGTACAAGCGAATGTTTTCCGTAACGCATTGTGGATGGATGTGGTTGGGTTTTACGTCGCACTAGTACTGCGCAGATGGGCAATTGGCGACGGTCCGTAACGCATTGTGAAAATATTCAATTAATAATCCATTTTTATAGACATATTAGTTATTTAATAAATAAATTAAATAAATAATAATAGTTAATAAATAAATTAAATTAATACAGTAGATTTAAATAAATTTATTTATTAAAATAATTTAATTTTCATAGGAAGATTTCATCAATATTGAAAAAATAATGATGCCACACTAAAAAAACACTGCAATTGCGCGTAAAATTCTCCACCTTTTCATGGAGTAATTTTAATTATGTTATTAAAAAAAAAAAAAAAAAAAAAAAAAAAAAAAAATGGAAATTTACTGAACATTGTAAACAAATGCAATTTTACAGCATAAAATGCTTTCTTTTGCTTAAAAGCTACTATATTAATAAATATAATAGAAAAATTTGACAAAATAAGACTCGAACTAGGGCCATTCGAGTAAGAAACGAAATTGTTACCAATATTTAACCATAAACACCTTTTCACACACCATAAAATAAAGTGAAGCCCTAACGGTTTCGAATTGATGTGGCCTTTCTTTTTCAAGTGCAAAAAACGCATCATTGGAGGCAAAATAAAGACTAAAAGCAAGAGCTTTTAGCTCCAAGGTAATAGCAGCACGCGTTTCTTGCACCTGCAGAAGAAAGGGCACCATCTTTTGAAACTGGTTGTGCTTTCTTGTATTTTATGGTGTGTGCATAAGTTTTTAAGTTTAAATATTGAGTGTACAACAGTTCTTTAGTTTATAATCATTGCCAATATACTGCGTATCCGCGTGCTACACATTTAATTAGTAACTATCTTGACAAAATATTTAACATAAATGAAGAATATTTATAAATTACTTAGTAATATAAGTCGAGGAACGGTGGACTATTAGTAACATTATCGATTGCTGCACAGATAGCCTTGTTTTCTTACCTGGTTTATGAAGCGTGTGTATTTTATTTAATGTGTAAGTTTTCTGACCAAATTTAGATATCTTCAATTATTTTTGTTATGCCCGTTTAAAAATTTAATAACGTTTTTCCTTTTACAACAAGCTTACAATTTACCACTGCAAAACGCGTTTGCGATTTTTTGTATGCTACAAATATTATTATTATTATTGTTATTTTTTTTTTCAATGAATACAGGACGTTGTTAAATATATGCATTACAATATTTTGTTCTTAGTTTTAGCTATGAAGTTTAAAACAAAAATAGAGTCAGTGCAGTTAACATGTATTCATTATGAATGAACATATAAATGTATTTATTATATATTATATAAATGTAATAATTATTTATTAATACCATTTATAGCTTTATATACTTAATCGCAAATATATTTTATTTTATATTTTAACTTAATAAGTCTTTACGTTTTTAGGATTTAGTAAAAAAAGAAAAAAGAACTAATTATTCATTTCGATATGTGAAATAAATAATAAATTTTAATTGCAATAGTATATCACAAACGTGTAACACACATGAATTAATAAAGTAAAATGCTAAAATTTAAAATATATGTTGTAGTTTTTATATTAAATTATTAAATTATTTGATGCATTATAAATGAATTTTATTCTACAGTGTATGATATGTTAATAATTACCAAGGTATTGCAATGAGATCTTGAATAAAAAATGATAGTGATGCTATTCAATTTACATAGACTAACATAAATTATAGTTTCAGATTTGAATTAAACTTTAGTTCTCTTTAGTAAACTGATTAAAGGCTGCTTTTTAAATATACATAAATTAAAGTCGAAACTATTGAGTAAACAAAGGTTTATTGTTCATGTGAATAATGGACTAATTTGAAGGAATAATGAACTTTTAGTAAAATGCTTAAATGAAGCTTAATGCTTTATTATGTTTGTAGCAATAAATTCGTAATGAGTTTTAAAATAAATTGAAATGAAACATATGCTTCGAATTTTAATCATTAGGATTTACGCTACAACAGCATCCATTCACTAAATAGTAAGTATTTGCCATTAAATAGCATTCTATTAAAAAGCTTGGGTATTATTGTTAAAAAGAATTAAAGATAAAAAAATAAACTTTATATGCATTTTTAATTTATTAGTTTAATATATTTATTTATTAGTTTAATATATGTATGTGGAAGATAACTCTTAAAAATTAGATGAAATAAAACTTGAATTTTTAAATATAAAACTGGAACAGTATAAACCAATGCGCAAATGCAGCAAAATGAAACATAAATCTATAATAAATAAGAGAAAAAAATACCCAAGGATAAATGAAAATTAATCAAAAACACACGAGGGCATTGTTCAGGGACGCCCCCCCCCTCCTCCCATGTAGGGAATAAAATATGAGAAGTTTCTGATGAAACGTTGGCTTTATTACTAACATTTTATACACAACTTTACAAAATATGGCAAAATTATTTCCATCTTTATCAATGGTGGCAATAATAATTTTTTCTTTAACTTTTCAATATTTAAAGAATTAAATTTAAATATATATATTTTTTTTTTTTATTGTCACCGTTGATAAAGCTGGTAATAATTTGGCCATATTTTGTAACTTTTTTATAAAATGTTACTTATTAACGAATATTCTGGTAATTGCTCTTACTAAAAACTAAATGATTATGAATTATAAGAAAAATAATTTTGGCTTTTGATATTAGAATTGAGAAAAAAAAAATATTTTATTATTATTTAAACAAACCTTACATGTTATTTACATTTTCAGAAATAAAATTCAGTTAGTGATAATAAATAGTACAGATTATTATATTTTTTGGCTTAAATAAATTAAACGTAAATACAATTTTCCTATAAAGAAAATGTAGTTTTAGTAATACAGTATTATTACAAAACAAATATACTTTAAATAAGTTATATTGAATAATTTATATATTTTTTAGAGATGGAAAATTTGTGCAGATCTCATACTGGTAATTGTCTGAAAAATTTCTCTACTTCTGAAATCGTTAGTTTAAGTAGTAGAAATTTCTGTTTCCTAAATACTGGTATGAGTTTTGCGCCAATTTTCCACCTCTGTTTTTATTAAATTACCTATTACTTATTGTCGAAAAAAAGATAATTAAAAGGATAAATAAAATTTCTATTAATCAAATGTTTTAATCTAAAATAGTTATTTTGCAAATTACTCTTCCTCATTCCCTTAATCACTCTCATAAATTACATAGTTTGTCAATATTTGTTTTTATTCTTAATGTTTCTAGTTTTGTTTATTCATTTCTTCTACAATAAAAATGTGTTCTTTCGTTGGACATACGATATGGCATATTTATCCTTCAAAATTTCTGTTTTACACTAACAGATGGGCAGAAATCACTAAAATTTTTTGCTCTCATGTTTTCAAAATTTTCGCTAATGGTAGTAGTATTATATATATATATATATTCAAGTTATATGGATTTTAATCCTTTTATCTCTCATATATATCCGCTATTGGATTACAGATGTCTGGATAAAAATTGCCAGATTGCCAGTTATAAGGAGTCACGTTTACACCTCGAGTCGTGTTACGCCTCTTTCGTAGATCGTGTATGGATATGAAGACATCATCATAAAAATAAGATTAAATAAGATTGCAACCTATAAAGATGGGTTTTTCAATCTGGTAAACCATCTGCGATGATATGGGTGCGTGAAGTTGGCGGAATACGTTATCTCTGATACGGAAAAAGACTATTCTTTCTTGGAATAGCTGTATAAGCATTCTGTACTATCACTACACCCTATCATATTTATTGTGCATTCCGATAGATTTGAACAATCTGTGAAAGAGAATTTGACACCCTGCATGTAAAAATGTTACTGCTAAGTAATTCCAGAAATGCTCTTTGACTTGAGACAATTACATTAGCTACCTAAAAATCTGAAATAGGAGCATATTTTGGATGCATTGCAACATACTATTCAGGAGAAATTTCAACAACCTAGCCCTCCTATCTTTTTTTAGATTGTCTTGCAGGATTCATGGTGTGTCCAGGATAACTTCAGACATTAGTAGACTTATCGGAACGTCATTATGCGGCTTTGCCAGGCGCTCGAGGAGCCTATACGCTGTATTAGGCAGGTGTATCACTTTTTCTGGCTTTTGATATAGGTAATCCCATATACAATGTGAAAGTTAAATGTAAATAAATAAATTAAAAAAATGATTTATAATTTTGCTTTTTAAATATTTTTACGTATATTACATTTGGTATACGGTAATGTAACAACTTGGCTAATAACCTATCACTACACCCTATCATATTTATTGTGCATTCCGATAGATTTGGACAATTTGTGAAAGAGAATTTGGCACCCTGCATGTAAAAAAGTTACTAATAATTAATTCCAAAAATGCTCCTTGTCTTGAGACACTTACATTAGCTACCTAAAAATTTCAAATATGAGCATATTTTGGATACATTGCAGAGAAATTTCGACAACCTAACCCTCCTATCTATTTTTAGATTGTCTTGTAGGATTCATGGTGTGTATAGGGTCCAGGATAACTTCAGACATTAGTAGACTTATCGGAACGTCATTTTGCGGCCTTGCCAGGCGCTCGAGGAGGCTATACTCTATATTAGGCAGGTGTATCACTTTTTCTGGCTCTTGATATAGGTAATCCCATATACAATGTGAATAAATAAATAAAAAAATGATGTATATTATTGTTTTTTAAATATTTTTACGTATTCTTTAAATACCTTTACGTATATTACATTTTGTATACGGTAATATAACAACTTGGTTAATAACAATAGATTATATATATATATATATATATATATATATATGTATGTGTGTGTGTGTGTGTATTAATTTTTAAAAAACACGTTTAATATTTCAATAGCAAAAACTAATGTTTATTCTGCGCTCTACTTTTTACATATTTTAAACAATATATTTTCAACTAAGGAAAATACAAGTCTAAATTTATTTTTTCTTTAAAATTTTCACTTTTACAAACTGTTAAAAAATGTAATTGAATTTTACTTTAAAAGTATTTTTAATGGAAAAACGTCATGCTCAATTTTGTTTTAAAAATGTTTTCAAAAATTTACTTCAAGCAGTTTTCTTTTAATAAAGAATAAAGATACTTTACTAGAGAGCTTTTTAAAATCTATTCACATTCCAAAAGCCCATCAAGTAATAAAAAAAGCAACACATTTTAGAAAAAAAAAATATTAGGAGATTTATCTCTAGAGAGAAATCCATGTGTGATAAACAGCCTGAAAAATAAACAAAGATATATCTGAAAAATATATAAACAAAAAAAAGAAAGAAAGAGAGAAAATACACATTCAGTTGTTTATTTATATATTCTTTATTTTTTTTTCATATTTTTTTGTTACTATATTCTTAATAAATTTTTTTCTAGAACAGACATGGTATAATAAGTAAATTAGAAAATTTTAATCTTAGATAATGTTTTTTTTAATATGTACATTTAGATTATTGCATAGACATATATTTGTAGGTTTGTTTTTTTTAAATACAAAACAGTCATGCCAACATTTTAATTTATTCCAGAGTGCCATTAGTACACATACTTTTAACACATCACTTTATTTGTATTGATTTTTTTTTTTTCTTTTTTTTTTTTTTTTTTTTTTTTTTTAAATGAAATAATGGATAAAAAGAAAAAATACTTTTCAAAAAAAAGTGATGTGGTAAAAGAGCATTTACATGTAGTACTTCAGAATAAATTAAAATTTTGGCATATCTAAGCATGTATGCTATATTTAATTGATCATTTTATTTATAGTTTTCCAGATGTTTAGCTCAGATATTAAAATTATGTTATATGACAAAAATTATATTTCATAGATTAACATGATAAATAAGCTTGCTAATCAAAGCTAATATATATATATATATAACAAATAAAATTTGAAATTCTAATAAAACATAATGTATTATCTGATAATACACTATCTATCAATAAATATTTGACCAATTTCGAATTTAAACATTTCGTCAAATATCTAGAAGAGTTCTTTAGAAAACCTTTTGAAATTTTGGAAATATAAAGAACATCTTATGCCTCATATATTTCATCAAACGTTTTCACCTCAAGAGGAAAAGGGGACTAGCAAAACATTAAACAAAATTTGAAATGTTTTGGATCATCTTCTGTATATTTTTTTATGAAGTTACCCCATATATGCATGGAGTTAAAACGGTTTCTTTCAAATATTGGAGGGGTGGGGGGAAAAGTACCACTTTTATAATTATAACGTGAAGGGTATTAGACCCAGTGAAATGCCATTTTTAGGAAACTTGACATACAACATCAGGCACAACGTACTGCAATCAGAATGCAGAAATTTAAATATCTTAAGAAATATGAGCAGTTCTACTAAATAAATTTTAACTGCGCATGTGCAAGATTTAGCGAAATTCCATTTGCATAATATAATAGCTAACAATATTGAGCTACTTATATGAAAATTCAAAACAAATATCGTGTAAATATATATATATATATATAGAGAGAGAGAGAGAGGGAGAGAGAGAGTCAGCAAAATTGCAGTTACTCTCAAAATGAAAAGAAGAAAAAAATAAGAGAAGAAGATGATAGAGGGTTTTATTAATATTTATTTACAATGAGCGAACATTGTTTTATAGTGTAATCATGTTTCTCCAAACTAGCTTTGAGGAAGAATCCAATGGCTTGGAGGGGTGCCAAACCGACCGACAGGTTGAGATTTAGCAAACATCCAGTCTCTTATCGCAATTTTCTCGCAATAACTACTATTTTAACACTGGACTCGTTGAGTCATCACTTGCGTAGAAGCCACCATGGTTGCAAGAAAAGTGGTTAAAGAAGCACTGAGCATTGATTCAAACAAAATAAAAGTGTGAATAAAACCCCTGACAGTTTAGTTTTATTCTGAGAGAAACTGAAATTCTGACCATTCTGTCTCTCATAATTTTTTTAATTTACACGATGTTCGTTTGGGGTTTTCATATAAGTAGATCAACACTTTTGGCTATAAAATTTTGCAAATGAAATTCCGCAGCTAAATCTTGTATGCTTAAATGTTATTTAGTAAAACTGTCCATATTTTGTAAGATATTTAAAAATTTTGCATTCTTATTGCAGTAGTTTGTGTCTAATATAGTATGACAGTTTTCTAAAAAGGGCTTTTTATTCGGTCTAATAATACCTTACGACTTATAATTATAAAAGTTTTTTTTTTTTTCTAAGAAAACGTTACATTTTCATGAATAATTGATCTCTGTAATTGCCAAGTGTTGTAAGACCAAAAATATCATTTTGAGAAAAAGGACTTTTGTGTCCATGCTCACAATTAATTCTAGTGAAATTAATTCAATGAAATTAATTCCAATTACTTTAATTAATCCAATGCAATTGAAATGAAATTGTCACAGTTTGAACAAAAATATATGAGAAAATTAGTGAATAAAAAGCAAAATTAAGAAACTTTTGGTAACAAATTGAAAAACATATAAAATATTGTCTTTAGTTTTTCTTTCAAAAAACTTTACGAGCAAAACACTGTATGTGAATAAATTTCTTAAATTTAAATGATAATTTGAACTAAATAATAATATTTCAATAATGAAGTTACATTTTAGCAATATTTATTTACTTTATTTGTTTTAAAAAAGATTCAGTTGTACACCAGGAAAATAAACTTCATCATTAAATATTTAATTGTTTTGTTCAATTGACAAGCAATATGGCATAAATATAAACTAGGACTTACACCAGTTAGCAAATGAATTGAGGACCACTCGAAGAACAATATTATACCTCTAACGCAATTTCGTAAATATAAGAATTACGCAACATGGCAGCTAAGGGGTTCATTCGTTGTAGCCTCATAACAATTTATACAGATAATTACAAAAATCATCATAATGACATGCTAAAGCCAAAACACATTTTTAGCATTACCTTTTACAGGCAGATACAAAACATTTTGACTTCTGTTTAATTTTTTACTGGTCCCCTTTATCTCTTCAAGAAAAAACTTTGGCTGAAAAATATGATGTGTAACTTGTTCAATATACTTCCAATGTTTCAAGATCATTTCTAAAGAAATTTTCTAGATATATGACAAAACGTCTAAATTAGAATGTGTCAAAATGCTTATTGGTAGCTAGTGTATATATTATATTAATTTCAAGATTCAACATTATATTTTATAAAGTGCAATGAATTTTTGTTTTGCTCAAAATTAAAGTTTAAATAATTTTTACTTGTCTTTTAAATTAAAGAATATATTTTTTCTGTGTCTACAAAAAAAGTTAATTATTTTGTATGTTAATTTTTCTTAATATTACCTACATGTAAACAATTATCTGTTAATAACAAAGTAGTTCATTGTATAAACATAAAAAAAAAAAAAAAAAAAAAAACTAAAGAATTTGAAATTTCTAGATTTTTTTTTTTTTTAAATACATTATATGAAACAATGAAAATACTTGAAGACATAGTAAAATCTACGCTGTTATATCTTTTATCTTTTATTTATTTTAAGCAATATAGAGATTGAAACAGAGTTTTGTAGAGTAAGCCATTATTCTTCAAATTCTCAGGAGTATACAGATAGAGATACGGTTTGAAACAAACCCGGTGTTAGGTATACATATTGATGAATTAAATAAAAAAATATATATATATTTTTTACAGAAATTGAGATAATATTAGCGGAATAAATCTTTCTTTTTTTCTTTTTTTTTTTTTTTTTTTTTTTTTTTTTTCCTTTAAAAAAATCTAGCAGATAAAGTGTTTTGTTAATGCCGCTAACTTCAATTGGTTGTTAATAAAATAATCATAATAATAATAATAAGAAGAAGAATAAACATATATATATATGTACTTGTAATTATATATATATACAGATTAAGCACAGTAAATATACAGGGTGTTTCATGAAAGATGAGCAAAAGATTAAGAGGTGATAGTATGCATCCAAACTAAGAACTTTCATGAAAGAATGTATATTCGAAATTAAAACGCAAATGCGATATAAGAAATTGGATGTTCCTATTAGACATGGTCAACATCTTCCGATAGGTTTGCTAACTTGACTGACAGCTTCCAGCCGCTAAAGGGCACTAAATATGTTAAAAATGTCTACAAAAATTCAAACTCTAGTCCTCCAAAGTGACTATTATTTTATAATTTATATATTAAATGTATGTATATATATATATATGTATACAGATGGAGGGCAAAATAATGTGAACACTTTCGCTTCACTTCCGCTTTTTTACGTTTTGTCAATTATCTTGAAAAGTTGTTTAGGAATCACCTTCAAACTTTGGTAGCGTAAATAAAATGTTACACTTTATATTTTTCAGTAAAAGGTGTGTCATGAAAAGGAAAAGGGGACCAGTAAAAATTAAATAAAAATCAAAATGTTTTGGATCATCCTGTAAAAGGTAATGCTTTAAATGCGTTTTGGTTGTATCATGTGATTATGAGGACATTTCTCATTTTCTGTATAAAATTGTATGAGGCTACCACGTATATTCATGGAGATATAACTGTTTCTTTAAAAAATTGCGAAAACAATTTCCACTATTTTTAATTATAACACGTAGGGTATTCGACCCAGTGCAAAGCTATTTTCAGGATATATGACACACTACATTAGACACAGCATACAGCAATCAGAATGAAAAAAGGTTAAAAATCTTACGAAATACGAGCAATTTTACTAAGTAATTTTTAACTACGCATGCGCAAGCTTTATAAAAATTCCATTTGCATAATTTAATAGCCAAAGGTATTGAACAACTTATATAAAAACCCCAAACAAATATCATGTAAGTTCAAAACTTTACGAGAGATAGAATAAACAGAATTTAAGTTCTTCTAAAAAAACGAAAGATGTTAGGGGGTTTTGTCGATATTTATTTACAATCAGCAAAAACTCTGTAATATCATTGGGCATGGACTGAATCAAAATAAAAATGGGAGTAAAACCCCTTATGGTTTAGCTTTTTTTTTTTTGAGAGAACTGAAATTCTGTTGATCATAATGTCTCTCGTAACGTTTTGAATTTACATGATATTTGTTTGGGATTTTTATATAAGTTGTTCAATACCTTTGGCTTTTAAATTATGCAAATGAAATTTTTATAAAGCTTGCGCATGTGTAGTTAAAAATTATTTAGTAAAAGTGCTCATATTTCGTAAGATATTTAACCTTTTTTTATTCTCTCTGCTGTATGCTCTGTCTAATGTAGCATGTCATATATCCTGAAAATAGCTTTACACTGGGTCAAATACCCTACGTGTTATAATTAATAAAGTGGAAATTGCTTTTGCAATTTTTTAAAGAAACCGTTATATCTCCATGAATATACGTGGTAGCCTCATAAAATTTTATACAGAAAATGAGAAAAGTCCTCATAATTACATGCTTCAGCCAAAATGCACTTAAAGCATTACCTTGTACAGGGTGACCCAAAACATTTTGATTTTTGTTTAATTTTTTACTGGTCCCCTTTTCTTTTTCATGACACAACTTTTACTGAAAGATATAAGGTATAACATTTTCTTTTGTTGCCAAAGTTTCAAGGTGATTCCTAAAGAACTTTTCACGTTAATTGACAAAATGTAAAAAAGCGAAAGTGAAGCGAAAGTGTTCATATTATTTTGTCCTCCATCTGTATATATGGAATAAAGGGCCATAACTACGAAAGCGTCGTAGGTTTTACGATAAAAAACTACGTAGAACGATAGAAAAGTACGACAAGGCACAACAGTCTGCGAAATTAGGCTTTTCTGACAGCTATTATTATTATTACTATTATTTTGAAAGTAATTTTGATTTAAAGAAAAATTTAAGGAAAGAACGCCGCACTTTCTTTCTAAAATTGAAAGGAAAAAAAAAAAAAAAAAAAAAAAAAAGCTCTTTCATTTTTAGCCCGCATCGCTGCCGTCAATTATCCATCCAAGAAAATATAAAATTTAATGACGAAATAAAACCTATTCTAGCAATCAACTGCGATTAAATGCTGTTTTTTTTCTTTTTAATGAACAGTCTGCATTTTTTAAAATGCCACAAAATTCTTCCATGTATCGGAAGGTTTTAGCGGATCGCTAATTTTATCAATTACCATGAAAATAATCGCACATTTCATTTGTTATTTGTGTTATAAAACTTAATTTTTAAAAATTAGACACGGAATGACAATGAATTTACATACCAGGCCACAAAATTATCGTGTACTTCGGTGAATATAATTTTGTAAGGTTGAGTTTTATCAATTTTTTAATAAAAGTGGCGAAATGATTGTGTATTTCAATATCAGACCACAAATTTATTGCGTATTTCGGGTAGTATCGTTTAAAAAAAAAAAAAAAAAAAAATAGAAAACGCAAAATTTTTCGATTAGTAGCGAAAAAGTTATTTAATATATTAAAAATAAATTTTGTCATCGGCGAAATAATTTGTATTTCAGTACAAGACCATAAATTCATTGTGTATTCTGAAAAATAACGTTGATAAAGCTCAAGTTTTATCAATACGATTAGTGAAGAAACATCGCTTATTTAAACAAAATTTTTGCGATATTAAATTTTAACAATTAGCATCAAACTGATTCTGCTCTACGATAGCAGTCAGCAAAAGTTTTGTGCATTTAGTTGAACAGCTTTATTATTATTGAGTGAATTTTGTTGATTTATGATGAAATTGTGATGAATTGTCGAATATCCGCAATTAGTTGCGTTATTAAATGTAAATTTTAACGATTAATGACAAAAAGGGTTCAATTTTTCATTAGCCAAAGAATTCTTGCGTATTTAGAAAAATAATTTTGGAGTAGAACATTTTGTTGGTTCCATCACCAAACTTTCTTCTATGTATTTTTATATAAATTCCTGCGGTACATACTTATTTATTAAAACTAGTATCGGCCAGTGGTCGTAACTCGACCATTTATTTTGCAAAGCAACGCAAAGCAAAGTTATTGCCTTGTCCTAAACGGAATTAAATTGCAACACAGCTGCGCAATTGTTTGCCGCAGCTGTTTGCAGCAAATCCACTTTTTTAAAAATAAGTAGTCAATTTCAGTTTGTTGAAATGCAAGGAAATCTCAAAACGTGTAAATTCATCGAAAACCGGAAATCAAAAGTTTTTCTGTGTCTTCTACTTGCTTCTTATACACGCAAAAGCTAGCAATAAATCCACTTTTTTTTTAATAAGTAGTCAATTTCAGTTAATTGAAATGCAAGAAAATCTCAAAACGTGTAAACTCATCGAAAATCGGAAATAAATTTTTTTTCCGTATCTTCTACTTGCTTCTTATACATGCAAAAGCTAGCAATAAATCCACTTTTTAAAAAAATATGTAGTCGATTTCAGTTAATTGAAATGCAAGGAAATCTCAAAGCATGTAAATTTATCGAAAACCGGAAATCAAAAGTTTTTCCATATCTTCTACTTTTTTCTTACAGATGCAAAAAGTATACGAAAGCGAAATGTTAATTCACTGACCGTTGTTGGGGCAAAATAAAATTTTTATGTTAATCGTCCATTGGATTTTTTGTAAAAAATATATTAAAAATTGAGGAAAATTATGTCCCGATTTTAACCCCCATATTTGGATATAATTATAAATTAAATATCGTGCACAGGTGCTAGATTAAGTTATTTTGCTGCCAAATTGACAAACATTTAATTTTATATTTCAAAACTGTGTCATCCTTTTGTACTTGGCGGCCAAAACGTAATATGAAAATATGCATACCACATGTATATTTTCGTAATATCTGCTGTATGAAATATTTTTTCATATTATTCATTGCTCTCTTAATATACATTATTAAACTAACCATGATTTTTGAAAGGAATTAAATATGTTCGACAGATAATTTGGCTTTTTTTTTCCGCCAAGAATGACAGATATCAAATCTCTTCCGCTGCAACATATTAGTATCTTAAATCAGATACTTAATTTAGACATCTGAAAACAAATTGAACTTCAAATTCTGATAGAATATTTACCATTTTCCTTTTATTTAGTATATTAGTTAAATATTTATCACAATAAATATCACCTTTTGAAATAAATGTTTATTTTTACATTTGAAACTGGAAGTTTGCCATTTTTTTTTTTCTACAGTTTTTTTTTTTTTTTTTTTTTTTTTTTTTTTTTTTTTGTATTAAATTAAAAGTTTATCAATTTTACAGCAAAAATAACTCAATCTAATACATGTAGACAGTAACTTATATATAACTATACCCAAATATATGAATTAAAATCGGGAAATAATTTTTAAATTTTTTGCAAAAAATCTAATGGACCATTAACATAGGAAATATTTTTCGTGGCTCCACGGACGGCCAATGACGTCATTACTTCGCTTGCGTATAGTGATGCTACATTATACAAATTACTGTCTCTATGGTTTTACTTGAGTTTTATGAAATTGCCTGATTTAACAACTTTCTACTTTTATATAAAAAACTTTTAATAGTTTTTAATCTTAATTTCTACTTTTAGGTATTTTTTAATGTAAAGAAATACGTGTATGAAAGGGGAAAATGCATAAAAAATAAAAGTATTTTTAAACACCTTCTTGACATCGTAAGAAAATAATTTTTGTATTCGCATCTGGCTAGTCATACCTTTCCGATGATACCATTTTCCACCCTCTACTCCCATAATTAATATGTTAAAAAGGGACTACAAATTTTATGCTTGCCTATTAATACATTGATTATTTATTAAAAATATTTTCTATGATGAAAGCAGACGTCTTTTATCGCAGATAAAAAAGACAGTAAATGTACAATGAAAATAAATTTTAAGTCATTACAGAAAGAAAATGTGTTTCTTCGTGCTAACCCACACTCCATTTTAATTTTTTTTTTACCCATATATATGTTAGCGAAAGTATTATTTTTGGATCAAATTTTCAATATTGAGTTTTTGTTATATTTACACGTTTTAATGTATTCCTTAATCCTAAAAAGCATGTTACACCGCTTGGTCTGTGTGTGTGTCTCTCAGAATGTCTGTGTATCTGTTATCAGTATATGTCAAGAAGAAATAACAGCAGGCAGTACAAATTCGGTATTCTAAATCTGTGTTATATAAAGATACTACTCTAAACATTTTTTTGGTATCGAGAAATTGGTTCGAGCACAGAAACATCCAAGATAATTCAAATGCATTCCGCCAACGTATAAACTTGCAGGTCGGTAATGCCTATAGGCTACAGTAAACCAAATGAAACGAGTATGTATTTTTTATATGCATAAACGCAAGTTTCGTACAGAATATAGTATGAAAATCGTTCACCGTTTGTTTAAAAAAAAGAACTAGAATATAATGGGACAGTATTTAAATTTTAATGGAAGAGCATTTTAGGGTTTGCTATATGTTACTTAATATAGGATTATGTTTAAGTGCGCAATGGGGTGCGTAAAAATCTCTTAGGAGATTTACACTGCTGCCTATAATTAAGCGAAAATATTCGTTTTTATTGAATGTAACTAGAGGAAGTGCTGCACTATACTATTATACCTTGTCCAAGAAAACAGGTCAGAAATTAAAATTAATTCTTCATACATAAAGGGTAAATAATTTATTTTTTAAAATAAATGTTTATCAATTGTATTTTGCATATTTACACGTTTTGAAATTCCCTGTATACTAAAGTCATGCTTTAACAGTTAATCTATATCTATGTCTTTAACGAGTAATTAAAAAACAAATAATTACAGGCTATTCAAATGTTTTATTTTATAGTTAGTATAAGGTTGTTTCTACAAAAGTTTAATCAAAATTGATAAGTTTTAACGTATGATTCGGGTAAAAGTAAATTGAATAATTTGAAATTAACATTTAAATTTAATAACACTGTTTGAATTCTATTTAAATTTAGATACAATATTTAAACAGTGGATTAAAAGGGGCGGTAACCTTCGGAATTGTTTTACCAAATAATGATGTCCCGAAGCCTAGTTTGATTTGTTTTTAACGCAGGTTTATTTAACAGTACCAGTTATCTTACTCCTTAATCTCCAATCTGTTTTATAGAATTGAATTTCAGGATAAGAGAATGTCGTGTGAGTTCCCCATCAGATTATTTTTGTTAAAAGAAACAAAAAAAATCGATAATTTTATTTTACATTTTCAGAGATATTCAACCGTTAGTTTTGAAGGCGTTGACGAGCTGTTTTAAATGATACCCATGTTGAAAATTTATACACCTTGAGTCCGAACTCTCCCAGGATTAAAGGAACTAATGCTCGCACATATATATATATATATATATATAAACCTAGTTGGCTATTATTGTTATAAATGTATTTTTTTTTTTTTTTCATAATGGTTCATTAAAAATAATGTTCACTGTGCACATTTATATAAAAAAAAAGATAAATAAATAAATAAATAAATAAAAATAAATAAGATGATAGCGCGACCTATTGAGCGATTGAACCCCAGATTTAATCAGTAACAGTTTAAGCCAGGTACTAATAAATAGTACTAAGTTAGATTAAATTTCGTTCTATACTTCTTGAGATACAGAGTCCATAATTATTGTCATACTTCCGGATGGACAGATAATTTCTAAAAAAAGGTCAAATTGTGTTCAAGATCATGTAAATCGAACTAAAAACGGATTTAAAAAATTTTCACGAATTCTGCACCTTACGTATATAGGGAAGAATACTATAAAATAAAAAAGTGCGAGTTTTATCTATAAACAAATGATGATTTGCGTATTGTGAAGTATTAGTGACGAAATAATCGCGAATTTCTACAATTAGTTTCGTTATAAAATGTACGTTTTGACAATTATCTGGAAAACGTTTCCGTATTCCAATAATAGGCCTCAAAATTAATGCATATTTTTGGAAATAACTTTGAAAAAAATTGTAAATTAAAAAAATTGCAAAAAAAATTGCAAATGTGATTACTATCTATACAATATTTTATAATGAGCATTATATTGTGCATATATATTGTTAATATTGAGATTTGTGCGTAATAAAATAGTTAAAATATGATTAATAGAAATACCGCTTATTGCATGCAATACTTATAAATCCTTTTGAGTATTCTTGTAGGCAAACCATTGGCGGTATTTACCCCATTTTCAATAGGAAACATTCCGTATTTAATTTTAACAGCATATATTATTATTAAGCAATTCAATAAATATTTACGGGAGTTAAAGCGCAGAAAGATGGACAGACAGGCGAGCAGATAGACAAACCAATGTCATGAAAACTTTTCTGCATTTTGGAAAGTGTTAAAAAAAGAAGAAACAAAACTAAAATTAGCTAATGATAGAACTGTCCGTCAATTATAAAATCAGGTACATAAGTCTTAATTTCCGTATTTACGCATAATACTTACTATACGCTATTTTAAAAGGAAATTGGAACTTCGGTCATAATTTGATAAACATATTGTATTGATAATTCTTTAAACAAATGTATTCTAACTATAACGTGATTTTCTTAAATATATTCAAAATTTTATTGATAAAGCAAATTATGACAGAAAAATTAGATATTCTTGTAAATAATGATCAAATGCAATTATTAAGAAAGCATAGAGTTTCAAGGTATTGTGTGTTCAGGAAATAATAATCCAAGAAAATTTAATTTATCAGACTTCCAAAAGTGTTTATTTAAATAGTATGTATGGGAATATTTCTGGACATCAATTTAACATGACTAATAAAGTCTTTTACAATGTTATTCTAAAATTATGATGGAGGTATCATTAAATTCTAAAAAAATGAGGTACAAGTTAAACAAAATTTTTACTAATTATTATTCTGAAGATTTTATAAATGTTATCCTCTTTCTAAATCTGTATTCAAAATATTATTTAATTTTATTGATACTTTAATATATTTAAAAGTATGAAAATTGTTTATGAAATTTCTTATACAAAAATTTACATAACTCCTCAAAATTTTTATATTTAAATTAAAAATAATTTGCTTGTTGTCAAACTTCATAAATATATAAACAATAATAAACTATTTCATGCTCTAAAAATGTGTAAAATTATTTATGTACACTGTAAAAAATAGGTTCTTAAAAATAAGTATATATTGTCTCAAAATAGTCCCGAAACAATAGATACATAAATTTGAAAATCCATGTACTCATTTTTGAGTATATTGACATGCTCAAAAATGGGGTTGACCAATAAGAATCCCAATATCCCCCTGTTTGATAAGTCAATGTACTCAAAAATGAGTACATGGGTTTTCAAATTTAAGTATGTTGTTTAAGTATGTATTATTTAAGTAGGTATATTGTTTCGGGACTATTTTGAGACAGTACATACTTATTTTTAAAAACCTATTTTTTAGAGTGTAAATTAACATTTATTTTATCAAATGCATTTACTTCTTTTTATTGTACTAATCTCTGAAATAGTAGCATATGTAATTTTAAAGAAAAACTCCTTAAATGAAATTCAAATTATCATGATAAAAAGAAAAATACATGCATATATTTATTTTAAGAACAACTTTCTGTGATCACAAATTATTATATTTATAAGTTTTGGGTGCATTAATTAACTATTTTTTATAGTAATATTTCACTTTTATAAATATTGTCATCTCGAGAAAAAATGTGCAATATATAAATTCTACTACACTATCTACCAATCAGTATTTGGACGTTTTCGATTTTAGACGTTTTCTCAAAGATCTAGAAAAATTCTTTAGGAACTATCTTCAAACTTTAGTAGTATACAAAATATGTTATAGCTCATATATTTTAGCAAAGCTTTTGTTCTGAAGATGAAAAATGGACCCGTAAAAAATTAAATAAAAATAAAAATGTTTTGTAACACCCTGCAAAAAGAAACGATTGAAAAGAGTTTTGGCTCTTACATGTGATTATGAGAATCCTTTTAATTATCTGAATATTTTTTTATGAGGCTACAGTATATAATCATGGATATATAACGGTTTCATAAAAAATTGTAAAACAAATTTCAACTTTTTAATTAAAATACGTAAGGTATTAGACTCATTGCAAAGCCATTAGTACATTAGACTCAGTATGATGCAATCAAAATGCAAAAATGTTAAATATCTTGAGAAATAAGAGACATTTTACTAAATAATTTTTGACTATGCATGCTCAAGCTTAAAAAAAAAAAAAAAATCATTCGCATATTTTAATAGCAAAAAGTTCTGAGCTATTTAAATGAAAAGCCTAAAAATAACCAGAATTTCAAGTTTCTCTCTCTCTCTCAAAAAAAAAAAAAAAACAAAAGAAAGAGGTTAGGTGGTTTTATCAATATTTATTTACATTTAGCGGAGACTGCAGTAGCATAGGGCATTAACTGAATCAAAATAAAATTGTGAGAGTAAAACACCTTATAGTTTACCTTTTATTTTGAGAGAAACTGAAATTATCTTCATTCTACCTCTGATAAATTTTTGAATTTTTACGATATTTGTTTGGGGGCCTTCGTATAAGTAAATAAATACTTTAGGCAATTAAATAATTATTCAATTGGAATATTTTAAAAGCTTGCCTATGTGTAGTAAAATACATATAGTAAGAGTGCTCAGATTTCTAAAATACTTAACATTTTTGCATTGACATTTACATCACCAAACAATAATAAAAACGTCGGAAACATTCAACCAAGAAACAGTCGAATTTGATAAAAGAAAAAAAAAATAATAATAATAAGTAAAATAAAATAAACTCTGAAAAAGTGCAAAATAAAACAAGACAATTGAAAAAACAAAAACAAGACAGTTCCAGCAGAATGAAGATGTAATGCATTTGAAATTATGAGATTCGACAGATTTTCATGAGTATTACTGTGTTGGTTGTGGATAAGAATAGAATACCACAACCAAAGATAATAGCTAGATAAAATGCGTAAGGTGGCTGAAGTGTTTATATGAAATGTTTGCAAACTATAAAGACCTTTGCAAATACGTAGAAAATTTTTACGAAAAATGCAGGATTGAAATTATGCAACTTTGTTTATTAGAATTTCACTTACTCATTTTCCGCGATAAAAGTGCATCTAGAGGTTTATCTATGTCGTTCCTTATTTTCATTATCGTTAAACTACAAGACAAGCTGTTTTTTGCGATATAAATTACTTTCGCAGTTTATGAAACAATCCCTAGCGAATTTCCAAAGTCATTTGCTACTTTAGGTCATAGTTTGAATTTACTCCATCCTCCTATACATATATGATTGTTTGCTGTATTACATCACGCAGAAAATAAACATCATTAATCTATTATATACTATGCAATATATTTCCTCGAATATTTAAATGCAAAATATCGTGTGAATTTATCGTGTGTACTTATCCCCTTTTAATTTGTGCCGTATAGAAATATTCCGTAATCTACAAAACAGTAATATATCTTTTGATTAGTTATTCATAAAGATTACATGATTAAAGTAATATTATTTCTAAACATTTTCCTCAAATGTTCACATTAACCTTATTTATATACTATGCTTGTATAAGTATTTTATTAAAATTTTAAATCTTGGTCTAAAACAACCCTTTGAATTATGGAAGTACGTTCAAGAAACGGGCTTCTACGATTAAGAAAAATGGGCTTGTAATAAATTACTCTAACCTATTATACATACTATCGACGAATCCATACACATTTTACAAGTTCTGAATCAGCTCAAAATTATTTACTTAGTTGCACATTAAGCTACCTAAAGTATGAACTTTAATTACAATTAACAATACATACTTTAATTATGATATACATGTTTGCCGATAAACACTGATTAAATTGAAAGCGTTATGCTTTACCATGAATTAAGTGTACAATCTGGTATATTATTAAGAGCTGGTCGATTCCCCATACTTCATAGCGATTTAATGAATTTTTATTCTAGATCACATGTACAATCAGAGATTCAAAATCGATTTCAATGGTCAATATGATTTACCTATCTCGCAGGGGCCGCGGTAGCTTAGTCGGTAGAGCGTCGGGCTCGTAACTGAAGTATTGTGGGTTCGGTACTCGAACATGCCGAAGATGTTGTGTACACTATTTGCGGGTGATGCACGTAAAATCTGTCGTGGCCGCAATGTCCTCCAAGTTCCCATCAACCATTATATCTCTGTGTGTCACCGAAGCGGGAGAGCCATCCCTTCGGTGGAAGATCAAAATTATGATGTCATGTTTCCGGACCACTTCTAGGGGTGAGGCCTAGACCGTTGCTAATTGCGCATTGCGCAGCACTAGTACGACGTAAAACCCATCCATCAATCCAAACTATCTCGCAGTGTTATAGACTAATATTAAATTGTGTTAAAGGAAATTCCAAATAACGAGATATGTGACTGTAACGGATGTTTATCTTCGGAACACATTTTACAAGTGCTGCGAATAAGCTCAAAATTATTTGCTTTGTTTCATAGTAAGCTATCTAAAGTATGAACTTATATTACACAATAAATTATAATACACAATAAATACTTTAAATATGATATAAATGCTTGCCAATGAACGCTGATTAAATTGAAACTGTTATGCTTTACGATGAATTAGGTGTAAAATATGATATATTACGTAAGAGGTGGTTAATCCTCCTTACTTCATAGCGATTTAATGAATATTTATTTTGGATCACATGTGCATTCAGACATTCAAAATCGCTTTCAATAGTTAATATCATTTACCTATCTCGTAGTGTTATAGACTAAAGTTAAATTGTCTTAAGGGAAATTCCAAACAGCATTTCTACATGAATATGTGACTGTAATAAACTGTTCATAAATATGTGACTGTAACGCATGATTATCTTTGGAAAATGCTTTTATGTTAGTAAATATAATTGTTGTGGGCAAATAGATAGTTATCAATTGTCATATGTTTTATATATTGCAGTAATTTTATACGCGAATAAATCAAATCCTGTTGTTATAATATATTTATTATTTATCACACTTTAATTCATTTTTGATTATGCACATAAAAAGAATTTAACTGTATAGAATACATTTAACGATTAAGAAAATTATTCATAAGTATTTGACACTCTTCTACTTAAACACTGAGAACTACAATCATATTTTGCTCACTATACAAGGACCTACAGCTTATAAAAGGCTTAACATCATGCAAACATTCACGCTTGCACCTAAGTACAAAATAACACATAAAAATTCATGATCAGATTATCTCATACCTTTAATTCACGGACTGATAAGCATTATTATTATTAGTAGTATTTTTTTTTTTTTTAATGTTATACAGAAAAGTGATTTATGTTTGATTCCTTAATATTTTCTTTATTCAGAAAAACATGTGGTGATAATTATGCATTACCTTGAGCCGAAATTTTCTAAAGCATGTTATATAGAAATGTTATATAGAGCTCGCATTTAGACATTTCATATTCCTGAGCAAAAAAAAAAAAAAAAAAAAACTAATCGGAAAGTGCATTTTAGATTGTTTCACAGACATTTCAAATAGTTTTGAGATCTGTAGTATATGTGTCGTATAGTAGCAAAACTGGACAACTGCTTAAAATTGGAAAATAAGATTTTTAGTTTTTTTTAATGCTCTAAGTAAACGTCTTCACCATTCTGGAAACAAGTAACCGTTCCAAAACCAATCCATCCCTGTGTTATTTACGTTTCAAAATCACGATGCGCTGGAAAACTAGTCAAATCCTAAGGATGGTGAGTATCAAAACGTATCATCTCCATATACGGGACATCACGATTCTGTTCCACCTAACTACAGCAGCACACTTGCTGATTAGAGTAATGTTATTTTGTTTTCCCTGCTATGTATACAAAATTTCTAGGAATTGAATTTCGTGTTTCTTCCGACTACGAAGAAGTTTAAGAAGACGTATCTTCCAATTAATCAAGGAAGAGGAAAAATGACACTACGACGTGGAAAAGGAACAAAGCTAAAGCTCAAAGGTAGTGTATTATCACTTTGTAATACCATAATATTAATTCATAACATATTAGCATCGTCGTTAGTATATTATTATTAACTAATCATCTGTTATTAATTTGATAACATACCTATGATGATTCGAAAGGTTATAGAGACACGTTTATGTAAGTTTTTTTACAAATGGAATTTTTTTCCACTGTATTAAATATGAGCTCGTGATTAATAAATTTGCGACCATTTGTGATAGATTTTCATAATACTGTAGGATTATATTTGCTATGGATATTAGTTATTTTTTATCCTTTTTTTTTTTTTTTTTTGCCAGTTATTTTTTTTTATTTTTTATTTTATCGAATAACAGATGAAAGTTATTTTTAAATATAATTTAATTAAAGAAAACATTTTGTGTGTTTGCAACCCTAAAGCTTCAATACCAATTTAGAGGAAACTAAGTTTTGGTTTTCTACAAAAAACCGGCCAATTCCGAAATATAAACTTAAATAACCCCTTTCTTTCATGTGTCCCAGACATTTCATTTGCAGTTTTCAAACATACTTATCTAATGACTATAAAACTAAAGATTTTTGGATCCAATGTCATTTTGGTTAAGTGTGGCAAAAAATCAGCTTTTTTCAAAAGCTTTAATTTTTGGAGATGGACGATTTTGCAACTAGAAGAAACATAAAGTATCATTTCACATATATACACTCATGTTTGTGAAAACTGAAATACGACAAAGCGATTGCGCATGCATGGAAAGAGAACCCACTCAAATCAGTCGTTTGTTCCATGCATATAAAGGACTGTAAAGGCGCGTTGAAATCTGTTTACCGTCCTCTGTCTGCGGTAAACGTTTCATTGGTGGTAAATATGTCTTGTCAAAAACGGAGGGTGCCATTCCACTAACAAACGCCTTTCGTACGAAATCTCATCACTGGTATGCCAGAGGTTGAATTTTAGTATCGAGAAATCGGAGCCCCCACGCAGTATAATGCCACAGGAGTGATGCATGTTTGGAAGAAATGGACAGAGTAGAATCAAACAAGCTGAAAACCTAGCAGTGGGGCATGCAATAGAACAACGGCACGAGACGAAACACACCTCATCCGCATGGCTGTGACGGACAGTACAGCGTCCTCCCTTGTGTTAGCGCAACGTCGGAGTACGGCTACAGGTATTTTGTTGTCTAGCTACACGGTTTGTGACCGTTTGCTGCAGCATAAACTGCGTGCAGGGGTTCATCTACGCAGGATTCCCCTCTCGCTGAATCACAGACGCCTCCGACTTCAAAGGGCTCAGCAACACAGCCCGTAGCTTGCCCAGTGGCAACAAATTGTTTTCTCCGATGAATCCCGTTACAATCTGGAATTCAATGATGAAAGAGTACGCGTCAGACGTTATACGGGGGAAAGTCTGCTCCCACAGTGTGTTATCCAGCGTTATACTGCACAAACGCTTAGCATCATGTTGTAGGGAGCAATTAGGAATAACTGTCGATCCCATCTAGTGCACATTGCGGACAACTTCAACAGTGATCGCTACCTAAAGGAAATTTTGGAGGCAGAGGTCCTTCCTATTCCTTTACGCATTCCGGATGATGTATTTCAACAGGATAATGCCCGTGCACATGTTTCTCAGTCTGCAGAAGCCTTCTTCAGTACGCAGCATGTTTCTCTTCTATCATGGCCTATTTATTCCCCGAATATGTCGTCCATCGAGCACGTCTGGGATTTCATTGGTCGGCGACTTGCTCGTACAACTATGGGGGCGCAGAGTAAGATTGAACTTTGGCATCAAGTCAATGTCATCAGAGATTTCATTTCCCAGTATTACATTCAGAACCTGTATGATTCAATGTCACGACGTTTACAGGCTTTCATCTCTCAGTGTGGCGGACACACAAAGTACTGATTTCTTTTTTTTTTTTTTTTTTATCTTGCACATTTGGCCGTATATTTGAACCCATATCAGTAATATGAGGAATAAATTTCATTAATTTCTGACAATTCTTTCATGGAGTTACAATTTTCACAAACATGAGTGTACATATATATAAATTGAATATATTACATTTAGAGATTAAAAATAGATTAATATAAACATATATAAAGACTATCATCGTGAAGTATTAATGATAAGTATGATAAAATTAGTCATAATAATAAATGACTGTCTGTCAAATCAGCTTATGTGAATGGGTAAGTTAAATAAATTATACAATTATCGTTCGGAATTAAATTATCAATCCATACAGGTAATGGGATATAGGTACCTGGGACCCTGCAGGTGTTCACATTATCGAGATGTTTTCGAATTTCAAATTTAAATTTTTTAAATTAATGTTTTTCCGATTTTAAATATTTGCTTCTTTGTTTCATTTTTCATAGATTTATTATTTTACTTCAATCGTCTGCGTATCTTAGCAACGGTTATTACGCAACTTATTTTTATTTCATACATTCATTTGAAGGCGAATTTTTTTTTTTTTTTTTTTTTTTTTTTCTTAATTTGTTACATTTATTGAAAATAAAATCGTAATGCAGTAGAAAAAATTAAGTAAAATTTGTTTTAAATTTAAAAACGTATTTATAACTGTTATGTTTAATTTTTTTATAATAGAACAACTTCCTATTTTTCATTTTTTAATTATTTCCTTTAAAAGAAAAAACTTTTATTCATTATTATTTTTTTTATTTACAGTATTTATCGGGAAAAATTGTAGTATATAGATACTAAAAAGGATTAAAAATTATTTGTATATATATATATATATATGTATTCATTTATTAATCAACTTTTTATTTTATTTTCTTTAATTACATTGTTCGGAATCAAATCGTAATATAGTGTAAATAGCATGGGTTATAAAATACATGGTTCAAAACTAAAATATTTAATAGATGCTGAGATACAGTCATCTTTAAAATCGTAGTTCTTAAATAGTAGCAGATTCCCCCTGTCGTCGATAAATATCCAGATTGAAGTGCCCGGGAAAGATCTTTCTGCAGGCATGGGAAACCTAGATCTGATGCAGTGCGGGCAGGAAAAGAGCTGCCATAGACAGCGGGTACCCGAAGCAAGGTTTGGAGCAATTTCAGTTTCTCCCCCCCCCCTTTTTTTTAAAGGTTTTTTTTTCTATAACGTAGTGTAAAAAAATCAATATTAATTCAATTCTTTCGAAAATTCATTTAAATATAGTGACCAGCGAAGCGGGCGTAGCCTGCTAGTATATAATACACGTAAAATAGTAAAATACTTCTTTTGTAAAAATAAATAAATAAGTAAAATAAAATAAAATAAAATAAAATAAAATAAAAATTATGTGTTTAACATTAATGTCAAAGAAATATTAATTGTCAATCAAAGAATTTAAAAGTGTGTTTTTATTAAAAAAAAAAAAAAAAATGTTTACTGTAATGGTTCAGAAATGTAACTTGTATATATATATATAAAGGGTCTGCTAAAATTCACACCCTTTCCCATGTATCTTGAAAATGAATTGGAATTTCTAAAAATTGTAAAATATGCGTTCAATCAATTTGAGAGGAATTCCGTAAAGGACTCGCGTTTGGGGACATAACAGGTTGTTAGAGCTACAATCTTTGAGTTTTAAAATGGGAAAATGAATCTTTTGTTAGTTTGATCTTAATGAAATTTCAAGAGAAAGATTTTGTCATAAAATGTTTTATCTTACTATGGATTTTTAGAAAGTAATGAAGAATTAATACTTTCGTTAAAAGTCCTTCCTACATTCGCACTGCATCTCGAAAACATACCGGAATTTCTAATAACTGTCAAAAAAGCGCCTAATGAACTTAAAAGGATTGGACACTTGATTCTTTAAAAAAGTTACTGGTGGATACAGTTGGAACTCTGGGTGTAACATTCATTCTAAGGGAAGAAGTTTTTCGGTATCACTTGTTTCAAATATCTTGTCAAAACAAGCGTTTCTTATTTTTTTATTATTGCTATTTTTACGAAGATTGTATCTTATTAAACGTTTCACAAAACGTCCCACCCTCTACTATATATTTTGGGAGGTCGGCGGAATTTCTTAAAACTATAAAAAAATGTAAACATGTAATCTACGTGGTACGGATAGTTTCGGGTTTTAAAATATTAGAGGTGTGACAGCATCGGATGAACCTAAAAGGAAAAACTTTGAAGTTTCAAATAGGAGGGAAAATGTTAGTTCGTTGAGAAATTTTCATAGAAACCCTAATATAATTTCCACAATTTTACTGATTTCCGAAAATTCCGAGCCGTTCTGGTAGTGAGTGGGAGGGTATGTGCAACTTTTTAAAGAGCTAACAAATTCATAACTTTTGAAATTTCAATGTTACATCTCTAACATATGTAATATATTTCCACAAATTCAGTAATATCGAAAATCTGGGTTATAAATTTCAGTGAATTACAGTACAAAAAAAAAAAAAAAAAAATGTAGAATATCGTTTGATGTATTGCAAACGGTAAACCAACAGCAATAGTGTTTTAAGAAAAATCTTTGAAAAAGCATCATAAAATACAAAAAAAAAAAAAAAAAAGGAGGAGTTAATAATACTCGTAATAATAGCTTATGTTCGAAATAGAGCACGAATAGTCATAAGGCGAAAAACGAAGGCACGAGTGCTGCAAAATAAAGCGATAAATAGATGAGAGACGTTGCCTTACATTCTGAATAACATCTCCAAAAATGGCAAACTTACTCATTTTCAAAGTATTTTTACCTCAAAAGAAAGTGGGGAATTTGTATTTAATATTAATAAGTTTAGGAAAAGTCTGAGAAAGTTTGCATCTCAGAAGAAAATTTAAGTGATTTAGAAAGTGTGAGCGTTTTAAACAAAGCTGTTTGAAGTGATTAACAGTAAAAGAACACATAAACAAACGCACAGACAAAATTGGAATAAAAAGTCAAAACCCAAAAGGAATGAAAATGAAAAAGGCAGAAACACAAAACAGAGAAGACAGGGTTGAATTTTTAAATAACAAAAGGTAAGCTGAAAAAAATAATAATGAAGAAAATCAGAAATGATCGGTACAAAAAATTAGAAAAAAAAAGGGGGGGGGGGGTTGGAATAATGAAACAATAAAAAATTACAGGAATGCTCACTAAACTGCTTACTTTGTGCAACAAGCCCAAAGAAGCATAAAAAATAGTAAAATTGCACCAGACAACTGAGGTCGAAATGTAATAAGAAAAATCTTTAACATTTTCATTTTATTTTGAAGAACTCGTACATACTTTGCTCGCCTGAAGATGAATTGTGCTTTACTATTGTTCCAACTACTGGAAATATGTAGAATTTACGTAATAACAGAGCTTTGAAACCGGAATTTATGTAAATTGATGATTCTCGTAAATAATCACCAAAATCGTTACCAAGCGGCAATAATTGCGCATGCTAAGGCTAATCCAATATCCTTAATTTCGGCGAGTCATAAAGCTTTTTGCGCTTCATGATCTCACACACTACCAATGAAATGCTGAATAACTATAGATCTTAGAATGTTTTAAATGAACATTAGGCAAAATTCAAGGAAGATGTCGTTGACTGTCAGAGGATAATCCTTGTAAGCTCCCACTTGATATTTGATTACGGAACTTTAATTTCAGTTGGCTATCAACACGCACAAAAGGTAAGTTGTCAGCACTCAACAGGGTTTCAAAATTTTACTTTTAAGCTTTAGAAAGTGTATTCAAGCTTTCTGAAGCATTTCTTCGTAAGGATGCCGCAAGGTGAAAGACTTTAGCAACGGTGTCTTAACAGTTATATTCAAGAAATGCATATTTATTTATTTATTTTTTTACTTTTTTTTTCCAGTTTTTTTTTTTTCTTTCTTTCTTTCTTTTCTTTTCACTATTTAATTTTTCAGCATTTATTCTAATTTTTTCTCTCTCATTAAATGATCAAAAGTTCTGTCTGTTTTAGTATCATGTTATTCTTAAATTTTCTGTTCAGTATTTTTTCTGTCTTCGTCCGAAAAATTTCTTTGATACTTAAAATATTCATCTTCCGAAGCAGCAATTTTTTTTTCACAACTTTCATCTACTTTATTTATACTATTTTCCAGTTATTCAGTGTTATTTTCACAAGTTGAAGCATTCCTCTAAACATACTAAATCGTCCTTCATTTATGGAAGTTTTTTCTTCATTTCGTCTTAATTAAATCTAACTTTTTCTTAGCTGTTTTTATTTTCTGTGCTAAACTATCGTGCCTTGAATTTAGTTTGGCACTAAAGGCTTCTAGAATTATTTTCAGGTCCACCATATCCAAACAGCAAGTGACCGTTACCTACCTTTTAAACCCACTACTCACTCCATTTGTACCGAGCTACGGCTTCGTGTTTGTTTATAATATGTATTAACCCTTTACCTGCCGGCGAAAAATGACGAAAATTGCTTCCCAGTGCCACAAATTTTCGCACAGGCACGTGTAATTTTGCGTTCACTGTTCTAGAAACATTCCCTTTCCGATTCCTCCAACTCGCCATTAGTCTCTGAAATAAGTAAATTCTTTGAAAACCATGTCATGGTAATTTAATTGCATTACAAAGACGTGAGAATAGCAGCGTAACACAAAAGATCGTACTTCGGCAAGCCGTTTATACACGCCCAGGGCAATTTAGGTATAGCATTGGCATACCAAGACGAACATACATGCCCGAGGAAGTTTAGGGTTTAAGGCCTTCTCTCAAACTCGATGATATTTATTTACAAATATTTACACAAATATCAAAATAATAATAGTATCTAAATTCACTAATATGACAATACGACAGCATAAAATACAGTGAATTAAAGCACAAACTATTTTATAACGTTGCTTCTTGTTATTACAAACTGTGAATAAATAGCAATCCTGTTTACATTCACATCGCTATCCAACTAAGACGAACGAATTTACATAATACTTTCCCTTTTGTTGCCCAGCGATCTATTGACGATGATGCACTTAGATCTACTAGAAATATGTTGAATATTCTAGAATTTTATTAATAATTGTACTAAACCTTTGAAACTAGAAGTTATGTAATATGATGTTTCTTGCCTAAAAAAAACTAAATATGTTGTGAAAATGCGTAATCGCTCCCAATTGGTACTAAGATGGTTATTTTCACGTAAACACATAATAATTAACAGGAAATCAAAAATTGTAACCACTTATAACAATATATTCATTTCTATGGCTTTTTCTTATTTTTTAAAATAAAATGAAACTTTTATTTTGAAATTCTAGAAAAGAATCGCAAGATAGAAAAGTGATATTACCTTATTCCTAGAGAAGATAATTCAACAGAGAAATGGAGAAGAATAATATTTTTCGAAGAGTTCAATATTTACTTTCTCTATATTTGACAGTAAATTACAGATAAGATTACGAGTAGAAAAGGGTTTAATATAATATTCGACATTCTCCATAAATACATTTCAGAGAAAGAGCTTAAGTTTTATTTTGGTACACTCTATATGATCCGAAATATAAATACAATACAGGGTCACATAACAACCATAACATTTGAGAGTATACATAATAAGATAAAAAAAACTATTGATTCAAGATAATAGTTTATATTTTTAATGCAGTGTATGCTGCATGTAATTATGTATATGCATATTTGCAGGTAGCATTTACTTCAAAAATAAATAAATCACTAAATTAGTCCATAATATATAGAAGAATATTTTAATGTTTAAAAATAATAATTTATTTGTAAAGTGTTACACATTTCTAATATTGGTATCATGGCGTAGATTTTCAAGAAACCTTAAGTTGAGAGATTTAGATTTTTTTTCTAAGCTGGTATTTATCCTAATTACTTTAATTTGCATTCTTTAGAAAAAAAATATATATTCTTAAAATATATATCCTTTTAAAATTATTAAGCACAAAAGTTTATAAAGTATGATAAAGAGGTTAACTTGCAGTAAAATGGAATAAAACATATTTCAAGTAATCCGTATAAGAATAATATTCACGAGTTTTCGATAAATACATGCTTATGGTTAATAAATCTTCCTGAAATAAATTTGTATCTGTGTCTTTTTAATCGGAGAGATGGCTACATGAAATTCGTTGTCATAGGTAAATTAAATATTTATACCTTAAAAGTTTTCTCTAATGAAGAATTTAAGAACAAAGAGCAGAGCTAACAGTCTGCCATGTCGGTTCTGAGGAATAAGGCGGTAAAAATGGCGGTTAAAGACGATAAATATTAAAGAGAAATTTTTCATAGATAAATTGATTGAAATTGCACCAAAATCTTTTAGTTTTTGCCCTAATACGTAAACAAATGCCGACAGTCCGTTTACTTATGGATAAAGTGCTAACATAATGCATCACAATGACGTAAAATTTCAATAAGTAAAACCATAAAGTATACGAAGAGAAGTTTTTTGAGAAGTGGTTGTTTTAGAATGTTGTACGCAGAATGATAGAATGATAAGTTTGAGATAAACTCATGAGAGACGGCTACAAATGTCGCGAAATAGTTTCATAAAATGTAATGCTAGATCATCGCTCTCAACTTCCGATTATAAATCAATACAGGAAAACGATGAGGTAAATACGTGAAAGATTTTCTAATTTGTTTCAATATTTTAAAATAGAAAAAATGTACTCAATCATATTGATATTCAAAGATTATTTTCGCGCTAATGCCGGAAAAATTATGGCAGTCTATTTCTTAAGGAAAGAAATATTGACTCACTGCATGAAAACAGCATAAACGTTCAAGAAAACAAATCACAAGGTACACGAAGAGACCTTTTGTGAGAAATTGCAGTTTATAACTTTATAAAGTTGTACACAAAACGACAGAATTTTAACCTGGTGGTAAAACCCAGTTAGACTGTTTCAAAGGTCGCGCTATAGCTTCAGAAGCTTTAGCAACAGCTTTCCGCTATTCGTTTAAGAGTAGAAATCAATACGTGAAAGTTTTATGAGAAACTGTAGTTCATAAAGCTGTACTTCAATTGATAGAATGATAACTGGAGATATATACAAAGTTCGCCCTGTAGCCACAAATATTTTAGCGACCATTTGTTGCTCATAACTTTCGAATAGAAATCAATACGTAAAAACGATGAGGTACAAACATAAAAGTTTTTGTAATATATTTTAGAATATAACAATAATATAAAAAGACTCAACCAGATAGATATTCAAATGTCATTTTTCGCGTTATTAGATGGAAATTTCTGGCGAGTTGTTTCCTAGAGAAGAAAATGTTGAACAACTTTATCAAAATGGCGTATCGTTTAAAGGAAAAAAAAAATAATAATAAAATTCACGAAGAAAATTTTACGCACTTGTAGTTTCATACTTTAAAAAAAATCTGGATCAAAAAAATGTCAATCTGATAATTTGGGAATAAAACCATGGAAGACTGCTACTAAGTCTTTTTGCAGTTTTAGCATGCTAATCGACCGTTTACCGCTTTTTAATTTCGACTCTGAAGGAATCCGTGGAAACGATAAGGTTTTTTCCATGCAAAATTTTCTAATATGATTGTAATTTTAGAATAAAATAAATAGGCTCAAGTAAACTGACACTCAACTGTTATGTGTTGCGCTAAAATACTTATGGACGAGAGAGAGAAAGAGAAGAAAGTGTGACAGACTCCATTAAAGGGGCGTAAAATTTCACAGAAACAGCCGTAAACACACGAATGGAAATTTATTGTAGCTTTACTTTCTAACTTCGAAAAGTTGTATACAGACTTACAGAGTTTTAATTGTGGTATAAAATCATGACATTCAATTAAAAATTTGTTGCTATAGCTTTAGCATTTTTAGCGACGACTCGAATCTCCTATTATTTAACTATAAATTAATACAAGAAAGTTGTGATCAATGTACATGAAATCTTTCAATACACGATATTTAAATGTTATTTATTGCGCTAATACAGACAAAACACGGTCAGACTTTTTCGAAGGGTCGAAAATGTTGACCAAAATGGCTTAAAATTTCAAAATAAATAAATAAATGAAATACACAAATTGGAATTCTTTATTGTTGTAGTTTATATCTTTGAAAGGCTACATACAAACTGACAGACTGTTAACTGGGGGATAAAGTCGAGGCAGGCTGCTAAAAATACGTCTCTCTGTATTCATTATTCTTAGCGACTGCTCGACGGTTTTAATATATAACTATGCATCAATATGAGAAAATTTTGGGGGACATACGTGAAATCTATTGAGGCATATTGATATTCAAATGATATTTATCGGGCTAATACACGCATAATGCTGCAGACATTTTACAAAAGAAAGTGCTTACAGAGTTCATCAAAATGGCGTGAAATTATTTAAAAAAAAAAAAAAAAAAAAAAAAAAAAAACATAGATATATGAACAGAATTTTTTTTTTTTTTTTTTTTTATGTAGTATTTTTTTTATAACTTTAAAAAGTTGTATGCAAGCTGGAAAACTTTTAACTGGGGGATTAAATCACGACAGACTGGAATTTTTCACGTATTAGGGTAATAACGGAAATATTTTTGAGCAACTTTCATCAATTTACCTATGTAAAATTTTGCCTTAATATTTGCGTCTTTGACTGTCCGTTTCCAGCCTTAGTCTACTGGACCTACCTGGCAGACTCTTCTTAGCTTACAGGAATCATTTGAGGTATAAATATTTAATGTAACTATGACAATGATTTTCATGTAAATATCTCTTCCACTATTAAGTGAAAAAAATATATAACCACCATTAAATGAAATTATATAAATATATAAATCATGTAAGACATTTTATAAAAAGTAAATTAAAAAAAACTATTAAATAATTTATACTTATTTCTTAAAATATGCGTTTTTCTTAAAAAAAAAAAAAAAAAAAAAAAGCGTAAAATTAAAACACTTATAGAATTCGCCAAACATGTTAACCCATGGTTCACGAAACACTTGCGTTAGAGTTAATACTCCGTTAATCCTGGGTTAGAAAGTTTTCGTATTTTCCAAACGTAGGTTAGTTGACCCCAGAGCTATCTGGAGAAATTTATAAGAGTCTCGCTGATTGGTCCATAAAAAAGAAATATATTTTAAAAAGTAAACAAGTGTTTTTTCACTGTAACTGTAACATTCTGATGTATCCGACCAATTTCGAAGGGTTAAAAAAGATTATTAACACGAGCGTTAAATCACTGATGTAGTGTAGCGAATACCGATTTTGAGATAAACTAGCATGTTCCTGGGTGAACCCCAGTGTTAAAAGTTTGGTGAATAAAGCTGTTAGAAAATTCTCTTCAGAGGTCAATTCAGTTTGTACCACTAAGATGAAAGATTATATTATTTTAAAATAGTATAATTTAATTAGTATTTTATATTTATATTGCTGTAAGAATTTAATGTATTAGGTAATAAATATATATTTGTTTTTAAAGAAAACTTAAAAGAAATCGACATTGTAATTTATATATATATATATATTATGAATCTATATTGTAATGTTAACAACATGTAACAGAAAAGATAAGATGTGACCAAAGAATAACGAAGACAAAAATTTACTTGAATATCTTTTAAATGCAATTTCGGACATTATTCAACCTAGATGTATTTTTTAAGTTACTTATTAACAACAACAAATGCATCACAGTCCACCAAAGTTACAACTAATACTCTACTTGAACTACGGCTAAGGCAGGTCAACCAGACTTCTAGTATATTGTTGACAACCTTTAATCATGCAATACCATCTAAAGTTTTCCGTAGATGAAATTCGCCCTAGATTGATGACAAAAATGTCGTTGAAAAATCGAAAAAGTTTCGCATTTAATTCTACTGTTGTTAAACGTTTTATTGAACCAAGTCAATGCATTAAAATTTAGAATGGCAACATATTCAAATAGATGACATCTTTTCTGTAGTTTTGCAATAATTTGATACCGCGGTGTTACATTATCCAAATAATTTCACTGCAACACTAACATTAGTTCACTCTGCTCACATTTCATCATTTATACGGGGCAATAGATGACATCTTTTGTGTAGTTTTGCAATAATTTGATACCGCGGTGTTACATTATCCAAATAATTTCACTGCAACACTAACATTAGTTCACTCTGCTCACATTTCATCTTCTATATCATTATATAAAGCGCAAAAAATTGTTTGTTTGTGGAGGGTAATCTCTGAAACTACTGAACCGATTTAAAAACTTCTTTCACTGACCGAAAGCTACCGTATGCCATATTGTTATAGGCTATATTTAATTTTGATAAAATAAATTTTAGTTTAAAATCTGAGCATTTTAATTAAAATCCCCATAGAAGCCGTAATAGAAATGGAAATAATGAAATATTAAAAAAAATTAGCTGCTGCCAACATAAAAGAAACATTTACATATTCATTTCGTTTTTAAAATATCTTGACGTGAAAAGAAAAGAAATATATTTGCACGTGCATTAAATTGAAATTCATATAAAGCTTTTTTAATTGTTAAACTTACACGTTAAATCTGACGTCATTATAGAATTAAAAGTGTTTATTTTTCTAATAATTTAATTTGATATGATATGATATAATATCTAAGCATCAATGTTTAAACCACGGAGTCTTTATTACTCCGTGGTTTAAACTGATATGTGTAAACGAACTTGGAATTTAAAAATAAATAAATAAATAAAATAAAATAAAATAAGAAGTTCTATTTTATAATATTATTTATTTTAATTTATAATTGTTGCCAAAAAGATTTACGAATTAATTAATTTTTAGACATATAATAAAATATATTTTCACGCGAACAATAATATAAAAAGTGAACTGGATTTTTTGTAAAAAAATAATAAAGATCGAGGAAAATTATTTCCCCATTTTAATCCCCATATTTGGATATAGATATGTATTAGTTATCATGTGCATCCGTTAGATTAAATTGTTTTTGTTGTAAAATTGATAAAACTGAAATTTTAAATTTCAAAACTCTAGAAAAAAAAAAAATGGCAAATTTCCATATTCGATTGAAAACATAAACATTTCATTTCAAAGGATGATATTTACACAATAAACATCCAACTAATAAACTAATTAAAAGGGAAAGGATAAATATTCTATCATAATTTGAAGTCAAATTTGTGTTCAAATGTCTAAATAAAGTATCTGATATAATATACTAATATGTTGCAGCGGAATAGATTTGATATCCGTCATCCTTGGCAGAAAAAAAAAATATCGCCAAATTATCTGGCGAATATAATTTAATTCCTTTCAAAAATCATGGTTATTTTAAAAACTTACATTAAGAGTGTAACGAATAATATGAAACAATATTTCGTACAATACATATTACGAAAATATACATCTGGCATATATATTTTCGTATTACGTTTTTGATCGCCAAATACAAAAAACGCCAAGGGTGACAGTTTTGAAATTTAAAATTAAAATTTTGTCAATTTGACAGCAAAATAACTCAATCTAACGCATGCATACAATAACTAATACATATCTATACTCAAATATGAGGATTAAAATCGGGAAATAAAATCTTTTTCTTGCATCCACGGGCGGTCAGTGATGTCATACTTCGCTTGCGTATTGAGATGTTTAAATTTATTTGGCGACTATTTTTAGCAACTAACAGTTATGGCAAGTAGCTCAATATACATAGCGCATACAGCCATTACTGAAATGTAAATAGCATTTAATTATTTGAGTTACATTATGTTGACTGGAAACCTATTTAATATACCTATGCTCTATAGCTATACTAATATAAAAAGAAGAAAGGTTTATATGCATATGTAGAGAACGATCGCTAGAACTAAAAAGCCGATTGCTTTTTTTTTTTTTTTTTTTTTTCTTTCAATAATCAAAAGTTACACTGTCTCTCTCTAAGTGCTAGAAGCTATAATAAATTTTGGTAAAATAAATTTTTAATTAAAATTTTCAATATTTTAATTGAAAACAAAGCATAGATTTGATATCTATCGTCATTGGCGATTTTTGTATTTGGCGATCGAAAACGTAATACGAAAATCTGTATATTATCGTAGTAAATACGAGATGTATGTGTTTACTTCAATTACCCTACTACCGTAGGTAGTGGAAGTATTGTATAGGTTTTGGCAATTGGTCAGTGTGTGTGTATATGTGCACGTGTGTGTGTAATCTTCTGGCTGTCATATCTCCAAAACTAATAAAAATAGAACTACTAAACTTCACAAGTGATTCAGGTCTGGTGTACAGATAAATTTTCCAAATTTTCGTGAAAATTGAAAAACCGGAATTGGGTCATCGAAAACCAGAAATGGGACCCTAAGCCCATATTCAAAAACACCTCTAATGATTTTCTTCAAAGTTGCTATATAAATAATATATTAGATGCCCTTTCGATTGAAAAGTTGCTTAGTTCAGGAAAATTGATAGGCGTCCTCTATAAACAGCTCAATTTCAGACTTCGCAAGTGCGTTCCTTTAAAAACGCCTGTACGGATTTTTTTCAAACTCGCCATGTTAACTTCCTATTAAATATCCTTTTGTGTGTAATTATTGTTTTTAGGTCAATAATTGAGTATGTTAAGTTTTGGTAAAAGTTGGTATCTCAAAAACGGCTCTAACGTATTCTTGAAAATTTTTTCTTTAATCCAATTTAGATAACCTTTCTCAAGTATTACGTGCTTATTACAGGAATATTAACGGTCATCCTGATTAGGTAGTTCAGTTTTAGATCTCGGAAATTCGTGTTTAAAAAAATAACTATCTATTTTTTCCCCCTTATTTTTTAACTCGCTATGCAAACTCTGTTGTATGTGTCTTTATACGTGTATCAAGTTTCTCTTACTCGAAAATCTCAAAAAATGCAAGTAATATCTCCAAAAAATTGTATATATTACGTGTAATAGTGGGTAATGGAAGTCGTGTGGTTGTTTCACACCAGATACTGTAATAGTATATATTGTACGAATATTGTTTCATATTATTGATTTCTCCTTTAATATACATTATTAAAATAATAATCAATTATGGAAAAAATTAAATATATTTGCGAAATGAAAAAATAAATAATAATTAAAGCTATTATGACGTCAATTTTATCAAAAACATTTTCATGTCATAGGTTTATTTTTCATGATTTTTTATTCATGAGTAAAGAAATGTTTCTTTTTATGAAATAAATAAATAAATAAATAAATAGCATTAAGTAAAAATTGCCAACATTTAACAACTAATTAAAAAAAAATAATTGTAAAATTATATTTTGACTTTCCAGTTAATAATATTGCCTGACTATAACATATAAACTGATATATTTCTTGATTTTTTACATATCAATCCATCTTTAACTAAAATTTGTTCATCAGTGCGAAGCCGGACGGGTCAGCTAGTCATTTATACGGGGCAATACTCAGAAGAACAAAAAGATTTTGGATCTCATATGACGTGAGATACACCATCACGCAACGGCGCAAAAATAATTGATAAGAACCAAGGTCGATGTGACATGATAAGAAGTATCTCTGGTAACACTCAGTGATTATACGAGTAATATGCGTCGGTAGACATTCTGCGTTAAATAAATAGTAAATAAACGGTTTTGTTTCATATTTTCCGCTGATTTTATAATCTTTTATGCATGTAATAAGCCGATTGCTTTAACGAACTTCGTTAAATCATATCAATAAACATGGTTTTCTGATTTGTAGTAATATCATTTTCATCTTACAAATTAAAACACCACAAATGGCATTGTCCAAATGACAATATATTAAAAAAAAAAAGAAAAGAAAAGAAAGAAAGAAATGAACACTTAAACAGTAACAAACCGGTTTCAAGAAAAGTTTCATAACATCAAATTTATATATATATATATATATATATTGTTTCCAGTTTTTAAAGAACATCGAATATTTTCAAGCCACGTCAGTTAAAGACATTTTTTAGGCAGATCGTATTATTATTATTATTATTATTATTATTTTTTTTTTTTTTTACACATTTTTAAATATATTAAAGTGTAAACACATAATTCAAATTATTAAAATAATATTAAAAAAGAAAAGAAAAGAAAAGAAAAAACCTACGAAATAGATTCGTTCTTATCGATTCAGTCACAAGAAATATAAATACAAAGCAATTATTCTCATAAATATATTTCAATTGGAAATAAAAACAAAAAATAAATGAAAATTCAGTATTCATTTGTGATAAATAGGTGCTCGTTGAAAGGCACTTTTTAAAATTAAAACAACCGAGTAGAATGTTCCGGATAAAGTCACAAGAGGAGGGTTTGATAAATGGTGCATTAGAGAAATTAAAATCTTTTACTTCAACAATGACATACATTAGAGAATTTCCATAATGTTGTCATTTTACGGCAAAGCAGAAATTACTTGGCTAAAAATAACATAAAAATATGTGCGTTGGAGTTATTGTATTTGTGTAGAGTATAGAGAACGTGATAAATTATCTAGGACATTTTACTTGGGCGTATTTCATCTCATATCTTAACATATATGAAAAAAGACATGTGATTTAATTAATTTTTCGACATGGTAGGACTACTAAATATAAAGGTATGCTATTTTATTTTTATTAAAATAAAGTTATAAAACTAAACAAAAATAAATTATTTTATAATTAGTACCTGGATGATTGAGTTCACTCAGTATTAGAGTAAAAATTATTTGTACCGTAAATACAGCGATTTGTTTTCGGAAATATATTTGTTATTTGTTTGTCCCTTGCGGAGTTTGGTTGACAGTGAAAACTATTTTTCTCGTAGGTAAGCAAAATTCAAATCCAACGACTCTATTTGAAAAAAAAAAAGAAAAGAAAAAGGGTTTCCAGGAAAAAACGGCATTTAATGGGTTAAAAAACCTACAATAAATGTATTTATCAAATTTTCGATGCTTAAAAGCGAATGAAATATTTTCTTTCTTATTTTGGACGGGAAGGGTATTATGAGAAGTCCCACCCTTTTCTGAAAATGTCATTTTGCTAAAAACGACATTGTGAATATTTCTTTTAATTCAATTATTTCATTCATGATTCATTTTCAAGTGTCAGGATTCACGATCAATAGGACCAAAAGACAGCGGAGCAGATTATTATTGTTATTATTATTTTTATTATTATTATTTTACTCTAGAATGCAAACAGGAAAGAGAGCTCCATAAATCCCGCTTCAAATGAACCCTGAACACATTACATAAAAATATTTCCTAAAAATAGTTTGCTAGATTTCAGAACATCACAAAACAGGTTGTAAATCATCGAAAATCCAGAAGTCTAAAAATTTCACAAATTCTTTAACTTCATCTGATATATATAAGTAAAACGTTAGGCAAATATTAATAAGAGCAATAGTTTAGTCTATTTTTTATTTAGAAAGCTATTTAACTTAAAGTTTGATTTTTAACTCCAAATTAATTAATTAATTAATTAATTGCTATATAAACATAATATAATAAGTAAAAATCTTGGTTCAAAGATTAAATTAAACGTTGAAGAATATATTTAAAACTTGTCAGGGAAAGTCACATTTTTCGACCTTTTTTCGACCTTTTTTAAAAAATGTAGTTTTAAAAATAGAAAACTTATTTCAAGCACTATTTTAAGTCCAAAAACCATTAAAAAATACAAACAGAATATGAAGAATGCTTACAAATTAACAAAAAGGTGTCCGATAAATGTATCAGCAAAACAGGGTTCCCCCTTTTATAGAAGAAATTATATTAAAAAAAAATTATATTAAGAAAAAAAAATCATCACTAATATGGTGACAAGAATTCAAAAGCCGCCAAGGGAGAGATTTAATAAAGTTGCGTAGCACGGAAATGTTTACCATATTTATTTATATATTTATTTTTATACTAGCAAGCTTTGCCCGCTTCACCGGTCACTATATTAAAATGATTTCTTTTTAATTGAATAATTGAAACGTTTAAGTAAATATATTTCGATTGGCGACAATTTTCGCCACAGCTTTAGTATGGGATCTCCTCAGTGATATTAAGTATTTTTTTAGCTTCTCGAATCTATACAACAAAACTATTATTAAAACGAATATTCTCGAAAACAGTCCAATAGTAAAGCTTATTCTTCGACTATTCTGGAAACAGTTGAAGCTGTTACTCATATAACAAAGTTCACTATTCAATGGATGTTCTGGTAGACTCTGAAAAACAGTCACTTGTTCCACAGGAGTAAAGCAAATAACATCAAATACTCCGGTACATAAATCTTCGCAATCCCAAGAAAAATGTCCATTCGGTTAGTGCTCAATCCTGAAAGTGCAGTCAATCAGAATAGGTCCCTGAATAACTCTGATTCGCAGTGAGTACATACTCTCTCGCATAAATCAACTCACTCCTATTTATAACTTTTTTGCGATGATTCTATCGAGAATCCCATCTCCGATGATTCAATCGAGTCGGAAAGCTCAAGATCTGTGCTCCCGTGTGTCGGAGATCTTCGAAACTTGAAGAATTCTTAAGTACCATTTTTCATCAAACTTGGTTGCCCTCTCACCAAATTTGGTCACCCACTCACCAAGTTTGTTGCCAAGGCTGACACAACTGAAAGTGAATGAAGGAACTGCCCTTTTATTTTCACGTCGCCTGTAAAACGGCTTTCATTGCAACAGTGCTAATAATGCTGGTCAAATAATTAATCCCTAATAACAATATGCTATGAGCACTATTTCTACCGCATTTTAGACAATTAATATTTTTATGGCTATATATATTTCCCATTAAACGTATTCTTATTCTTATTTTTATTTATTTATTTAAGTATTAATTTAAATTAAACAAATATTTCTGCCGGACAGCGTGCAGGTACAGTCACACACAGCAGCTCGTATATTTGTATTATAAATTAGCGTAGTAATTGGTATATAAAAAACATAAATAAATACTATTTAAATATTACCGTGCTACACAATTTTATTGAATCTCTCCTTTGGCGGCTTTTGAATTTTTGCCACCATATTAGTGATGATTTTTTTCTTTAATATAATTTCTTGTATAAAAGGGGAATCGTATTTTGGTGATTCTTTTATCGGATATCTTTTCGCTAATTTGTATGAATTATTCATATTCTGTTTATATTTTTAACGGTTTTTAGGCTGAAAATAGTGCTTAAAATAAATTTTCTATTTTTAAAACTACTTTATTTTCCCCCTATAAAAATAACTATTCAGAGAAAAATAGATCATTTATGTGACTACTATTTCGGTTAAATTTTTTTTTAAATGGCTATTTCTAAATTAAACGTCTTGGCGAAAAACATTCGGTTTATTTCAACGCCAAAATTTAAAAATCGCCCAGTATGATCTATAAATAAAACTGATAAAATAAATTTATAGTTCATAGAGTTTATTGTAGTAAAGAAACGCAACGCAGTCAAATGTGACGTCATGGGCAGTTTTTTTTTTTTTTTTTTTTTTTTTTTTTTCTTTTTAATAACAACTTGACAGTAAAAATGTACGATAGTTAAAGAAGAAAAAAGAGAAAAGAAAAGAAAGAAAGAAATAGAACAACATACAATAGTACCATAAACTATATTAACACTTTATCAATGTTTATAAAATTTTCAAAGTGATACTTAATGCAAACGTATTTTTTTTCCTGACGAAAAAGAAAAAAAAAAAAAAAAAAAAAGAACTCGTAAATTGTTTTTGGCAACAATTAAATTAAGGATAAATTTTTAATGATGTCTTTGCAGCTATTATGAAGTTAATATTTTCATATTTTAATTAATTAAAAGAAAACAAATCAAAAATTCGAAAATTGGGCTTTGAGGTGCACAAGGACCCATCGGAGGGCACCTTAATGTCGAAACACGTGACTGTCGGAGCTACCGTCTTTGCGCTACGCTGTCCACACACACACAAACATTGCCTTATATATATATAAAGATTTTCTAATTTTTCTAATTTATTTTCCTCGTTTTAAGTAAGCGTACTTTTTCTTTTTATTCTGTCGAAAAAAAATTGGCAACAATTAAATTATGGATAAAATTAAAATGGCTAATTTATCTGAAATTAAAAGATTATTTTTTCACATTTTAATTAATTAAAAGAAAACTAATCAAAAGTTCGAAAATCAGGCTTCGAGGTGCATTAGGAGAGGTCATTACGAACCTCCATGCAAATTCGTTTAGCTCAGCCATCAGCCGTTTTCCTAAAAAAGCTCTGGAAATACATTCACAATGACACACACACACACACACAAACAAACATCTTATTTTATTATATGTATACATTAATTAATTAAAAGAAAACTAATCGAAAATTCGAAAATCGGGCTTCGAGGTGAATGAGGAGAGGTCATTACGAACCTCTATGCAAATTCGTTTAGCTAAGCCATCAGCCGTTTTCCTAAAAAGCTCTAGAAATACATATACAATGACACACACACACACACACACACACACACACACAAACATCTTATTTTATTATATGCATAGATAACAATCACTACTCTAATATATAATACAAATATACAAGCTGCTGTATGTGACTGTACTTGCACGCTGTCCAGCAGAAATATTTGATTAATTTAAATTAATATTTAAATAAATAAATAAAAATAAGAATGCGTTTAATGGGAAATATACTTATATAACCATAAAAAATATTAATTGTTTAAAATGCGGCAGAAATAGTGCTCATAGCATATTGTTATAAAGGATATTCTTTACCCCGGGTCATTAGCAGCGTTGCAATGAAAGCAGTTCTACAGGCGAAGTGAAAATAAATAAACAATTTCATTCATTGACTTTCAGTAGGGTAAACTTTGGCGAAAAACTTGTTGAGTGGGCGACCGAATTTGGTGATAGGGTAACCAAATTTGATGAAAAATGTTACTTTAGAATTCCTCAAGTTTCGAAGATCTCTGACACACGGTAGCACAGATTTCGAGCTTTCCATGGGATTCTCGATGGAATCATCGCAAAAAAGTTATAAATAGGAGTGAGTTGATTTATGCGAGAGAGTATGCATTCACTGAGAATCAGAGTTATTCAGAGACCTATTCTGAGTGATTGCACTTTAAGGATTGAGCTCTAAGCGAATGAACATTTTTTTTGAGCATGCGAAGATTTATGCTTCGGAGTAATTGATGTTATTTGCTTTACTGCTGTGGAACAAGTGGATATTTTTCAGAATGTTCCAGAACATTCATCTAATAATGACTTTTGCTATATGAGTAACAGATGCAACTGTTTCCAAAAAAGTCGAAGAATAAGCTTTACTATTGGATTGTTTACGAGAATATTCGTTTTAATAATAGTTTTGTTGTATAGATTCGAGAAGCTAAAAAATATATATGTATACAGGGTGATTCAAAAAAACGTGGACAAAATGACACGGTAGATCAGTCATACAACAAGGATAAAAAATCGCATAGGAACAGAGGGTCGCAACTGCAATCCGGAGCCGCTACAGGGCGTCTAAAATAATACATAACACAAACAGAAGAAACAAAACCATTACAGATCATTTTATTGATAATTACTCACTCACATGCGACTAATGCAAGCCAAATGTTGATCCTACAGGAGAAACTCAAAGTTTTTGCCAGATGCATCAAGACACGCCTGGCATCTACGTTGCATAGAACACCACATTTTCTCAAAGATACCAGGTATATCTCGAACAAATCCTGCTGTCACAGCGATTCTTCTTACCAAATCTTCGGGCGTTGTAACAGGTGTTTCATACACAAGTCCTTTTAAAAATCCCCATAAGAAAAAATCCAAGGGAGTCAGGTCTGGTGATCGTGGTGGCCATGCGATTGGTCCACCGCGACCAATCCAGCCGCCAGGAAAAGTAGCCTGCAGATGTGCGCTGACATCTGTGCTGAAATGTGCAGGAGCACCGTCGTGTTGAAATCGAATGCGTTGACGAATAGGCATCGGAACTTCATTCAGCATTTCTGGCAGAACCTCTCGCAAGAATGTCAGATAAATGGGACCGTTAAGTCCTTCTGGGAGAATGTACGGACCAAGTAAACAGTCTCCTACAATGCCAGCCCACACGTTAATGGAAAATTTTCGTTGTGTGCCGTGAGGAGGTGTAGCATGCGGATTTTCATCCGCCCACGTATTCAGGTTGTGAAAGTTCATCACACCCTCTAATCAGAACGTAGCCTTATCCGTGAAGAGAACACTTGCTGCGAAATTTCGGTCTGCAGTACTTTCTTGCAAAAACCACCGCTCAAAATCCATACGATTGTTGTAGTCTCCCGGTTCCAGTGCCTGGGCACGTTGTGTCCTTCGTCGTGTACAATGCGCTAGACGGTAGCTTGGGGGATATGGATTTTTCGGAATACAACTCGTGTACTCGTTGAAGGATTACGCTGGAGTTCTTGGAAACCTCTTTCTTCAGCATCAACTGTCCGAGTTATTCGTTGGCGACCAGCATCTGGCTTGTGCACGTCGAACAAGCCGGTTTCACACAATCGTCGATACAGAGTGGCAAAAAATGAGCGGCTAGGCATCTTTCTACCAGGATTTCTCACGATACATTCGCAAGACTTCTCGTCCATTACAGTTGGCCATCCCGAAAATTAAATGCATGTCAGCCACTTCGCGGTGCGTTTAACTACCCATGTTACGCCCAACGTATCCCTGGCTCGAATGAAGACAATCTCCGTTTGTTCAGCTCGTGTTTGTATCGCAACGCTCTCTCGTGGCTCTAGTGCCCTCTATAGGCGTTTGCGACCCTCTGTTCCTATGCGATTTTTGATCCTTGTTGTATGACTGATCTGCCATATCATTTTGTCCACGTTTTTTTTTAATCACCCTGTATATTTAATATCACTGAGGACATCCCATAATAAAGCTGTGGCGATAATAGTCGCGAATCGAAATATATTTATTTAAACTTTTCAGTTATTCAATTAAAAAGAAATTATTTTAATGTAGTGACTAGAGAAGCGGGTAAAGCCTGCTAGTAATATATATATATATATATATATATATATATATATATATATATATATATATATATATATATATATATATATATCAGTGGCGTACCGTAATATTTGAAACTGGGCATGCTTTGAAGCCAACTGTGGAAAGAGCACTACTTCTAAATTCGTTATCATTTCTTATAATTTAAGTCCGTAAACTTCCAATTTCTTCAAACCATAAATATAATTTTACACACGTATTTTATCGAATTTATCTTGACAGCATTTATTTAAATGCCATTTATTATAATTTATTGAAGAACCAGTAGGCTTTGCATGCTTCACTGGTTACTACATAAGAATGAATTTTCAAAGAAATTGAATCACTAATTTTTTATACATCACTTTATACATATATGTATAAATTCATTAAAGTTCGCAAAATATGGCAGTGACTTTCTTCCAATGTCGGATCCGGGTCCCCACTGCTTGTGATAGCGCTTTAACTCGGACCACAAATAGTTCTTATGCATGAACTTAATTGTTGAACATTTTAATAAAGTTAAAAATGTAATAAGTTTAATTATTTTTATTATATTGACATTTGATACCAAAAGAAAAGAAGAAAAAAAAATTAAAGAATGATAAACGTTTTTCCCTTTCAAAGAAATTTTTAATTTTTCAAATAAAAAATGGTTTTGAAAAGGCAACTATTGAAATAAAATATCTTATTTTGTTCAATTAAAATAAAAATCTGTCGATAGCTTCGCTTTTAAAAAGGCATCACCAGATAGAGAAAGCGTTGCTATGCAGTAACTGTAATAATCTAGTAACTATTGCTAAGGAATGGAGACGATTAAAAATAAAAACCAGGCAATTTGAATAAAATTTAGGAAAAGGAAAAATTTGAGGAGATGGGGGTGGGGGTGGGGGGAGGAAATATTCTGATTCAAAATTTAAAAAAAAAAAAAAAAAAAAAAAAAAAAACTCGATGAAGTGCGCATTCGCAGTATCCAAGCTATACCTTTGTCACATTTTGTAGCTCTGTAATCAAAGGCCTTAGCTTCAGAGCCAAGTTCTTACAAAAGGAAATTTTGATACCACTATTTTATATTGAAAATTTTCACTTCATGAATCGTTGATATTCATTTTACCTGTTTAAATAAAATACTATATTAAGATAATGGTATCTAAATTTTTATTTGTGAAACTGTCCAGAGTGCACGCAGAAACACAGGGAGAGACAGACAATTCTCTTTACTCATGCAGAGAGACAACATAAGTAAAATTTTGATCATAATTTTATTTCTTTCGAAAGTTTTCGTTTGGTATGAGTTGTTTAGGTTAAAAAAAAAAAAAAAAAGTAGTAATTTTCCTGCCTCATAAAATAACAGAGATATTTTTTCAGAAATTTATGCAAATTTCATTTTATTGTTGAATGATCATTTATAAATAAATTCAGTTTTTTCTCTTTCTTAAAAGTTTTTTTTTTATTTATTTATTACATCATTGTAAAATAAAGCATTAAATTTTACTTTATAAAAAATATTTTTGAACTGACAACATCGTCAATCTATTCAGTCATTCTTGTCTTTGAGTAGATGGACAAAATGGAAAAACTAGTTCTCACTGACTTTTACGGAAAATAAGATAATGAAAATCCCTAATACTTTAGCAGTACGGGAAAACTACAAGACATGCTCTCGATGAATAGCATGGCTTGGATCCTTTAAAGAGCGGAAATCCTCTTGTGTGGGAAAATTAGTGCAATGAATATTTCCTCACACAACAAAAATTCCCTATCCAAGGGTATGCTTTAGAAAAGTAGCATGCCTTACGCGAGTAACCGGTCAGGAAACGATGTTTTCCAAGAATTATCTTATGTAACAGAAGATATTTTCTTTCAGAATAGTTTTCGAAAATTAAATGACGTCTATAGGATGGATGGTAGCGAGTGATTAATAAAATTAGCTGTTAAATTATTATTCTTTCTTTCTTTTTTTAATCAAAATATGTTTGAAGTTTAGACAGTTTTTAGCGGGTATGCGGCGCATGGCTAGCATACCCAGAGAATACGCCACTGATATATTTATATATGTACTTGAACACATAACTGCACATTTTGTAAAAACAAATCATGTAAATTTCCTGATGATGTCATGTTGATCCGGGCGAAAAGCTTACAAATATATGTCGCTTTTTAAATTAAACGTGTTTTTAAAGTGATTTTTTATAAATATGAATATATTTGAAATTGAAACATAAAAATATAAATGTATACAAAAGTACACTATTTAAAAATTAACCCCATTTAATAATGTGAAGAAGAAACAATATTTAAAAACGAATATATATATATATATATATATATATAAATTTAATACCTGCATTATAGTGAGCTACTTTAACAGAAAAACTAACGATGAATATTTTTTTTTTATTTTAATTGTGTTGTGGAATATATTACATGTAATGGTAAGAAAATTAACAACAACAATTATCTGACAAAATAACCAAAAACTAACGTTGTCCCAACGGTCTGTGTTACCTGGGCTATTTCTTATCTCATATACCGGGTGATCCAAAAGTCAGGACAAATTTTAAAAATGAATAATTCGAAAACGAAACAAGATACAAAGATACGGTTTGTACCAAACGGACGAAAAAGAAGCCGGGTTTTGTTTGGCTACGAAAAAAAAAATAGTTCTGTTGGCGACCAACAGATGGCACTGTCGTATTTCTGATGTAGGATTATGCAAAGCAACAAACGATATAAAAAGGAACAACTACAGCAGGTAATGATAGTCGAAGCTTATATGCATCGAAATATCGCATTCTCAGTCGCAACTGTAATCACGCATGGCCTCCAAGATCTCCCGATCTGACACCCTGTGACTTTTACCTGTGGGGATTCTTAAAGTCAAAAGTGTACCGCGACCAACCGGCATCACTAGCAGCACTGAAAGATGCCATCCGCCAAAATGTGTCTGCCATAATGCAAGAAATGCTACTAAATGCTGTGAACGATGCGGTGAATCGTCTCACATCTGAATGGTGGACAATGAACAGTTACTGTAGTATTACTAATTAACTGTAATTGAGCTGACTTGTAAGTTGGCAACATTTTTTTTCATTTGTAAATAATCTTTTGGTGAAATAAAACACTTTAGCGCCATCTGTTGGTCGCCAACAGAACTATTCTTCTTCTGTGCCACACAAAACCCGGTTTCTTTTCCTTCCGTTTGGTGCAAACCGTACCTTTGTATCTTGATTCGTTTTCGAATTATTCATTTTTAAAGCTTGTCCTGACGTTTGGATCACCCGGTATTACAATTAATCTTATGTATTGTTATAAAATGTACGAAATTAAGATGTAATTTCATGCACTGAATTTCTTTAGTTTTATATTGTTACAAAACAGCAAATAGATATTTATATATGTATGTATTATTATGCATGAAAACTACAGATCAGGTAAGTAAGATAAATATCGCTTACCTTGCATTCAGTTCAGAATTAATTGGTCACTCCACTCCTCTTGATTAGATATGCATCTCATTAATTTGTTAATTTTCAAAATATCCTTTTGTTCAGCCTCTGCACATTTATATCTGATGTAATTTCCATCTAGTAACTTAATTTAGATCTGTGTATTTAATTTTATGATGAAAATGTACTCTATAAGTAGGAGCACAAATAATTTTATTTTTACACGCCGGAAATGACGCGTCTTTATCGGCTGAATTTTACATTGTAACTAAATAAAATAGCTTGAGTTACAGAAAGCGAAGAACACTAAATAGAATAGAAAAAAACAAAAATAATGAATTAAAATATGATATTATACATAGTTATAACTGGGAACATCATTATATTGGTAAACAAACTGATAATAAGTAATTAGTGTCTAGAGAAAAGAGAATTCAAATGTTTATGGTTTTTCAGTCTCTGGAAAAGATTCAGTGCAGTTACTGTCAAAAGTTTCATTCGAGATATAATTGAGTCCTGTGATCGTTCAGAGTATGGCCTTGAACACTGAGAGTAACGTATTATTAGAATTGCACAAAAAGAGAGGAAAGATTCACGGAGATTAATTTGATGAGTAATTTATAAACAGTGTTAATTGGTTTTCGAGTGGGCGAGAATAATGGCAGATTGGATGATAATTTCATATGTAGTTCAACATCGCCCCTCAATCTGGCATGTTTCTCGTATTAATTTTTAGTTGGAGGTTTTCTCTATGTCGGCAAAAGTCTGCTTTCGGAAGTGCCTTGGTCAAAATGTCGGCAGTCATCTCTTTTGTTGGACAGTATTCCAATTCTATGATTCCTTCGGTTTTGATGTGCTTGATGCAATGAAATCGCAGATCAATGTGTTTAGTCTTCGATTGGAATTTTTCACTTTCTATCATTTTTATTGTAGATATGTTATCTTCAAATATGATGACTGGAAGATTTTGTTTCAGTTCTAGCTCTTCTAGTAGTTTCAGAACGTGCTTCGTCTCTTGTGCGGCATTTGCAGCAGAGACAAATTCTGCTTCAGCTGATGACATTGCTATGCATGTTTGCTTCTTGGTTATCCAGTGGATGGGGCAATTTCCCAATTTGAATAAATTTCCGGAGGTGGACTTCCTGTCCTTCTTATCTCCTGCCCAGTCTGAATCAGAATACACCGTTAATATAGGTTTCTTTTCTATGCCTATCTCTAGACTTAGATTCTTTGTGGTTTTGAAATAGCGGATGACTCTTTTTACGGCCATCCAATCCATTTGTCTTGGATTTTCTATACGGCGGCTTAATATGTTAACTGCGGCAGAAATGTCCGGACGTGTAACGGTGGCAATATATAGGAGTGAACCTATCGCTTTTCGGTAATTTGTATTTGTTTTTAATAGATTCTCTTCGGTGTCTGCTCTAATGTATCCGGTATCCATTGGCGTATTCGTGGGCTTTGCGTCATTGAGGTTAAAATTTTCAATTAATTGATTAATTTTGTTAATCTGATTTAAGGCAAAGTTGCCGTTCTGTAATCTCTCAATATTTATTCCTAAATAGTAGTTTACCTCCCCAAGATCTTTTACTTCATATTCTTCATTTAATTGTGCGACAATTTTATTTATGTCTGCTTCGCTACCTGAGACCAGAAGGTCATCGACGTATAAAATTATGTAAGTGGTATTATTGTCTTTCTCAATTCTTTTGAACAAGCAGGGATCTGCTTCACTTTGTGAGAAACCAAGTTTTCCCAGTGTTTCCCCAATTTTTAGATTCCAGGCTCTAGCAGCCTGTTTCAAACCGTAAATCGCCTTGTTCAATCTACATACTTTATTTTCTTCACCTGGCTTAATGTAGCCCTCTGGCTGTGAAATGTATATTTCTTCCGTAAGATTTCCATGAAGGAACGCTGTTTTAATATCTAGGTGATTTACTCTTAACCCTTTATATGCTGCATTAGCAAGGAATGCTCTTATGGTTGTGTAAGTGACTACAGGGGCGAACGTTTCATCATAATCGCTACCGAATTTTTGTGAGTATCCTTTCGCCACTAGGCGTGCTTTATATTTATCTATTTCTCCCTTTGAGTTATATTTTGCTTTAAAAGTCCATTTGCACCCTATGACTCTCTTTCCTATCGGGGGTTCTACTAATTCCCACGTTTTATTATTTTCTAAAGACATTATTTCTTCCTGAGCTGCCTTTATCCAATTTCCTTTTTCAACCTGATTCCCCATTTCTTCTATCTCTTTCCAAGATTTTGGTTCAACGATTCTTTGATTATTGACTAAAAATGCGAACCTGTCAGGTGGGACCCCTTTATTCACACGCTCAGACCTTCTAGGTAAATAGGCTTGATCATCCTGACCTATTTGCTCTGTTTCCAAAATGTTGTTTACATCAATTTCTACGGTATTGTTTTGTTCTTCAGTTTCTGGATCTAAGGTGCTATTTGTATGATCTATCTTGTCTGAGTTTTTGTCAGTATTTGCGTTTGAATTCTGAAAATTATTCTCGAAGAATTTAACCGTTCTAGCGATCATTATGTTTCTACCTCCACTGTATATTCGATACCCTTTTGATTGGTCATCGTATCCCACGAAAATACCTTCTACAGATTTATTGTCTAGTTTATTTCTTTTTGTCTTATCTAAATAAGCGTAGGCTTTACAACCAAATATTTTTAGATGCGCTAAGTTTGGTTTTCTTTTTGTCCAGAGTTCATATGGGGTTTTATTATTTGCTTTCGTTGGGAGTCTATTAATGAGATAATTTGCTGTATTAAGGGCTTCACCCCAAAATTTCTTTTCTAGATTTGCATCTGACAGCATACTTCTCACCATTTCTACGAGAGTTCTATTCTTACGTGGCGCAACTCCGTTTTGAGAGGGGCAATATGGTACTGTTGTTCGATGTTTTATCCCAATTTCCTTAAAAAATTCCTCAAGTTCCCTGTTTATGTATTCTCTACCGTTATCGGTACGAATTTCCTCTGGTACTTTCCCAAACTTATTTTTCGTGAACGCGACGTACTCTTTGAGTTTTGTGGTTACCTCGCTCTTTTTTGCTAGTAGGTAGATAGTAGTGTACCTGGAGTAGTCATCTGTGACCGTTAGGAAATATTGTTTTCCCCCAATTGTCGGAGTAGGCATTGGACCACACACATCGCTGTGTATAAGTTGTAGTATTTTATTAGCCCTATGATGTGTTACTTTCGGGTATGGCATGTCAGTGAGTTTCGCTTTTACGCAAGTTTCACAAACATTATCATGTTTACATGTACTAATTTTTATTCCAAGAGCTAATTCTTTATTTACTATTTCCTTAATCGCGTCATAATTTTTATGACCTGTGCGCCTATGCCATAATTGAATGCAATTTTCATTGTTACATTGGTACGTAAGATTAGCATTTTCCAATTTTTCAGATTTTGGCAAATTTAGTTCATACAAATTATTTTTAAGTTTTCCTTCTAGGTATGTTTTACCCTGATAATTTATTTTACACCCGTTGTCTTCAAATATTATTTTACATCCATTCTGAGTTGCCTTCGCAACGGACAGTAGGTTCGATTCTAGGTCTGGCACGTATAATACATTTTTCAAAGTTATTTTATTTATTTCGCCTTGCGATGTTTGGGTAGTAAGTGTTATTTCTCCCGAGCCATATGATTCTAATTTGCCTCCGTTTGCTATTATTACTTCAGATTTATCTTGTTCATCTAAGTGTGTATATAAATGTTTATTATTAGTGATATGGGACAAACTTCCTGAATCAATTATCCAGGCTGTATTATTAGAATTTGTAGCCAGAAATGCCAAATTATTCTTTAAGGAGCGCGTCGACTCCTCTATATCATCATAATTTTCCTGTCGCGGGTTTTCGTTCGTCTCATATCTCTGTGTTTCAAAACATAGTGATGTGTTGTTAAATTTGTGTTTAGGAGGATTATTTTGTTTCTTATACGTGTTACTGTTTTTATTTTTCAAATGATAACACTCTGATTTATTATGATTTCTCCTTTTACAGTAAGTGCAGAATTTATTTTCTGTTTTATAATTATGATTATAAGAATGTTTCTTATTTACTGTCGTAAGTGCTTTTGATGAGCTTTCATTTGATAATGTATTTTCGCGCCTACGATTGTATTCATCTTTTAATTTATTAGTGACAAATTCAATAGATAATTCTGATTCAGGCCGAGCTTCGAGAGCTGTGATAAGTGTTTCAAAACTGGGTGGCAAAGAACATAAAAACAACGCAACCACATGCGATTCTTTAATTTCTTCACCTATGGCTTTTAATTTGTCAACGATCTCTAAGATCCTTGTTATGTGATTATGAATATTGCCTTTCTCCTCTAATTTTGAACTGTATAGCTTTCGCAATAAATACAGTTTGGAGGATAGATTTTTTCTTTCATGTATTGCCTTCAGGGTATTCCATGTCTCGCTTGCAGTTGATAAATTTTTCACATAAATGATCTGAGAATCATCTATAAATAAGTTCATAAGAGCTCTAGCTTTATTGTCCTTTTTCGTCCATTCTGTCGTTATAGGGTTAGGGGGCTCTTCCGTTATAGTGTCATATAAATCTTCTTTAATAAGGAGCATTTTTAATTTAAAGCTCCATGTTGAATAATTATTTTGGTTCAGTTTTTCTACAATCTGACTTTCTTTGAGAGAAGTCATTTTTTCATTTATTTATTTGAGTTTGTAATTTTAGTTATTACAGTTAGTGCATTAATATATTCGGTTAATATATAACTTAGTTAATATATAACACTTGAATGAGTTCTTTAGAGTATCTACAGGAGTGGGTGATTAATCTATCATGCATGTTCAGATTTATTTATTTATATAGAGGAGCACATATCAGAGCTCATAATCTTGTTATAAAATGTACGAAATTAAGATGTAATTTCATGCACTGAATTTCTTTAGTTTTATATTGTTACAAAACAGCAAATAGATATTTATATATGTATGTATTATTATGCATGAAAACTACAGATCAGGTAAGTAAGATAAATATCGCTTACCTTGCATTCAGTTCAGAATTAATTGGTCACTCCACTCCTCTTGATTAGATATGCATCTCATTCATTTGTTAATTTTCAAAATATCCTTTTGTTCAGCCTCTGCACATTTATATCTGATGTAATTTCCATCTAGTAACTTAATTTAGATCTGTGTATTTAATTTTATGATGAAAATGTACTCTATAAGTAGGAGCACAAATAATTTTATTTTTACACGCCGGAAATGACGCGTCTTTATCGGCTGAATTTTACATTGTAACTAAATAAAATAGCTTGAGTTACAGAAAGCGAAGAACACTAAATAGAATAGAAAAAAACAAAAATAATGAATTAAAATATGATATTATACATAGTTATAACTGGGAACATCATTATATTGGTAAACAAACTGATAATAAGTAATTAGTGTCTAGAGAAAAGAGAATTCAAATGTTTATGGTTTTTCAGTCTCTGGAAAAGATTCAGTGCATTTACTGTCAAAAGTTTCATTCGAGATATAATTGAGTCCTGTGATCGTTCAGAGTATGGCCTTGAACACTGAGAGTAACGTATTATTAGAATTGCACAAAAAGAGAGGAAAGATTCACGGAGATTAATTTGATGAGTAATTTATAAACAGTGTTAATTGGTTTTCGAGTGGGCGAGAATAATGGCAGATTGGATGATAATTTCATATGTAGTTCATGTATAATATATTATAATATGCTTTACAAAATGGTGTCAAATGTGTGTCACCAATAACTTCCCTAGTAGCACATAACATTGTTTTAACGTTTTTACAACTAATTTTTCACTGTTCAGACTTATTTTCAACGCTATAACAACGTTATGTGCTGCCTGGGTTATGCTTGTAATGCAATAAAATGAGTGTTGCAACGAGCAGAATCACTCTTCTCTTCTTAAACAAAGAAAAGGGAAGAGAAGAATAAATTTAGCAACTTTCTGATGATCAAATAAGTTCCCCATAAATGTCATTGTAACTGACATATCCGCTAAGCATTTCTGGTTATTAACTAAAAAGTTACTGTGTACTTCCATGAAATAGTCTATTTTTTATTTAGAAAGCTATTTAACTTAAAGTTTGATTTTTAACTCCAAATTAATTTATTATTAAATAAAATACTATATAAACATAATATAATAAGTAAAAACATGGGTTCAAAGATTAAATGTTGAAGGATATATTTAAAATTTAAACATAAAAATGTAAATGTATACAAAAATACAAAATTTTAATTTTAATCCCATTGAATTATGTAAAGAAGAAGAAGCATCTTTAAAAATGAAAAAAGTATGTACATATATATATTGTTATCTAAATTTTATACCTGCATTATAGTGAGCTACTTTAACAGAAAAAACTAATGATGAATAATGTTTTAAATATCAATCGTGTTATGGAATATATTACATGCAATCGTAAAAAAAAAAAAAAAAAAAAAAAAAAAAAAAAAAGTGAGAGCAATGTTCTATGACAATATATAATATTTAAATTTAAACAATAATATATATATATATATATATATATATATATATATATATATATATATATTATATCACGTAGAAGAGAAATTACGATTACGTGGAAAAAAATCTAATAAATTTATGTTCGTAAAGTACACTTCAATGGCATATATAAATATATATATATATATAATAATCAACAATTTCAGACTTTATCAGTCCACTGCAGGATGAAGGCCTCTCCTAGGTGATTCCAAACTGCCCTGTTTTCTGGCACCTCCATTCTGATCTTCCAAACTTTACAATTTCATCTCTCCAACGTGACAGTGGTCTTCTTCGCGGTCTATTCTTATCTCTTGGTATAAAGTACATATATTAATTAATTTGGCAGTTGACCAAATGTTTCTGCGGACCTTCTGCCTTCTTGCTTTCCCGCAGGCTGCCCAGAGCAGGGGCATTTCAGTCGGGGGGGGGGGGGGGAGGGATGAGGGCCATTGTACATATGAAACAGGCAATATGAAATATAAAGGAGGTTTTGGCCAAGTCACACCTCGCTGGTCAATGTGTCTTGGTGCGACCCCATCCGTGTTGGTTCGTAGTACTAGGCATAACTAAAAGCTGCAATATGTGAAGGTACGGATTGGACAATAGACCTATGTCCTGGTCGGTTCCTCCAAGCCATAAAAACATTTAAACTCCTCCCATTTAATAACTCAGACCATTGTGCATCCATAGAAAACAATTCATGCCGATAGAATTCTATTGATATCGATAGATTTTTGTATTGATCTCTATAGATTATTTTTAGTAGGGATATACACATACACACATACACACACACATACACACTCACATATATATATATATATATATATATATATATATATATATATATATATATATATATATATATATATACATATATGTATAATTGTTACTATTATTCAAATTTTGTTTTGAATGATAATCGAAAAATCCTTTAGTGAATATCACTCTCATTTAATGTAATGCGTTGATATTGTTTATTTCAACTGCATAGAAACCAAAATATAATTTTCAATAATTTGTTTCATGTAAAGAATGTTGACACAGAAACTCCGAACTCTCATTTCCATAAATTAAAAATAAGAGATCTTTTTCTCATAAATCCCTCCTTTCATAACTTCTTTGGAATACTATATGCAAATTTCAAACTGAAATCTGTGAAAAGAAACTTAGCTAATTTATATTCGAGAAAAGTCAGATTATAAAACTCATTTTAATGTAATGTAAATCAAGTAATCGCTCTTTTATGAAAGAATTTTGTGAAGGAAAGTTCTTTCGAAACTTTTTAAGCGTAGTTTCTGCAATTTGCATTTACACATTTAAGAAATGATTTATTAAATTAATAGAACTAAATTCATAAATAGTAATTATTTCGAAGCCTATATCTGTTAATAAGGGTTTAAAGTACAAAGATGCGCTTTTATATTTTTACTTTTTTCTGTATATATAAGAAAAAATATAGGGAAAATTTTTGACTTTGAGTTACAAGCTTTGAGATGCCTCAACACGAATTAACCCGTTAGTAGTCGCTAGTTGGTCGATTTGCCGCCCATCCGTTCAATGTCGCGACCACTGAGCTGAAAAACAACTGGAGGAAATGCTAAACCGGTTTTCGCATGCCGTTTTTGGAAGGTTTGTCTTCCGAGCGTAGCACGGTAAAAATCAGTTGATATCTTTATATTTTAAAGTAAAATTGTGTAAAGGTTATCTGTTCGAACAACCATATGCTAAAAATGATATTACAATTTTAAAATTTAATTCTTTAAAGAGTATAATAGTAATAGATGACCCGACAAATGTTGCCTGCCGTGCAAGATTTGACTCTGTACGGCAAAGGATTGCAGAAAAACTGACACGCGCTAACAGTGTGTAAAGGTATTGGAACCATTTGCTCCATTTGTTCTTCAGCTCAGTGGTCGCGACATTTTTATTCAACAGACACCAAAAATTTTTAGCATTTGATATATATAATCGAGGATTATTTGAGTCGATTCGCCTTTTATGTGTATCAAATGCCACTTGTAAAAATTTTTGGTGACTATTGAATAAAAAAGCCGCGATACTGAAGGGATGGGCGGCGAATCGACTAACTAGCGACTACTAATGGGTTAATTATTTTTAAAAATGTATCTCTCAAAAATTTTTAGGACAGTCTATCTCAGTACAAATGAACGAAACTTAACAGAACTTAAATTTAGTTGAACTTAGAGCTAAACTGGCGCTGATTAACTTTGGGAATCAATCCCACAACTTGAGATGTTATCATTGCATTTTTTCATGATTTTTAACATGTTAGTATAGGACAATGCTTAGTCTAAATATACATTGTAAGAATTATTAATAAATTTTCAATGATAAATTAAAAGGGGAAAAAATAAATAAATATTTCTAATAGTTATACTAAAACAGATTTATATATGTATATATATATGCAGGGAAATTGACTCCCCCTGGAAGGGGGTGAAAATTTTCAATATGGGTCTATTTCAAAAGAACTCGTCAAAAACTTTAAAACGAATGATTGAACCATAAGTTTGTGATAATCTGAAACAGGTTTATTGATTTGTTTTATCCCCCCCTCCCCTAAAAATATTCGTATTTTCTAGGATATATTTGGGAAAACATAAAATTAATTTTCTTTGAGTTCTCATTGTTAATGCTTCTATGTGATGAAACTTTTCTGCATTTATCATGCAGCAAATTTGATCATCAAATAATTATTGAACATATTTTGATAAATAGTAATTTAAATTATTAATATGTACAGCGTGAATTTATATAGGGAAATGCAGAAGAAAGTTTTGCAGTGGCCACAACATAACAGTTTATGTTGTGGAAAATACTTAAAGTGGAAAATTAATAAAAAAAAATATAACATAATAAAGTAGTCGAATAAATGATTTTTAGGGTAGACAGTCGTAGAGTAGACATTGTCGTAGACATTGTTAGGGTATACATTGTCTTGCATTTTTGTTTTTACATATTTTTTTCTTTTTTATTCAATACCTAAAGAAGTGATGAGGAATGTACCAGAAGGCTTAACTCTTTTTCTACAAAATCATGCGAAACTCATAAATCAAATACTTGTTTAGGTGACCCCAAAACACATTTTCTAAAAGTTTTTATCTATGCGAACTAGCCCGTGTGCGAGGTTAATTAGCACTCCAGTACGGGGGAGTTGGCATACTCGTAGGGTGAATTTCCATAACGTGACATCCATTCGGATAACTAGGCAGAACACAGCAAAATTCAAGTAAATAATGTTTTATTTTACCAAAAAGAAATAATAGTAATAGCAGTTAACCTAAAATTTCCATAAAAATATATGAACCCAGATTAAAATAAAAAATAAATTAATTAAAATTAAACAAATAAAAATTAGAAAAACTATTAAAAAAGAAAAAAAAAAAAAAAAAGAAAAAAAAATGAAAGAAAGAAACTGCAAAAGACTGCAGATAGCGTCTATACGTATGTACATCGCACGATAGCGGCTGCAAAAATCACCCTACTGTCTTGCAATATTGTACACAAGTTCATGCGCCACACAGAATTAGGTGTATAATTTTGGGTGTGTATTTTATTTGTAGTCTATGTACAGAGACACACCACAGTTCTTCTTTCCAATACGGCTTATGGACAGAATTTGGACATATAGCAATAAGGTCGCAAAAGTCCCACGATTGATTTCAAAATTGATACATATGCTTAAGAGCTATGCAGAAAAAGCTATGTAATTTTTTATGTACATTTTCTTTATTTTTCATGTACAGGGATGCACCAAATATTATTTTCCTATTATTACGGCCTATGAGCAGATTTTCATTTAAATTCATTTTAGCATGGTTACACTGTATTTAACAAAATTAAATTATCACAAATTATTGAGATGCTTTAAAGAATTCTTTCGGAAGAAAATGTGTGCTTAGACAATAATTAATTTACAAGTTCAAAACATTACAAAAGTCATCCGACAATGTCACGAAATCATCAAAATTATGCCAAATGTCTTTATGGTACAGTGAATATGCTGGAATTAAAACGCATGTTTTCTGTAGGTAAATAGTATGTATAGACTAAATAATTGATTTACAGGGTAACACACATTAATTCCCATGAAACTCTGTAAACATCCAGATGATGTTAAATTTGGCTTAAATATTAATGGGTTACAATAAATTAGTTGTATAGTTTTTATTGGTGCATATAATTACTGTTTCTAGTGTACATGGACACAGAAAAAATTTAGTAACATTACAGTCTATAGACGGTATTTCTTATAAGTGCATTTTATCATGACTACATTCCATTAAACATAATGAAATAAACGTATGTAATTAGAATGTGTTTAAAACATGGTTTCTGTGAAAAAATGATAGGCATAGAATTGGTAATTTATTTATATGATAACGCACCAAAATAATTCCAATTTATTATGTAATCATTTGTCGTAAAATTTGGTAGAAGTATTTATGTGTTACAAAGAAATATGTGTATGCACATATATACAAATAGATATAGACAGACAGATGCAACGGGTAATTGAGGGGGGCGGCTGTCCCCTTTCAGAAAAATATTTGTTTATATACCGAGTTAATTATATATATATATATATATATATATATATATATATATATATATATAATTACTTTATATGGAATAAATAGGAATGACCAACTGAGTAATTAGTGTTGCAATTATGACGTTCACGCACCTGATCTTCAGATCCTCTAGTTATTTTACTGTGAAAAATTGCTAACTTTCTCAAAAACACATTACAAGAGTAAATATGAAATAATAGTTACATAATGAAAAAAAAAAAAAAAAAAAAAAAACCCTTAAAAATGATCCTATAGTCCCACCTTTTCTAATCTGAAAAACTAAAATCGTTCCGTTTTTAAATGGCTAAAATCAAATAATAAGTCTCATATATTATTTGATAATATACTTAGGAGTTTTTCTCTTGAGAACCTAAACAATGTCGTCTGCGCGCGTCCTGCATTTGAATAACATTATATTCCTCAATGGATGATATATTTATAAATTTTACTTGAAAAACGTGCAAGAATCAAAATACTTTATTTTCTTCAAACTTTCTAATTGTATGATTAAAAAACGATAAAAGAATAATTTTATGGTAAAATTGCAGGTTAAAAGAAACTTATTTATTTATTTATTTTATTTTTTCAAGTAAAAAATTATTTCATCGAAATAATTTAGCGATATGAAAATGAAAAAAAAATCCATAAATATATATTAGTTAAAATAAACGCATTGTTTTTCGAGCTTTGTAAATACCTCATGATTTCTATTAACGAATGTTCATAAAGGACAAATATATATATATATATATATATTTCATTAATTCAATCTGCAGAATATGGAAGTACCTAGATCCGATGAGATTTAAAAAAAAAAAAAAAAAAAAAAAAAACGTATTAATTAAAGGTTATTCTGCGGCTTCTTATCAGCTTTACAGGAAAAAAAAAAAGCCATTGAAAGCACTTTTAAGTGAATAAATAAGTCTTTATTCGGACAAAATGTAAAAATCATGAAAACCAAATCAAAAATAAAATAACATGTACATGTTAGGCTTTCTCAAAGAATCAGGATTCTACACATATAATTAGGAATCTGAAAAATGTATTGATAATTATATTGAGAATATACGTTTAATGTATAAGAACAATTTTCTATAAACTCTTTAAGAGAAAAAAATAACTCAATATATATTTAGTCTTCGATCACTAAAAACAAGGATTATTTTATGTAAATTACATTGTCATTTTTCATATAAGTTCAATTCAAATCGGTTTTCACCATAAAACCTTAAAACTTTAAAAAGGGAATTTTTGTCATTAATGTGAGTATTCAACAGGACTAAACAAGCCAAAATCAGGTTAATCTTCTGAATTGTAAAATCAGATTTTAGCTGTTCACTCAAGTTTCTGTGCGATTGTATGATTGTTATCAATGTAACGAAAAATAATATATTAAAAGTAAGCTTATTATTATTATTATTTTATTTAAATCATTTAGTGATATTATGGGAAATATTTCTGTGACGTCGGACATATGGTCCTTATTCATGCACATATAAAAATATCAAATTGATACTTTTTAAAACTGAATATGAGAATTTTAAATTATACATTTTATATACACAGAAATATGTTTTGTCTAGAATATGATTTTAAAAGCATTTATTATTCGTTTACTTTTCTGTACAAAAGAATTAGGATATATTTTGAATTAATAATAGTAATTACCTGTAATACATTTTACGTTGTATTGTAGGTTTATTTTACTGTGCTAAATTTAAGTACAGTATTTGATGGATACAATTTATAGAGAATATACAGGTATATACAAAATTATTCGAAGAGATTTTAAGAGTCTGAGTTGAAATTGTTTTAATATCTTAAATATATATATATATTTTCTTTTTTTTTTTACTTAGTGGGAGTGCGAGTTTTCATTTTTTTCTTATTTTTCTTTCTGTCGTTTTTTAAATTGCTTTCATTATATAGAATTTGAAAATGGCTTTCGATATTTATTTCTTTTCTATTGTACATTCACATCTAAACAATCTTATTAATAATTTTATTCCATCTCCAGTTTTAGCTATAGTAAATAATTTTGTTTTACTACTGATATATGACTTATTAACAACTAAACATGAAAGTAAAATTTGAAGAAAGCTAAAAAAGAAAAAAAAAAAAAAAAAAAAAAGAAAAGAAAAAACAATTAACTCTGTAGAATTCAATAAAATAAAAATTGGTTATTTATTTTCGATAATTGAATTTTGATATTTATATGTATAATAAAAATACACTTTTCTTTAATATTTCCCGAAACTTATATTACAGTAGGAGTAAAAATTTTAAGGTCAGTAAAAAGTGTTTGTGAAAATGAAGAAACCTTAAACTGTGGATAAAAATATCACTTTAGTGACAATTATTAACCTTAAAATGAGGTACGAAAGGCAGCAAAATTCATTTGTAAATATTTTATTATCAGAAAATATTATAAAACACACAATTCAATATTTAAGCCTGAGTGAAAACAACGTAGCATATGAGGAAAAAAATACAAACCCTTAGAAGCTTGTGTAGGAACCATTTCTTCGAATTACTTCAAATATTCTTTTTTTCATGTGTAGAACTAGTTTTTGACAAAGCTCGGGGTCTGTTTTATACCAGTCATCTTATTTCAACGGTACTGATGACTTAAAATGTCTCCCATTTGCATAAACTCTTCTTTCTAAATTACCCCTAAAGTTCTCGACTGGGATCTGGATTCTTAGTTGACCATTTCAAAGTTTCAATATTGTGGACTATGAATGTTTTGTATTGTTACTCGTATGGTAAGGTGCATTGTCTTGCTGAAATTTTCCATTTTCTCCAGCAAGAAATTTAGCATTTATTGAAAGATGACTTCCTCGGATGCAATGGTATGCTTGTGAATTCATTTTAAACGAAACGAACGCAACTGAACCAAACCATTTTTAGCTAAGCCCCTTCAGGTCATCACTGAGCCTCCACCCATTTGGCGCTTGGAGAATATTTCTTTGTCTTTTCTTAAATCATGCCAATAAACTTCCACACGTCTGGTCTGTCCAAATTGCATTTTGTTTTCGTCAGAAAAAATATTTCTATCCATTGGTTGTCTCAGGGCATTACTTGCTGGCTGAAGTTCAAACTCTCTGTTTTATGTCTCTTCAGCAACTGAGGCTTAGATAATTTTGCTATATAAATGAATCTTCCATACCTTCTAATTGTGTTGTACATCGTTTACTGACAAACCTTTAATCCTGTCCTCTGATTAAGCTTCCTGCTTGAGTACTTTCCAGTAGACGAAAGTTTGGAAACTTTTCTTTCATCATGCGAGGACAAAGCTTTAGGTCCTTCTCCGGTATTCTTTTTACTATAATTTTCCTTCAATTTAAAAAATAATGTTGACTTCAGTCTTTGATCTTCCTATCTATATCGTAATAGTGCGGCTACCCATTCCTGTTTCAGAAAAAAAGCTTCTATCTGCCTTCTTTCATGATCAATTAACTTCTTGCCTTTCGCCATACTCAAAAACTGCACCGAAACTTCGTAGAAATACATGACAAATTAAAACATCTAAGAGTTGTCACAACACTAGTTGTCATCATTGCAGTAATCATCAAGGCAGTACAAGTACATTTATTTAAAAAAAATATATACTGGTGGCCTTAAAGTTTACACTCAGGCTGAAATATTATTTTGTGTGTTCTATAATATTTTCTGAAAATAAAATATTTAAAAAGGAATTTTGCTGCACTTTTTACTTGTATTTAAAGTTAATAACTATCATTCAACTGATATTTTAATCTGCATTTTATGTTTTTTTTTTTTTTTTTTTTTTTTTCCATCATCTTAAACATTTTTTTACTTGCCTTACAGTTTTTACTCAGACTGTTTTTAGCAATATTCAAAATATAGAAAAGTAATACAGAATTAAGTGAAAAAAGAAATTAAATGAAATCCCTATATTGTAATCTAATGGAATAACATGAGCCAGAATATGTGTCCTATTTCATAAAGAAGAGATTAGGAACACGTGTTTCACTTATCAGTAAAACATGTCGATTCATCATTCTCTAGTTAAGCTTGACAAGAGAGATGGAGACATTCTGGCATTTTCAGAATAAATAGCTGTAAGAGGAATGATTTTTTTCAGAATATTATTTTAACGTAAGGATATAAATTCTAATTTGTTATAAATGATTGTAAAATTATTCAATGAAAATTTAATAATTTGTGTTTTTTAGAAATATCTCTTAAATTATAATCATATTAATGTTATGTAGTAAAACGCCAAAGCTGAAATAGAAAAAGATATGTAATTGTAAAAAATGAGAACTATAATAGAACATCATTTTTTTAAAATGAGTTAGTATTATCTATTGTATGATTTCTTATTTTTATTTTTTTAACTGTTTTTCTAAAAAATTTTCAAATTTAAATTTCAGATATCTGTTTTAGTCATAAATACTATTTTAGTAAATTATTATTACCTAAAAAATAGCAGATATTAATAGTTAAATATCAAATGAATAAACCCCTATAAACAGAAAAATATTATCCTGAAAAATAGCAATCGATGCTATATATATCGGTAAAATTTGGAAGTCAATACTTAAAACAGTATGTTTTCAAAAATTGTGAAATTTAAAGGTATTGACCGACGAAAATAGGCCACTCACCGCCATGCGGCAGTGTAGAGTGTTTCTAGGCCGAGGCCGAGGCTTACATCCGTAGTGTTTATTTAAAATTAAACAATAATTTATTGCCAAGGAATTTTTAACAATAAAATCCTGATTACATTACTACTATACTGAGATTCATACAGTAAATCTGAGCAGCACTACATGTTGACAGTGCAGTTACTTTCTTGTATATTCGTCTATCTGTTATAGTAGCTGCATAAAAATCATATTGAGGGGGAAAATAAAGTTTCATACTAAAAGACACAAACTTTTTGACCTTAATTTTTTTCAAAATAGTGTTTGATAGTACATCGTTAGAATAAGTTCTGATTACAGATTCACTCTGTTAAAAATGGTCTCTTAAAAATGAGCTAAATTGTCTCAAAATAGCTCCGAAACAATATATAGTTAAATTTGAATACCCATGTACACATATTTGGGTATACTGACATGCTCAAAAATGGGGTCGACCAATAAGAATCCCACTATCTCTATGTTTGACATGTCAATATACTCAAAAATGAGTACATGGGTTTTCAAATTTAAGTATATATTGTTTCGGAGCTATTATGAGACAATTTTGCTCATTTTTAAGGAACCATTTTTAACAGTGCAGCAATGTTGTAGATTGTAAGTAATTTTCAAACGTTACTTTGAAAAAGCATCGAACTATTTACAAATAGGTTATAAAATGCTATAAAAAACCTACACTCATTAAGGCTTTGCAGTTTGTGGTTTATTCCTGGATATATTGTCATTAATTCCACATACTTATCCTAAGTTCAATAAGTAGCTGCTATAGTTATACGAAATTAATGGTTATAATTTAGTAGCAGTACCAGATTTCTATAATATCAATTCATTTAAATAGTCTGATAATATCACAGGTCAGATTAATTCGGGTGTTGCTCTATAATGCATAGTTGTTTAAAATTGACACAAGAAAATTAAATAGTGTTTCTGGATGCACTAACGGCAGTAATCAGGGTAATAGATATTACACGTAAGGCAGATTTCAGCCCCCCCCCCCAAAGATGTTATGATTTCTGAAGTTAAAGTTGTTACTGAGCAATTTCAAAAAAGTTGTAGTAGTAGGACATAAATTTAAAAATATTAAGAAAATCTTTCAGGAGTTTTATATCTTAGGTATTTCGAGAAGAACAACCTTTTAACGTTGTTTCCAGATTAAAATCAGGTCATAATTAAAAGTATCATTAAAAATTACAAAACTTTTTACAGGTTTACAGTTTGAACAACCAATTTAAAATAATCAAACTTTTTTTTTAATTGCTTCAAAGCTAAATAAAATTATCAAATTATTTCTACAACAAAGATATATATATATATACTAGCAGGCTTTGCCCGCTTCGCTGTACATTAAACTTAAATGAGTTGTCAAAATCCCATATCTTTATTAATAACCTAAGTTCTCGCTGTGATTGGTAGAGGTTTTCTCGCTCGCAAAGTGAGGAGTCTAGGTCTCCACTGTCTTCGGCACAACTTACCCACTTCTTACTTCCCCTTCCTCAGCGGGTGAGTTCGAAGTTTTGCAAAATCACACTAATGTACATAATGCGTACACTTAATCAATATCCAGTCTGGGTCCCCACTGCCTTAGGCACAAATTACCCACTTGTAACTTCCCCTTCCTCAGTGGGTGAATTTGAAGTTTTGCAAAATCCCACTAATTTACATAATGCGTACACTTAATCAATATCCGCACACCAAAATTCGCCATTCTAAGATTATTCAAGGCGAATTCAAACGGAAAAACATGATTTTACACATGTTTATTGGGAACGACTTCAGTATAACCCCACAACGATATTTGGAGATTTTTTTTTGTTGGCGATTATGGCTAAATCATAAATCTAAAAATCATAAATCATGTATGGTAAATGATAAAATCATAATCTAAATCATAAATCATAAATCATAAATCATAAAATCATAAATCCAAAATAAACAACATATTAGGCTGCCATATTATATCGCAAACAGTCCAGAACGACATCGTTATCCTTCAAAACGGCGCCGAAGAAAAATCGCCAAATTCAGTTGTGGGGTTATACTGAAGTTATACCGTTTATTGCCCTCCGACTCCGAGAAGGGGGGGGGGATTTCGAATTTCGTGAAATCCAGTTACAATAAGTGCTGGATGCATACAAACAATTTATGCACCAAATTTCGTGACCACAGAAGTCTTTAATAGAAAATATTATAAATAAATAAATACAAAACGCACAGCTTTAGTATGGGAAACCTTTGGGGACTTTAAATATTTTAAGCCATTTTTGCGATGAACTGAATTGGCTATCTCAATTGTGCAATTAAAGATCTTGGCGAGAAACGTCCGAGCAACTTCGGTTCCGAATTTCAAATTTTGCCAAAGGAATCCAGTACTAAAGCTGTTCCATACACAAAATAAATAAATAAATAAAAATTATACAGGCACGACATTATTTCATTATTTAAAACATGAAAATCTGACATTGACAGATTTTAATTTAGTGCCAGAGGCCTACTGCTAAAATTGTCAATATCGACAAATTCTTCTTTAGTTAATTCGTGACGATCTAAATTCCATGATAAAGTTTTCATTAAATCAAACCAATGTGTTTCAGCTGCAGATACTGTAACAAATAACGTTGGAAGTCCAAACTGTCTTATAGCCGCAAAACAACGTTTTTTCTCTTTTTCCCAATGAGGGGGAGGTGTGCCTTGGGGGGGACTCATGTCAAAGGTGTGCCTTGGGGGGGGGCTCATGTCAAAGTTGTACCTTGGGGAGGACTCATGTCAAAGTTGGGACTTGGGGGGACTCATGTCAAAGTTGGGCCTGAGGGGGGGGACTTATGTCAAAGTTGTGCCTTGGGGGGGGGGGACTCGTGTCAAAGTTGGGCCTGGGGGGGGACTCATGTCAAAGTTGTGCCTTGGGGGGACTTCATTCAATAAATCCCCACTCAATAAACCGACTGAAATAGGCCCTTAGCACTATTAAGTGTGACGTATAAAAATTCGACAACGCTGTACCGACTGAAATAGGGGGGGGGGTACCTTGGGGGTGACTCATGTCAAAGTTGGGCCTGGGGGGGACTCATGTAAAAGTTGTGCCTTGGGGGGACTTCATTCAATAAATCCCCATTCAATAAACCGACTGAAATAGGCCCTTAGCACTAATTAAGAGTGTATTATAAAAATTCGACAACTGTACCGACTGAAATAGGCCTCTAGCACTAATAAAAAATCTTTTCTGGTATTTACAAAATAAACATAAAAAAATCTTAATAAAATCCAAATTATAATCATTTACAATTAAGGGGAGAACATAAAAAAAAAAACCTCATAAGGTACATAATAACAACAAAAAATTTTGTTTTACTGCAGGAAAGAAAAGTACAGCTTAATTAAATAAAAATATTAAACTAATGCCAAATATCTCTATGAAAATATTTATCCATGTGCAAATTCCTCATTAAAAAAAAAAAAAAAAAAAAATACCAACTTTTGTATTTTTCTCTCTAATTTTTATTTTTATACACATGAAATTAAAAATATTTCAATTTATTTCTGGAAAATAAAAAAATATATAAATTCCTATATATAAATATAAAACGTTTTACCGAATCTGTGTTAAAAACGGTAAAAGGGTAAAATAAATTAGAAATATCAGACCTATATTTATAAATTTGATACCAAATGAAAGGGGCGATTTTGCTGAATCCAGGGGTTCAAACAGTTTTTCGATGCGACAATTAGATTTTTAAGAAATAACTAAAGTATGAAATTTAAGTGGCAACGGAAAAACGGATAAAGGGAAAAATAAATTAGAAGTATCAGACCTACCATTACAAATTCAGTACCAAATGAAATAATTGATTTTTCTGAATCCTGGGGTGTAAACAGTTTTTCGATACGACAATTAGATTTTATAAAATTAACTAAAGTATAAAACTTAGATGGCAACACTTCATTTCAATCTTTTCATAATTTGTAGTGAAAATCACGCGAATACAAAAGTCTTTAACGTAAAAATTTATTTTTATATTTTATTTTTTCATTCAAAGCATTTTAGTGAAAAAATATTTATGGCGCATGCGCAGGCGTTTTTTACATACAGTTTAAACACTAATCATAATTTTGAAAATTTCTATAGATATAATTTCAAGTTGGGTGAAGACCTAATTTTCTGCCGAGCGCCGTTGAATTCCGTCCAGCCGTTCTCGAATGATGCCCGGACAAACGTGTTTTAGTCTTTTACCCCCTAGGGGGGAACGGGGGGTGGAATATCTGAAAAGTTGATCGATATAATTTTAAGTTGCGTGAAGACCTAAATTCCTGCCAAGCGCCGTTGAATTCCGTCCAGCCGTTCTCAAGGGATGCCCGGACAAAAAAAGCGACATTCGGACACGATGACACACACACACACACACACACACACACACACACAGGCAAAATTTTCTGAAGTCATTTTCGGCTTTCATGGGGTGTAAAACGTGAAGATATCGCAAATTTTTTTGATTCCGACAAATTTACAGACAAAAGTCTAATTTTATTAATATAGATGGTAAGTACACCAGTGATTGACAATTTTAGTTCAATCTCTGATGTTTGTAATGTTCTAGTCATCAGGAAATATTTTTAGAAATCTTAAGCTAGTACATATGGTATGAAAGATATTCAGAAACACATATATGTTTAAATATGTACATTTGATAACAATTATTCTTTTTATGAATTTTTAACACCAATTTTTTGACACCCATCCAATGTTCCAGTAATTGACACTGCCAGTTTTTCATTTTATCAGTAATTGGCCCCCTATGTTCCAGTATTTGACAGTGCTAGTTATTCATTTTACCACTTATTAGCACCCTATGCTCGAGTGTTTAACATAAAATGTTAAAATTCTTATATGCAAAATATATGATTTTATTATTTTTCTTATTTATTAATTATTTCGGAATAGATGTCAATTACTGGAGCATGCCAATCACTGGAGCACTTACCTATATATATATATATATATATATATATATATACATATACAGTGTGTCCGAAATTAAACGACCCCATTTTAAAGTTATCTATAGACGAGAAACTATTGATGAGAAATTGTAAATTTTGTGTAGAACATAATGAAGGTGTGGGAATTTTTTGAAAGAAGAAAAGAAAAAGAAGTTCAAATTTTTGTCACAAAGAGGCGTCTTTAATGAATTTCGCACTTCTGGATTCGTGATCATCCCGGCCCAAACCTCAATCCATGCGAATTTTGGCTTTGGGGAAGTTCGAAAGGTTTCGTAAGTCCCCAAGAACTTGAGCTGATCTTAAAAACTACATTTCAAAACATGTTCGTAACATTTCTCCAAACACACTGAGGTCAGTTGTGGAACATTTTATCTTAAGATTCCGGATGTTAGCTGACAATGATTGGCGTCATATTGAACATGCTTTATTGTAATAAAATTTGTAAACTATAAAAAGTGTTATTTGTGCAATTGCGTATGTATGCTAATTGGGTAATTCATTTCAAAGCACGCCGTAGTGGCGAAAATTTGAAATAATTTCTTTATTCGCTCAAACAAAAAATTCCCATACCTTCATTATTTCATTGTTCAACAACAGTTTTGTCTGTTCTCAATTCTAAAATAGGGTCGTTTAATTTCGCACACATTGCATTTGCTTTTTTCTTTCTTTCTTTTTTTTTTTTTTAAGAAATTCATTAAAAATTTAACAACTAACTCGTTTAAATTGAATAATTCACAGTTGTGTCCTCAAGCCTTGTAATAAAGAACCATTGTTTGTTCACAATAATATTCATAAATTTTGCTAGATTGCGCCACAAGCTCTGCCGTCAGATGTAGAGTATATAGACAGGGGAACAACACACTGACCTAAGCAAATTTCTTTATAAATATTTTACCAATAGGAAATACATGCATGTTTAAAAAGCAATATATATATATATATATATATACATATAACATTTGTTTATATATTATTTAGAAATTTTTATTTTGAGTTTAAGATGACGTACTAAAAAAGGTAAATTTACGGATAATGAAATTTTTTCCACTAAAAATTTATGCTTCAAGAATAATTATAAACAGAACTGACGCATAAATTTAAAAATTTGATTTTTTCTCTATATACCAATAAGTATTTGGAAAATTTCAAACTTATACATTTTGTTAAATATTTAGAAAAGTTCTTTAGGAATAATCTTCAAACTTTGGTAGTGTAATGACATACGTCATAGTGTAATGTTATACATCATACGTTTCACTAAAAGCTGTGTCTTGAAGAGGAAAAGAAGACAAGTAAAATATTAATCAAAATGAAAATGTTTCGGATCACCCTGTAAAAAGGAATGTGTGAAATGCGTTTTGGCTGTAGCATGTGATTGAGATGATTTTTCTTATTATCTGCATGAACTTTTATGAGGCTACCATATACATTCATGGAGATATAACTTTTTTTTTTCAAAAAAATTCCAGATTTTCAATTGTAACGTGTAGGGTACTATAGACCCAGTGCAAAGACATTTACGGAAAATTTGGCATACTATATAAGACACAGCATCATGCAATCAGAATGCAAAAACTCTAAATATCTTATTAACTGTTAGCATTTTTACTAAAAAAGAAAAATTAAATAACTGCGCGTGTGCTATCTTAAAAAAAATCCATTTGCATAATTTAGTAGCTAAATATATTGATTACCACTGTAAACTGATTGAATAAAAATAAAAATGAGAGTTTATAGTTTAGCTTTTATTTTGAGAGAACTGAAATTCTGTTCATTCTATCTTTCATAACTTTTTGAATTTACACGATATTTGTGTGGGATTTTCATATATGTTGCTCAATACATTTAGCTATTAAATTATACAAACGATTTTTTTTAACCTAGCGCATGCGTAGTTAAAAATTATTTAGTCTAACAAGGAGAGGTCACGACATGGAAAATTCAGATCGGGACGAAACTCCGCAGGATTGTAGTATACTATGAGGGTAACAACATATTAAAGCAGTAGGACCCACTATCCACAAAATTTCGAGAAAAAAGCATTTAAAATTTCAGTAATCTTTAAATACAAATTATTTCACAAGCGAGCAAGCGCCCCAGTGGTGTGATCCTAAAGCGCGAGTCTGCTAGCCAGACGACTTGGGTTCGAGGCTACCTCGAGACAACTTTTTTTTTCTTCTTCTTCTTCTTTAACTTTTTATGTAATCTAAACTTTTTATTTATTTTTACTTTATTTTATAATTCAATTCAAAATTTGAAAATTTTAATAAAATATTATTTAATTTTTTTGAATATAAAATAAATAAATTTTTCTATTTTTAATATTTATAACTTAAAAATACAATAAATTTCTATAACCTAAAAAATAAATTTTAGTTTTATTTTAACTGTAAAATAAGGTAAAACTAAAGAAACTGTTTTTGATAATTTATCGAAATATATTTTATTTTATTTTAGGTATGCTTGAAACAATAGCACATTTTGTTAAAAAATAATAATAATAATACAGAGAAATGATCATTTTATTTGCATATATAATTACTATCCAAATTAAATAATTACTTCTCCAATCAATACAGTTTCTTGAAAAATTGTAGTATGGGATTACGATGCTATTAAATTATTACAGGTAAAAAAATGTTATCTTTAAATGTTAATGAACATCGTTTCTTTTTCAATAACGACTTCCTTTTTTATTTATTTATTTATTTATTTTTTTACCCTTCTGTGCACAAAATAAAATTCAACCTGCCCTTTATTATTAACAAGCTAGAAGCGTTTACGTAATTTATACACATTCAAACAAAATCAGGAAGCTCAAACCAAGATTTAAGTAACACCTGCTAACTATTTTGCACTTTGTTTACAGCTTGCTTATTTTTTAATTATTTAAATATTTGTCTGTTTTCGTTTATGTTTCTTATTTAGGGTTTTGTAAAACTAAACTTTATTTTTTAAGTTACAGAAATTTATTGTATTTTTAAGTTATAAATATTAAAAATAGAAAACGTTATTTTATACTCAAGAAAATTAAATAATTTATTCAAATTTTCAAATTTTGAATTGAATTGTAAAATAAAGTAAAAATAAATAAAAAGTTTAGATTACATAAAAAGTTAAAGAAGAAAAAAAAAAAAAAAAAAAAAAAAAAAAAGTTGTCTCGAGGTAGCCTTGAACCCAAGTCCTCTGGCTAGCAAACACTTTCTTTAAGATCACACCACTGGGGCGCTTGCTCGCTCACGAAATAACTTGTATTTAAAGATTACTGAAACTTTAAATGCTTTTTTCTCGAAATTTTGTGGATAGTGGGTCCTACTGCTTTAATATGTTGTTACCCTCATAGTATACTATAATCCTGCGCAATTTCGTCCCGATTTGAATTTTCCATGTCGTGACCTCTCCTTGTAAGTACTCATATTTCGTAAAATATTTAGCATTTTTGCACTCTGATTTCAGTAGTCTGTGTCTAATGCAGTGTGCCAAATATACTAAAAATGTATCTGCACTGGGTTTAATACCATACGTGTTACAATTAAAAGAGCTTTATTTGGGGGAGGGGGGCAATTATAAAAAAAAAAAAATCTGTATATATCCATGAATATATGTGTTAGCCTCATAAAACATTATACAGATAATGAGAAAAATTCTCACAATCACATGCTACAGCCAAATCGCATTTAAAGCATTACTTTTTACTGGGTGATACAAAATATTTTTAGTTTTGTTAAATTTTTTGCTCTTGCCCTTTTCTCATTTTCCTCTTCAGGACACAACTTTTGCTGAATTGTATGAGGTGTAACATGTTCTTTACACTACTAAAGTTTCAAAATGGTTCCTAAAGAACTTTTTTAGATATTTGACAAAACGTGTAAATTCGAAAATGTCCAAATAGATATTGGTAGATAGTGTACATATATATGTATATGTGTGTGTGTGTGTGTGCGCGCGCGTCTTCTTGTCAAAACAAAATAATGAAAATCCTTATCATATACAAAAAATATTTACCATATTTCTTTCATACAAAGTTCTATATCAACCCTGGAGTCTTATTTTAAAATTGAATTTCGCGTATTCCAAACAACTTTCTGTTTTTGTATTTTGTATATTTTAGACAGAAATAGGATTGTCTTTCTGAACACAAAGAATATGTAGAAATAACGCGATGGTTTTATTTTTATTTATTTTTTATGAAAACTTGGAAGAATTCAATTGGAGAGGAAATATCCAAACTAATGTGTCCGCATATAAAGTTTAATATGGTATCGTGTTTCTTTTATCCTAGATGAATATTTTAAACGGTATTTTAATCTGGCTTTATCATGTGGAAATTTATGAAATAATATATGCAAGAAGATATTACAAAATGAAATAAAATCCCATATTTAAAGCGATCTCATTATATTGATGTGATTTAAATGTAATAATGTTGTAATGTTGTGTATCTGATTGAAAATCATATACTTATATTTTTAAAGATTTAAAGATTTAATAATAATAAAGACTATTACATAAGGTAAAAAAATAAATAATAAATAAATCATTCAAAATGATTTATAGCTCGCTTAAAACATATAATATTAAATAACATTGAACGAGTATCGCACAGTATCCGAAACTACAGCATTTTTTTAAGTAAGCATTTAAATAATAAATATAGAAATTCAACATTTCTGTGTAAACAAAGTTCTTAGATTATATTCTAAAAATAATATATATATATATAATACATAGAATGTTATTGCATATATATAACACAGAAGCTGAGATATAGCCTTTCCAGAAATAAAAATTAGTTGCAGTATAACAGCACCATCTTTCGTCCAATATGCATCCGTATTGAATCAGCATGGTTTTACACATTATTTATATCTCACCAAGTTTGGTGCATTTATGTATCATAGAGTCTGAGATACTGACTTCTTGTAAACGAATTAAACTGCAGCACAGTAGTGCTATGTGTCGATCGATTTACAACCAAGATGAAGCAGTATACATTTACATAATATCCATGTAATATACCAAGTTTGATGTGTTTATGCAGTAAAGAAGTTGAGATATAACCTTCAATTAAATGATTCGAGTCACAGCACAGCAACGCCACCTGTTGGGTTATATATTCTTAAAGATAATTGTCACTAACTTATATCAAGGTCTAACCAAATACCAATCATGCTTAAATTCCATGTATTGGTTGGTGAGATACAAAATTTTTCTAACACAACATACACAGAAATATACAATCATTATTTGTAAAAGAGTGAATCACATTTAGAGCATCTGAAAACATGGGAATTCATAAAAAATCGGATGTCGAAAGTTACGAATCCAATATTTTCTTCGACATAAATTTACATAAAGTACCACCTATTGGTTAACATAAACAAAAATATAAACAGTATATCTTCTCAAAATTACCATTTACAGATGTAATTCGCATCCCACGTTTCATACACGTTTTACATTTATACAATGCAGACGCTTAAATGCAGTTTTCTTCAAATTAGGATTAAAATGCAACATTGCAGCGTCACCTGTTGGTCGACATGCACTGAAATTAAATCAAGAGAATTTTACATGAGGTACTCTTATAGTAAGTTTAGTATACTATAGATGCTGAGCCTTCCCTGAAATGACAGGTGATAAGACCGTGGAAGTGCCTCCTAAACGTTATTCATTACCAATTCAAACCAACATCCAAAAAAATATTAAGTTTCATTAAATTAAGTTAATGGAATATAAAAATTTATAATATAAAACGACATTGAACTAGTATCGCACAGTAGCTGCAACTAGAGCAATTTTTTAAGTGAGTATTTAAGATAAACACACAAGTAGTGGACACTTTAATTGTAAACTCGGGAAATAAGTTACCTAATAATTCTGAAGGTTCGAGCAATATTCAGCAAGGAGGTTACAGACCTTTACTGTTAAACCCTTTAACTAAAAACAATTCCGCCCATTAGTTTTAAAATAATGTTAGTTTAACTAAAACAATTTGCACTTTTTAGGATTTTTCCGTTTTCTTCTATCACTTTAAATAAGGAAACTGAAATTTATTTACTCTCTCTCTGCTTATTTTTAAGTGATTTCTTCTGCCTTTTGCTTTCATATGACTAAAATAAGTATGCAGAATTACTTTCTTTTGTTGTTTTTTAAATCTGGTATTAACACATTGTACTTTTATGGGTGTCTAGTCCTGGTACCAAAAAATGTAATTATCACCCATAGTGGACAGCCCTGTCCACTACTGGCTTATGTGGCTTTTAAGGTCAGATCCAGTAGTGACACAATTATGTACTCTCGCAATTTCAGAGTTGAATTCAGTGTTTTTAAACATCACTCTAAAGCTACGGATTCAGAAATTGGCGCCGGTTTGGGACTCATTCCTGGGAGGGTAAGGAGACATGCTATCACAATATTGATCTTTTGCGGAGAAGTTGGATCCCTGGCTTTCCCAAATTTAGAAAACTGGGCAAATTGGAAATTCGCTTGAATCATGAGATAATCTTGGGGCATTTTAATTTATTTTTTTATTAGCATTTATATTTTGGGGTTCAATATTGGACTATTTGTTAAGTACGGTTCCCATTAAATCATCGACGATTAAATAGCATAACTGCGCTCAGTATTTAAAGGGTTGAGTATGAGTGTCTTTTATGTCGCACTAGTGCTACACTATGGGCAATTAACGATGGTTTGAAACTCATCCCTAAGGATAGTCCGGAGACATTTGATGACCCTCAAAAGTTTAACTTTCATAAGGAACATGGAGGACATTGCGACCAAGAGGAGAAAACTGTGATGAGATTTCTCCTGACTAGCCTTATTAGAGATTTTCAATAACCAATAGTGTAGCACAAGGTCGAAGTAAAACTCACTCAAATTTCAGCCCTAAATCTTAGCCCCAATGAAGATTCCTGTATGTGAGGACAAACTGCTAAAACGGGTCTGTCCCCAAGACATAGAAACTTTTGGTCACCTTACTTTTAGAGCAAAATTCAAAGGGGTCTACTATTGGTACAAAAAGTGTCCATTATTGGGTTTTTAATGTGTCCGCTACTGGCTCATTTTTAGCTCTCCGGAGTTTTGATTATTTACATATATAAATGCTACAATTAGCAATTTTCATGATACAGTCGTGTTAAGAGAGAGTTAGGAAAGGTGTGAAATATTAATTATTTTTTTAGACTCAAAAATATAGGAAATCACACAAAAAATAGCCGGAAAGTGTCCTTAAAGTGTCCACTACTGGTGCATTTACCTTAAATAATAAATACAGAAATTCAACATTTCTGTGTGAACAAAGATCTTAGATTTTATTCTAAAAATAAATAATATATATGTATATAAATATATAATGTTCAGGAGTTACAGAGTTCGCAATATCATGAGGTACAGAGTTTGCAAATTTTTGCTAACTTTAAAATACAGACATTTTCTAAAAATAATCAAATCATTTTCAGGAAATCTCAGAAAGTGTCGAAAAAAGGAAATCGAAAATTTTTTCTTATATTTTTTTCCCCCTTACATGTGCAGATTATAATAATAAACCCACTTTTTTAAAAATAAATAATAAATTTCAGTTAACTGAAGTGCGTTATGTTTTGTCTAAAAAATGCATCTTGAAATTAAAAACAGAGGTATATCTTAAAAAATCAAATTAGATTAATTTAAGATTAGATTAATCAATTAGAAAAAAAATATAGAAATTTGATAAATCAAACATGAATAACATCATTTCACATATATTTTATTTCATTTCATATAAAACCTGATTAATTTCATATTCCATGATAAAGTTCAATTTATTATCTTAATAAAGTTCAGAAATATTATTATTATTATTATTATTTATTCTGTATATTTAGGAAGAACATAATTTTTTTTAATACAACAAAATATAAATATAATGTAACGACAATAATAAATGCAAAAAATGACTTTATATATATATATATATATATATATTAAGATATATTAAAGGTGTAGAAATTTACAAGAAAAGGATGACCATATAGCCGTATTAGCATACCTAATTTTAGTAAAATCGGGCTCCAACATGCACGAAAAGCGTTACATTTTCCTCTCGCTATTTATCCACCTAAATTTAGACAAAAGTTAGTTTCATCCTATTATTTAACTTGATTTTTCTCAAATAGTGCATTTTTTAGTTATACCCTTTTCCCTGCCAAAGCACGATATGTTTGATTTATACGTAAGTAATACATGAAAAAAGAATCTGTTTTTATTTTTTAGTGTTTACTATTTTTTTATTAAATACCAAAGAATATAACAGCAGATATATAACAATAGATTTTTCACATGTATAATATGTACGCATCATACTTAATTTCAACATAGTCAACTAAACAATCAGTGGTATAAATACTTCTTGTAACTTCCAGAAACAATGCATCCATTAAGAATGTAATATTAATGTATAAAATGTTTGAAGCAAAATGTGTTTTCAAATTTCTATAAGTAACTGAAAATGTGTAAAAATATCATCGCCTAAAAAGAAAAATCGTGTTTAACTTTAGTTTCTAAAATATCAAGTAAAAGCTTTTTAAAGTGTTAGAACTGATCGCATTTTACACTTTGAAAAGTTTCAGGAGAAATCAAATATTTGATTTAATTGACAAAATGAAAGGATAAGCCTTATGGATAGTATTCTTACGACAGTAAATATTTGTTTAGTGTTTGTCATATATTTCTAGATATAAACGTCTAGTGGTAAAATATTATCTAAAAAAAATAAGCTTTTTACTTTGAATTAAAACCATATTTAACAACCAGACAACTAAAGCAAATATTGCATAATAAATACTCACATTAGCATTTTAAATAGTAAAATGGAAGTTTACAAAATATTTATAAGAGCAAGATCTTTCATGTAAAATATGCGTTGATATTCGTAAGTGCTTATTGGCGTAATTTAAATAAATAAATATTTCCAGCATATAATGTTGAATTAAAAATTGTTCAGTTTTTCTGTTGTGTTATTTTTAAATTAGTATTTTAAACACAAAATCATTTTATTTCATAATATCAAACTTTTTAGTAAACATTTTCAAGATAATATGCAGTGGTGGACATAATTATAAGACATCTGTCTAATTTGACAAATAGTAAAAGAAAAGATTCAGAGCTTAAAAATGTTTTATCAAGTACGTGAAAAACATAAATTTATTCTGTTATCACACGTAATTGTTTTACAGAAATGATATTTTTATAGAGTTTAATAAAAAAAAATTTAAAATATCATGGAAAAAATTATAAGACTCTTAACATTTTAATTAAAACATCTGCTTTTTTTCGAAAATAATATGCAATATGCAAATTTTCTGCGCTCTGTTATGACTTCAGCAGTTAACTGAAGAAGACGATAACCGACTTTACGCATTTATAAACATGCCACGAGTTACAGAAATAAAAGAAAGTGAAATTCGCGAAATTTGGAGATTAAATGGAACTGGTGCTTCAATTAATAATGTTTCAAAAGTTATTAAACGCTCTAGATGTGTAATTACAAATGTTTCGAAAAGTGGAATTAATGGATCGGTGATTAAAATATCTAGACGTACTGCTTGTTTGTCCTCGAGAAACAGACGCCATGTACTTTCGCTCGCTACACAAAATAATATGACCACTACAGGCATTAAAAATACTTTGAAACTGAATTGTTCAAGGAGAACCATTCGCAGGGTGTTGCATAATGCTTCCTACGTGAAATATAAAAAATTGAAGAAAAAACCACCGCTTCTAAGACGGCACAAAATAGAGCGTCTACACTTCGCTAAACAAACTATGGCCTGGACCTCGAAATGGTACTCTGTGTTATTTTCTGATGAAAGAAAGTTTAGCCTGAATGGTCCTGACGGGTTTCAATATTATTAGCATGATTTATGGAAGTCTCATCATGTACTAATGAGCCGCCAAATGGGTGGAGGCTCAGAAATGGTTTGGGCTGGTTTTTCGGCTCAAGGGAAAACGGATATTATTTTTGTGTATTCAAGAATGAATTCCGAAAAGTATAAGAATCTTCTTAATGATCAACTATCTACATACGGTGAACTTCTTTGTGGCGAAAACTACACTTTCCAGCACGAAAACGCGCCGATTCATGCTTCACACTAAACAAAAATGTGGCTTTCTGAGCAAAGTGTCAATGTTCTCCAGTAGCCTTCTCGCTCCCCAGACTTAAATACCATCGAAAACTTTTGGGGGATCTTAGCTCGTGCAGTTTAACGAAATGGGAGGCAGATTATATGTGTCGAAGACCTAAAGAATGCTATAAAATATACTTGGGAAGAACTGTGTTGCGATATTTTGTTAGAATTGATAGATTCGATGCCGAATCGCACCTTTCATGTTATAAAAAACAATGGCGGCTCCACCAAATATTAAATAACCATGTCAGAGGATTTTCTTTTAGACCATTAGTGTCTGCTAATTATGTTGACCACTGTATTTGGAAAAAAACAGTTGGTGTCTTATAATTTTGTCCATTATGTTTTTTAAGTTTTTTCATTAAATTGTATGAAAATATCATTATTATAAAATAATAATGTATGATAACAGAATAATTCTATGTTTTTCACGTACTTGATAAAATATTTTTAAGCTCTGAATCTTTTTCTTTCACTATTTGTCAAATTAGATTGGTGTCTTATGATCATGTCCACCACTGTATATATATATATATATATATTAAATTTTTAATACTATACAATAAAAAAAGAGAATATGATACACACACATTGAAAAATGTATTACTAAAATACAGACTAGTCCTTTTATTTCACATGGCGATGTGAATATTGTTTAATCTCTAATGAAAATTTCTCTTATCTATACAGATTATCTGTATGATGAACTATTAAACAAAAGTAAGCAGAATGGAAATTTCATTTAATTGTAGTAGGGAGATTTGTCTAAAAGAAAAATATTTTTATGATATATTCATTTTCAAAATCAAAAGCATTTATGGATTTTGTTGTATAATAAGAACCGAAAGTATGTAACGTTTTAATTCACTTTAAAGAAATTTTGAAAATTAAGCTGTTTTTTGAAACATTATAACAAAATATAATTTCAAAAATTAAAGTTTAAACTGCTCTTTTAAGCAGTCTAACATTCAAAAGAGTGTTTTAAATACCAGGCAATTTAAAATGTGTTGTAATTTTTTTGTAATATTTTTAAACATACATTATATAAAGAAAGTTCTGTAAATATAAAAAAATTCTACTTTGAGATTCTTGTTTGTTTATATATTTTAAGCAATCCTGAGTTCATTTTTGCATCTTTTGAGGTGATGTGTGTATGTTTATGTATGTGTATGTGCATACGCATGTGTGTAAATATGTGTAGTTGCCTGTTTTTGTGTATCTGTGTGTACGAACATGATAGCGTATTACACTTTGAACTTAGGTGATGAAACTTAAATGGTATGTTATAGGCAGATGTCGCAAGATTCGAGCAAAATCGAGCTCCTTTAGTCTTTTTTACAGTAAGTCGAATAAAACTTCGTCAGCATTATGACCTGTGGATTTATTTATATAAACTGGGATAGCGACTAAATGCCTATTTGATTGAAGTAAAATTTAATAGATATGTTAAAGTTGATGATGTATGTGCGTGTGTTTATGTGAGTGAACACGATAACATCTATAGGATTTGATCGAATGAACTGAATGCTGGTTGGTATTATAAGTCACTGATATCTGAAGTCTTTAGATGTTGATGAATCCAATGAATGATGAATCCATGAATCCAATACTTTTTAAAGTTTAACATTTATTATAAATTATCACACGTATAATTTATTTATTTATATATTTATTTATATTTTATTATTATTATTATTATTATCATTATTATTATTATTATACAATGGTCAAAAAATATTCTTTGTCATTGTCGCCTATGAACTTAGAATATTGAAAATAAAATAGCTTCTAAATGCTTACTCAATTGAGCTCGAAGCTGGTGCGCAGGCTATAGGTGACCATCTCAAGAAATGTATTTGTTTTGAAGAGTGTGGCATATATATCTATATAAATAAAGAAACGTGTGTTATGTGTGTGTGTGTGTGTGTGTCTGTCTGTGCTCTGGTGCTCACACTATTGATCGCAGAGCTTTCAAATTTGGCCTATAGGTACCTGGGACCCTGCAGTTGTGCACCTCATCGAACATTTTTCGAATTTCGAATTTGATTTTTTTAAATTAATGTTTTTTTTTTTTTTCGATTTTAAATATTGGCTTTAATGCTCATTTTTCATAAATTTAATTCTTTGATTGTAATCATCTGCGTATCTTAGCAACGGTTATTTCACTATTTGTTTTTTATTTAATGCATTCGTTTGAAGGCAAAATCTTTATTATTATTATATTTATTAAAAATCAAATGGTAATGCAATAGCAATAAATTGTTACGTTTATGTATAATTTTTATAGTATAAAACCTTTTTATTTTTTATTTTAAATTAGTTCCTTTAAAATATTTTTTTTTTCTTTTTTTTAAAATATTTATTGGGGGAAAAATGGTAGTATGTAGTAGAAAGGACTAAGATGATTAAAATTTGTTTTTATGAATTTAATTCCTTTTAAAGGAAAATCTACTTTTTATTTTATTTTATTATATTGGTCGGAATCAATTCGTAATATAGTGTAAATAACGTAGTCTATAAAACGCATGGTTCAAAAACTAAAATATATAATAGATGCTGAGATACAGACATCTTTAAAATCGTAGATTGAAGTGCCCGGGAAAGACCTTTCTGCAGACTGTGAGTACCTGGAGCGGATGCAGTACCGGGTGGGGGGGATGCCGCGGGCAGCGGGTACCCGAAGAGAGGTCTAGAGCGATTTCAATGATTTATTTATTTATTTTATGTTTTTATTTATAATGTGATGTAATAAATAAATACTGATTCAATTCTTTTTAAAATTCGTTTAAATAGTAATCGTTACCAGCGAAGCGGGCGTAGCCTGCTAGTATATTTATATTAAAGGGACACAAACTGAATTCTTTATTATTACGGCCAATGGACTGATATGTTATTTATTATTTGAAACGCTGTTATTATTATTATTATTATTATTTAGAAAAAAAGTACAGATGATAGTGCAGTATTGTACACATCAAGTTTTCCGGAAACGAATTTTTCAGCTGCATATCATATACAGCATATGCAATTTGTTGTTAATTAAAAAAATATTCTCAATGTGTACAAATTTCATTTCCCTATATTAAAAGAATTCAAATATCGACACAACTGAAAACCGTCTTTTTTTTTTTTTTTTTTTTTAAGCTTTAACATCTGAAGTATATCAAGGTATCTGCACGAATGAACAAACGTCTTCTTTTAAAGCTAAAAAAATGTATATAATTTAACAAAATGTACTTGAAAACGTATAAAATTCTAACATGAAGCTTTTAATATATACATATTCTTAGTTAAAAAATAAGCAGAAGCTGATTAATAATCTAAGAACGATTGTTGACTTTTAAGAGTGATTACTATATTTGTCGCATCATAATATACATTTATATTTATCTTTGCATCACGAAATTGCCTACATTTATGTTTCTAATAGAATCAAAAATAAGAGAAGAATTTTCTCCCTTTTAATAACTTTTACAAGCTGACACGAAAACAATCATTATGTTGACATAATATCTATACTATATTGCCTAATTTTCTGATTTTAAATATTATATATTTTAATCAGGCTTTGTGTATGTTTGCTTATCGAAGTCAGTAATTAGTTTTCTTTACACATCTTTTGTAAACGAACTTAATGAAGTTACAATGATAAAAGTTTTCTTCTTTACTTAAAGCGTAAAGTTAATATTAGATTAAATTTTCAATAAACCAGTTTATTTACATTTATTATAAAACTTCTATCGGGATTTAAATTATATTTTCCTATATACATACACTTACTTTTATATATATATATATATATATATATATTCGTAAAATTATACAAAAGTAACATGCTAAAATGCCGTAAAAGACATACGTTGATTGTGCATTTCTTCAAATATTATATAAAATATTTCTGAAATGTTTTCATAAAGCTAACAATTTAAATTTCTTGAGGCTTTACACTTTAATTTCATTAATTATTGCAATATAAAAAAAAAAATCTTTACTTCGAATTGTAGATTTTTTTTTCATGTCTTTTCTTTTTTGTCATTTACTAAAAACACGAAAAACAATAAAGGTTTTATATGTTTTTTTTTTTTTTTTTTTTTTTTTTTTTAAGATTTCTTAAAAGTAAAATTTATAATTTTCATTCAGAATAATAATAAAAGAGCAATGTATAATACATTTTGTATTTATTAGTATAATTAGTAATTATTAGTAAATTATTAGTATTTATTAATAAATATTTTAAATAATTAAAAAATAAATAAATAAAGGAATTAATTAAAAAAATTAAAAATAAAAAATTGCTATACTATAAAATTTATACATAAACGTAACAATTTATTTCTATTGCATTACCATTTGATTTTTAATAAATAATAATAATAATAATAATAATAATAAAAGAAAAAAAGAAAAGAAAATCGCTTTCAAAAGAATGTATTAAATAAAAAATGAATTGCGTAATAGCCGTTGCTAAGATACGCAGACGATTACAATCGAAAAATAAATTCATGAAAAATAAAACATAAAAGCCAATATTTAAAATCTAAAAAATATGAATTTAAAAAGTTTAAATTAGAAATTCGAAAAAATGTCGATGTGGTGCACACCTGCAGGGTCCCAGGTACCTATATGCGAAATTTGGAGGCTCTGCGATCAGTAGTGTGAGCACCAGAGCGCAGACAGACACACACCCACACACACATACACACACACACAGACACTTCTCTTTATTTATATAGATTTAAAGTTATATATAAAATTAAATTAATCATTGATAAAGTATATAATGTAAGTGCATCAGTGATTGACACTTTTAGAGCAATCTCTGTTGTTGCGGGTTTTTTATGTTTATGTGTTTATAAACAAAGTATATTTATATAACAAAGTAGATTCATAAAACAAGGTTTTGATACTTATATTTTTAAAAACTTCCGACTTTTATATGCAATATAATTACATAGCTTTCATAATTTGTAATTTTTTAATCAGATTTGTCACGGGTAATTAAAAAAAAAAAAATGTCACGTTTATTTTTGACGAATAAATAAAATCGAATAAACTGAAAACATCTACAAAAGCTTTTCGGTATGAAGTCTCCGTTCAAAATAAAGGAGACTTGACTTGACACCCATGCAGTTATCGTTAAACTTTATCAACAATCCTCCAGTACACTTTTGATTGTATACTTCAGTTTTAGTTTTAAAGGTTAAAGCAATGATATAGTATCTGCAGACTATATATATTAATTTAGGATAATAAATAAAGTTTATTTTTAAATTAATAATTATACATAGATATTATTTATTAATTTTGTTATAGTTAATAATACATAAATTTCATTTTCTATTTTTACTGAATAATTATTTCAATTGTTAAATTTAGTATAAAAAAGTAGCACACTAATCATTAATTTTCATTTATAAAATCTATAAAAATAAAGAAAAGGGCAAATAATGCAAATTTTTTTCTAAGTAAAAACTGATGATTTTTTTTTTTTTTTTTTTTTTTTTAAGATACTGCATAGATGTTATATATATTTTTTAAAAGAGCTCTAAAAATTGTTCATTTTTTGAGAGGACATACATCAAACATCAAGTTTTTAGATTTAAAGATATTACGTTACAAAGTTTCACAACACGATGACATTCTACTGCTTTTATCTTAAAATAAGAGTCTAATATTAAACAAAAAACGGTCTAATATTAAAGAATAATGAATAACTTTTTTTTTTTTAAATATCAGATTTGAGGTTCTAAGAGCGTCAATTTTTAAATTACAACGTACTTATTCCCCATAAATAATCCATCAAATTTGTAAACAATTATTGGTTAATTCTTGAGAATCATTCACATAAGACCATAGAGCATTGTTGCAAAACGAGTGCAAAACGGAAGATACATTCATTTTTTTTTTTTTTTTTTTTTTTTTGTGATATGTTATTTTGACTTTTTGACCTTAAAAGGAAGTTCTAATTATGTTACAAAGCCCAAAAGGCGATATTTATATAAATAAAGAGAAGTGTCTGTGTGTCTGTCTGCGCTCTGGTGCTCACACTACTGATCGCAGAGCTTCCAAATTTGGCATATAGGTACCTGGGACACTGCAGGTGTGCACCTCATCGAGATTTTTTCGAATTTCGAATTTGAATTTTTTAAATTTATGTTTTTCCGATGTCAAACGTTGGATTTTATGTTTCAGTTTTCATGAATTTATTCTTCCAATGTAATCGTCTGCGTATCTTAGCAACGGCTATTACGGAATTCATTTTTATTTAATACATTCACTTGAAGGCGATTTTTTTTTTAATTATTATTATATTTATTGAAAATCAAATGGCAATGCAATAGAAATAAATTTCCTTTAAAAGATTTTTTTTTTTTTTTAATAATATTTATTGGATGAAAAAAATGGTAGTTTATAGTAGAAAGGATTAAACTGATTAAAATTCGTTTGTTTTTCATGTACTTAATTACTTTTAAAAGAAAATCTACTTTTTTATTTTATTTTATTTCACTGATCGGAATCAAATCGTAATATAGTGCAAATAACGGGGGCTATAAAACACATGGTTCAAAAACTAAAATATGTAATAGATGCTGAGATACAGTCATCTTTAAAATCGTAGTTCTTAAATAACAGAAATTCCGCAAGTCGTCGATAAATACCCAGATTGAAGTGCCGGTTAAAGACTTTTCTGTAGACAGTGGGAAACTGGATCCGATGCAGTACGGGCAGAAAAAAGAGGAGATGACTTAGGCAACGGGTACCCGAAGAAGCGAGATCTAAATCGATTTCAGTGTTTTTTTTTTTTTTTTTTTTAAGCTTTTATTTGTAATGTGATGTAAAAAATAAATACTGATCCAATTCTTTTGAAAATTCATTTAAATATAGTGACCAGCGAAGCGTACGTAGCCTGCTAGTAAATATTAAAAAAAATATCATTCACAAGTGTACGTCATAAACTTGCAGTGTCCATGAATTGATCAACGTAAAATGTTCAGTGTGATTATGTAGCTTTAAGTATTGAAATCTTACAAAAATGGCTTTTAATGCAATTGAATTTACTTTTAATATGCAATATATGACAATTTCTTAATTATCTACATTAAAGTTTTCATTTAAAACAAAAAATTATAACACATTTAGATAAAATCAACTCATATAAAATAGAAAAATGATTTATTTAGATTTTAGGGAATCTATATTTCCCATTTGTAATGAATTAAACTAAGCTTTATAAAAGTATCTAAAAGTAAAGTTGAACTGTTGAATAAGCAGAGGTTTGTTGTCCGTGTGAATAATACACTAATTAAGAGAAATAATGAACTTTTCAGAAAATGCATGGATAAATCTTAGTGCTCTATTGTGTTTGTAATAATAACTTCGTAATGAGTTTTAAAGCATATTGAAATGAAATAAATGCACCAGGTCTTAATCATTAGAAGTTATTTGACAGCAGCATTCCTTTACTAAATAATAAATCGTTAAAATAGATTATGTTAAAAGTTTAGAGTATAATTGTTAAAATAATATTCAGCATTTTTTTTTTTTTTTTTTTTTAGATTTATTTTTTAACCTGTTTATATATTTCAGTTGGATTTTTTTTTCTTGTATAGATAGACATTTTATTTATTCATACAGTGCCATTTAAAATAACAATAATAATAGTAATAATAACACTATGAAAAAGAATAGTTTCGCGAAAGAGATGTCAGGTTAAAAAGAGAAAAAAAAAATTGGGGGCTATTTACAAATAATTTAAATTTAAAATCCACCCCTTTTCTCTCTTTCCACCTCTGTATTTATCCCCTTCTTCCTCTCCTTCTCCACCTTTTAACTTATATGTATTTATTGCTTCTAATGTCAAAATGTGTGCTTTTGCGATTGGTCAATGGATATATCTATTTCTAAAAATCTCAGCTTTCACTTTCAGATAAACATACATTACTTCGACATTATTATATAACATTTCAGTATATGCCTCTTATGAAGTATTGATTTTCGTAATTTAATTATATTTTATGAATTTTATTTATTATATCTCACTTTTAAGTTTTCTATATCTTGAAAAATAATATTTTCTTAAAGGATTTTATATATATGTATGAAATCAAATGAATAATTAATGACACTACATAATGAAAAGTCATAAAGAATATAAAATTATTTAATATTTTTTCTTTCTATTTTTTATTCAAGATTTTAAACGATTATTTTATGCAAAAAATATATGTTTATTCCGCATTTTCATGCTTATTATTTTTAAACATGCATTTTCAAAATATGGAAAATAAACAGTCTAAAATTCTTCTTGCTTTAACATTTTCACTTTCTCAAAATTGTTTAAAAAATTGTAATTTTATTTTACTTTAAAAGCATTTTAATGGAAAAACGCACAATGTTGTCTTAAAGATATTTTGAAAAAATTATGTTAAAAAATTTTCTTTTTCTAAAATATCAAGTTACTTTTCCAGACAGCGTCTTAAAATCTATTCTCTTTCAAAGAAAACCATTAAATATAAAGAAGTAATGCCTCATATTTTTGAAAAGAAGTATATTGCAGGAGAATTTTTTCTGAAGAAAATACATGCGCGATAAAAATAAATAAATACGTAAAATAAAAATAAATGAAAAAGAGAAAATTAACATTCAGTTGTTTCTTATCTCTTTTGTTTGTGTTGTTTTTGTTGTTATTATTTTGTTTTTACAGATATTTTTGGTTTTTTATTCTTATTGAACTTCTGCTAGAAAAGAGCTTCGTGCAATATAAAACGTACTAATAAAATCGATATAATGTTAATATATCCCAATTTATATATACATATATGCAAAGTCTTATAATATTTAAATTTATATTAGTTCATCTATAAATGAGTTGATAGAGGTGGACTCTTCTCAGTTGCCCATCATGTACTTATTATCATAAATTTATGTTATGAAGAATACAGAGGTTGTTTGCACATTTTTTAGACGGTTTTATTTCGCCGTAAGAAAAAATCGTCTGCATGGAAAATTTTATTTTGACAACATTTGTATTTTTCGAAGTTTTATTTATCATCTGATAGTTAGAATTTTTGTTTACATACAAAATGGCGCTTTTAAAAAGGCAATGAATGGAAGTATACGTTTCCGCTCTTTCCGAATAGAACACGCTGCAGAACTCTTTATGAAAAACAACTACCAGGAGAAAAATAGAAAAATATCTTAGCAATAGATAAAGCTTGGGTCTATTTAAGTGATTGCAACAAAAAAAAGATCAATTTATTATCATGAAAGGGGAGAAAAAAATTTGCTACATGATTCAAAGAATCAAGCGAAAGTTTTTCTAAAGGATTTATGATCGTCGGTGGTTTTTTATACAAAGGCAAGACAAAGGTAAAAGAATATTGACACAAATATTAAAATCAACTCTAAATACTATCAAAAACATATTTTAACTCTAATTTTTAAATATGAAATTACAGATCTTTATCCACAATGCCATCAGTCCGTTGAACTGCATCAAGACAAAGCAAGCAACCACACAACACAATCTACAATTTTTTTTTCCAGAACAATGGAACAAGAAACGGAAATTAAAACCATACCCTTCACAGATATTCCTGTTAAATCTCCTGATGTATCACTAATGGATTTTTGTGCTTTTGGACTTTTAAAATATGCCTTATACAAACACCAGACTACAACGCTTTGTGGACTTTGGAAAGCCGTTGAAGAGGAATGGAACAAAATACCTCTTCCGATATTACAAAAACCATTATTATCATGGAATTTACGATGTAGAATGATAGTTAAGAACAAGGGCTATCAAACTCAATATTTAAAACACGAAATATGAGTGTATTTATTTCGGTATACTCCATCAAAATCGTCTAAAAAATGTGCGACATTAGTTTTAAAGAGAAATGAAAATTACCGATAACTCTGCATGGTCATACAATAATATGCCCCACTTATTCTAACGCTGCTGTTACAATATTACCTGAAAAGAATATTAAAACTAAACGTTTTTAGAGATGATAATTGTACCTATAAACCTGTTATGAATAATATAATTTTGGCAGAAAACAGCAATACAATCTCTAACATTTAAAAATGCAATGTACAGTCGGGAAAAAAAAAAACGCAACACCCTCTGTAATTTCGTTATTTATTGACGCAGGAACATCTAATAGACATAATTCAACAGGAAATTGAATGCACTTTCTGAAAATGTCGTCGAAGTTTGAATTAGGGGTCATCTACATATTGAAATGAACACCAAATATCATTTTTTCAATAGCAACACCCAATTTTGACTTCAAATTCGAATTTCGGAGAGTCCGGCAGTGCGGAAAAGTATGCTATATGTATACTTTATCTTTAGTATTTATAGAGTTATAATCAAAAATGTGTTAGGGGGTTATCTCTAAATGTAGAAAAATAAAATTAAGATCCTATAAGAAATAGACAAAATTTTAATCTTTCACACCGGAAATCTTTCAGGAATAAAATACTTATATAAGTTAATAAATACATTTGCATTTTCCAGTTTTTTAATTAACCAGACTTCAGTTTTTTACATTTGTATATACTTCAGTACTTTTTTAGATAATTTTAGGTCTATTTAAATACATTAAACTTGCGACTGGTCCAGACAGTACTCTTTGGAAAATGTGCAATATTTTTCAAGTAAAAGTGTCTACTATGGCTGTACTGATCACCAATAAAGCTTAAATTTTCTTTCGTAGGTGTAACATAATATACGAAATGAAATAATATATACATATATATATATATATATACAACAACGCATAAACTAAATCTTTTCGTATAAATTATTGTAAGGGTTCATGAATAAATATTAAAAAAATTTAATCGCACTTACCAGTCTTGGGTCAGTTAAACTCTTTGGAACAGTACGATTCGTTTTATAATTTCTATGAAAATATAATTTCTTAATTAATCTTTTCGCGACTGCTGACATATGAAAATCTGTAACTCTGTCGGTGGGCGTTTCTTTCGCAATTTGTGTGTTACTTATTTCTTAAGTGTATACCCATTGTTCATATTTTTGAAATAAAATATACTATGGATAGAAATACATTGATTAGAAAGAATATAATTATAATGTATATCCAATTGTAATATAATTGCGAATACAGAAAATTTGTTCTGATATATTAAGCCCATTTTTCTTTTTAAAACAGTAAACCCCGCCTATTTAGTTTATTTTTTTCTTCTGGTGTTCGTTTAAAAGATTCAAAATTTATCCCCTGTAATCGATGAAGTAAATACCACTTGTGCATATTTCTGTTAACATAAAATAAGGGGTTTAACACGAATACTCGATGTCACATTTACTTTTATTTTATTTTCTGTATTGTTTTGTTTTGAAGAACGATGAAAGCGGGGCTTGTCTGCTTTAGAAAACAGGAATTCTTAATGACTAATAACTAAAAATCATCATTTTTGTTTCATTTCTCTGCGTTTGACGCTGTTGTTATATAATTTGACCCGAAAGTAAAAAATAAAAATGTTTTGATTAATTTTCTTTGTTATTTTTTAAGATTTGATTCGTTATCTCAAGCAAAACTTTATAAGAGACGGCCCCCTAAACCACTCGAAAAGAAAGATTTATTTATATCTCGAAAACTAATAACTGGAATGAGCTCCAAATTTGCACACCCATATTTTTCAGCATTAGGATTCATTTTATGTAAAAATTAATATAGGTCATAATTCATAATTTTTATGAATATGAATTTATTAATATTTTTCAAAATTAAAAATATTTTTCAGAATCAAAAGTAATGATGGATTATGTTTGGGTTTCTTCACTGTATCTCGTAAAAAAACAATTATATCGATCAAGTTATTGTTTGTGAAGATATTAATAAAAGTTCGAAATATGAATTTAACATTAGCACCTTCAAACTTTGAACGCTTATAACTCTGTGAAAAAATAAGTAAAATATACAACCAATATACTTTTTCGTGTTGTCGCGATCCCAGGAATTCAAATATAAAATAAAAATGGGGCATTACCATTGAAAAAATCAAAGTTGGTGCGCGTTTTAATATGTAGACGACCCCCAATTCGAAATTTCACTTTACCTATTACATTTTTCTACATCGATTAGCAACGAAGTTACGTTGAGTGTTGCGTTTTTTTTTTCCCCGACTGTACATGCTAGTACTATGGACAACCGGTAATTGGAAGACCAAAAATTAGAAACAGTGTTTAACACGCATTGACATGCGATAGGATTCTAGTAGCATTACGAAAAAGAAAATCTAATAACAGCTTAGAGAGTGAATATATTTTACACCGGCAATCAGAAAATTAAAGATTATGTTAAAAAAAAAAAAAAAAAAAAAAAAAAAAAAAAAAAATATCTTACTTTATCAATCAAATCTAATACAAAAATAAAAATATTTGGTATTTATATCCAGTGGACATATACAAGACGAATGTGAATAACACATTTTAATCTATTATATCTAATCAAGAAATGGTGACGTTAAACTATACCCCTTACAAATTGAAAGTCAACTTTCGTTTTCCTATTATAGCTTTTTCCTCGTTTACAAATCTCTTTAAAGTGGTAAATGGAAAGTGCGGCAAACAAAATTCAGTTTTACTCGCATAAATTATACTCAATAAAAGATTGGTGTAATGAGTTACTTGATACTGATCTACTTGGATTCAGAGCAGTATTTTTTTTTTTTTTTTTTTTTTTGCACTTATTTTTATATTTGCATGATTTTTTTCTGCCTTTTTTTTAATAAAATAATACTATACAAGCTTTAGCGAAATATTTTGTTCAGAACTTAGCATATGTAATGATGGAAATGACAAGAATATTCAGATTACAGACATTGTAATAACGATCACAGTCACTATAATGACACAGTAATAACGACGATTTGCATCTTTGGTAAGTACAGGTTCATGTCCGGATCGGTTTTAAGCGAAAAATAAGTTTTTGCATAAATTTTACGAAGATAACCTAAAACGCTTAACAAAAGTGTATAAGGTTCATCGACAAACTAAATATTATAAATCATTTATATTACATTTCAAATATATTTTTGTGTGCGCAATTCCATAATTAGTAAATAAATAGTAAATAATTAGTATTTACATGTGTTTTTTCGAAGAATTTCTTCATTTTGGTTTCTCAGTAAAATATTTTATGCGAATTGAAATTTATCAATTAAGATGAAATAAGTTGATAACTTATGAATAAAACTTAGTCATATTTCATTTCTTAAATCTGTCTATAAAAATTTCATTTCTTAAAACTTGTAAAAGTATCCAAGTTATTTGTTAACTTATTTCAAGTAAAGAAAAGTAGTTATTTGGCAGTAAATAAAATTCAAACTAGTTCTCAAACAGATGTTTAATCAAACAAATGAATATATATTTGTTTGAAAGAGTAACAACTAGTTAAATTCAATAACTAAATATAAATTGGTGTTAGAATACGTTTAATAAAAAGCATGTGAAAATTTGTATTAGAAAAACAGAAAGATACAAATTCAAAGGCGTTTTTTGTTAATTAATTCTAGACTCTCATGGAAGAATATCATGTGTTGCTAACAATCTGGTATAACGTAAAAATTTAAGTATGTTTCTAATTTGGTATTTTTTTTTTTTTTTTTTTTTTTTTTTTTATAAACACAAACATTTCTTTTTAATATTTTCTCTAAACGTACAAAATAAACCATACAAACATTAGGTCGCACACAACGCACACTTGCAATTTAATTTCATGACCGTTTTTAAAATGTGTTTAAATTTTTTGAAGACATACTGTATATATATATATATATATATATATATATATATACTAGCAGGCTTCGCCCGCTTCGCTGGACCCTATTTTTAAATGAATCACTATAATCACTGAATTCTCAAAATTGCATTAATTTTTATCACGTGAAAAAAAAAGCGAAACAAAATCTGATTAGGAAAAATGTCGCACCGGGTTCTCACTGACTTCGGAAAAAATTCCCAAAATGCTCTAACTCTTATTTCTGTTATTTTCCCCCTTCGCCCCTCCTCCCGTCTATCCTAATAATTTTACAAATTCGAAAATATCCGCAATCGATTTGTAAATATCAAAAACCTCTATGCACCAGTTTTGAACGATCTATCTCTATTTTTATTTTTTTTTGCCCCACTAGCCCCCCCCTTCCCAATAATTTTAAAAATTCGAAAATATCCGCAATCGATTTGTAAGTATCGGAAACCTCTATGTACCAATTTTGAATGATCTAACTCTATTTTATTTTTTTTGCCCCTCCGCCCCCCCCCCAATCCCGTCCCTCATAATAACGTTACACTTTCGAAAATATCCCCATTCGACTTGCAGGCCTCTAAAACCAATCTGTACCAATTTTGAACGGCCTAACTGCATTTCTATTTGTTTTTGCCCATAATCCCCCCTTATCGTCCCACCCCCTTACCGCCCCTCCTATAAATTTTACAATTTCAAAAATATCCGCATTCGATTTTAAGTATCGAAAACCATCTGTGTACCAATTTTGAACGATCTAACTCTATTTTTATTTTTTTACCCCCCTCCCCTCCCCCCTTCTCGCCCCTCCTAATAACTTTACACTTTCGAAAATATCCCCATTCGACTTACAGGCCTTTAAAACCTATCTGTACCAATTTTGAATGCCCTAACTGTATTTTCATTTGTTTTTGCCCATAGTCCCCCCTTACCGCTCCACCCCCTTCCCGCACCTCCTAATAATTTTACAAATTCGAAAATATCCGCAATCGATTTGTAAGTATCGAAAACCTTTATATACCAAATTTGAACGATCTAATTCTATTTTTTTTTTTGCCCCCCTCTCCCCTCCCCCCCTTCTCTCCCCTCCTAATAACTTTACACTTTCGAAAATATCCCCATTCGACTTGCTGGCTATTGAAACCTATCTGTACCAATTTTGAAAGGCCTAACTGTAATTCTAATTGTTTTTGCCCCTGCTGCCCCACCTGGGGGCTAAATTTTTTAAATTCCAGAAATTGGTTTTTAGATATTTGTATTAGCTATATTTAAAGCAAAAATTTTACGGATATCTGTTTTTCTGTTTGAGATATGAAGGATTTTTTGAATTCACGTTTTGCCCCCTCCCCCCCCCCCTCCTTGGGGGGGCGAATTTTCTCATTTTTTTTTCCTAAACCATTCCTGACCTAGAAGGAAAAAAACAAAAAAAGAATGATCGAAATCGGTCAAGCCGTTTACGATTTTATAAAGGGCATACAGACAAGCATTCATTTATATATATATATATAGATATATACAGTCGAACCTTGTCAACGTGAACACTGTTAACGTGAATTACATTTAACATGAACTGTTTCCACAATCCCCATCAAAATGAAGATCAGTTTAGTTATATGAAGGTTAGTTACTGATAACATGAACTACTGATAACATGAACAGGTATTTTATCCCCCTTGAGATTCACGTTAACGAGGTTTGACTGTATATACATATATATATGTAGTCGAACTTCGTTAACTTGAACACGCTTAACATGAATTTATTTTAACATGAACTGTTTTTACAATCCCCGTCAAAATGAAGATTAATTTGTTTATATGCAGATTAGTTACTGGTACGGTTTTTTTCAGGAAGTATTTTTTAGCGAAACTTCGAAGAAACATTTTAAATACCTAAAACCCTTGATAAAACCATAAAAAATATGTTTTAGAAAACCTTAAATTTTAGTAAGAATAGAAAATGGTATTTTTCTATTCGAGATCTTAATGTAGCTTTTTAAATTTACGGATGAACCACTAATACTTTTTCTCTTGTAACAGGATCAAGAATTACCGCAATTTCTGGTAGATAACATACAGGTAAGATGTGTCATTTCTCCACCAGAAATTTTATTTAATAGAGAAATCTATACTTTTTCGAAGGAAGAGCTCGTACAAATATAAATTTATTTATCAATTTAAATTTCTGGTGCAAAACTGGATTATATAACATGTGGGGTATCTACCAGAAATTACGGTAATTAAAAATATACAAACTTCCCCTTTCTCCGAATTATTCTGATCTCAGAAATTTTAATATGGAGTAAAAACTGAGTGTTGCTTAAAAAAAATAAATGCACGTTTCAGTATATAGATGGCTGCCTAAGAGAAATTTAACTAGAACATTAAAAACTAGATGTTATTACCAGTAATCGACACTTGCCGCATTATTATATGGTGAATTTCGCAAAATTAGACTGGAGGTTGCTTTTTTACTTTTATTATCTATTTATTTATTTATTATATTTATTTTTATTTGCTGACTATATACAAACATATAGTCAGCACAAACATATAATCCGGTTGCTCTTTTTCCCTTAAATTGTCACATATAAGTTTAAAACTAATTTCCAAATTTTGTCCTTAAATTTTGCACATCAGTGGTCATTCACATACTACATATGCATGAAAATTTTACTAAAAGTTTGTTTCTAAAACAATGTAACAAATCACATCTATTAATTATTATTCAGTACTCATCTTGTAAGAGATTAAATTATTATATTATATTCAGTATCATTTATTGCATACACAATTTCACTACGCTTCAAATACGCTTAAAATTATTTACTATTTCACATATTAAGTCAGCTAGTGTGTAACCATAATATAATTATAACATGCACGTTTGCCAGTAAAGACTGGTTAAACCAAAAACATTAAACATTACCATGTAATAAGTTTACAATAACATATAATATCTAAGAGCTGGTCAATTCCACGTACTTCATAGCGATTTAATGCAGCTTTATTCTAGATCATATGTACAAGCACATATTCAAAATTGCTTTCAATATTTAATATAATTTACCAAGCTGTCTATATGGTGGTTACATAGATTAATGTTAAATTGCCTTAAAGGGAACTTGCATATAGAGCGATATATGATTGTAACATATATGTCTCGATGAAACGCTTTTATATCAATAAATATTGTAGTTACAGACAACTAGATATATACACCAACATTCATATATGTTATACGAATTCAGACAATTAAAGCTTTTTCGTTTTGCGTGCGTGATGGGGTCATAAACAGTGGATATTTTTAAAATTTTATATAGAAAGTTGATTTCACTCCCAATCATTTCTTTATAAAATAAATGATTTTAATTTTGTAATATTGTTAATCAAATTTTAAGATTATAAATAGATTGTAAATCTAACAATTGTACCTATGTATATAAACCCGAAATACCGCTGATTAATCTATCAATGCTTAGCACATTCCTCTGTGTCTAGAAGCAAGAAACTTGGTGAGAACAATCCTTCTGTAACGTTGGTATCCACTTAATTAGATTTCCCAAAATTCGAGCAGAGCGTGATTTCACAAAATCTTTCATATCACGAAGTAAAATAAACAGATATACGTATGACTTTTGCTTTAAAATATAAGAAACAGAAAAGCCTAGAAACCATTTTCTGAAATTTTAGAAATTCGGTAAAAACAAAAAAAGGGGGGGGGAGAAGCAAAGGTATTTCCACCTGGGCCATAAATTGATTTCACATAACCCTTCATACATCAAAGGAAAAAAATGAAATCCGTATGTTTTTTGCTTAAACATATAATAAAACAAATACCTACAAAATCAAGTTATGGAATTTTAGGTATTCCTCCTTCAGAGAGGAGGAGAATGCAAAACATGTTTTCACATATGACAAAAAACTATTTCACATAACACTTAATATCTCAAAGAAAAGATAGTTATTCTTAGGATTTTTTCCTCTAAAATAGTAAATGTACATGAATACCTAAAAACAAATTTAAGGAATTGTCGGAATTCATCGATGGTCGGCCATTGGGGAAATGCGTAATTTCAAATAACTAATAAATATATAAGAGTCCATCCACTAATTGACTGAAGACTGCCATGACGATTCTAGAGAGATCAGGAATTTTGTTTGAAGGCTAGTTTTTAATCCCAGACCACTTCCCCCCTCCCCACTAAGTCGAGATTTTGTGAAATTCCCTCAGTGGTGTCAAAAAATCTTTTGCGATCATAACTCGGCTCAGATTTACTGCACTGTAAAGAAAATGGACATGGGGAGATTAAATTCGCAGACAGCAAAAACAACAACAATAATGATAATAAATAAACAAAAAAAGCGATTATGGACTTTTTGATTTTAAGAAGAGAAGAGCGGAATCAGTTTTTGAGGTGTAAGAATTTCACAAAATCCTAGTTCACAGTAGAATCCTACAATAAATTATACATAAAGGTTTAATTTGTGTGTGCGTCTTCTACAGCATATTTCCAACAGACATTTTTTGTGTTTTGAGATTTTCGATTTGAAGGGGGGGAGGGGGTTGCTTTTGGGCTCATTCGAGATCCCTCTTTTTTGCGTTAAATTTGCCCTGGGGAATCTATCGTAGAAAAAAAAATTGGGCCAGTGGATTGGTTATATGCATCACACACCCACTGTGACTTTCCCCATCCTTCGTCCCTTAGGTTCGGGGGTGTAGAGAAAACACAACAAGAACACCTCTATTCCAAATTACCTCAGGAAATGAATTTTTGGTTTGGGTTGCATTTATGTGTACCTATACCACAATAAAGGCATTTTGAGGAAATTCTTCCGTCCCTAAAGGTGTCAAAGGTGATAAAAAACACCTTTCCAAGCGAAATAATAAAATAACAATAAGGCGAAATATACACCGTGAAATACCACTCATTAACTCATTCATTTAAACCTTAAAGGTGTGAAAGGGGGTGGAGTGTTTAGTAGCTCTAGTCGTTCCCTGCATGGAAAATGGCAGTGTTTTCTATTAAAACCTTTAGTTTGCAAAACGTTTCCTCCCACACCCTAATCTAGGTAAAAGGTGAAAATCTTCTAAAATTTGACCGTGAAGGGTGGTGAAAGGGGCGTCTGGCATATATTCATCCGTTCTTCACAAGTGAAAAATAACAGTAGTTTCCAATATATATTTTTTCAACATATTTAAATAAACTGGGTCTTGATCAGAATATACAATCCCTTGCTAATACGTCAAATTAATTTACTTTTTAGGACTGAGGGCCTATTAGTCTCAATCTGGGATTTTTGCGTTGTCGATTTCGATAGTTGGCCATTTGTCGAAATCTAAAATTTATCGAAAATATAATTGAATAATTTGAAAGCGATGTTATAATTTGAAAAAAAAAAAAAAAAAAAACTAATAGTCCTCCGTCCTAAACTAAATTCTGCTTTTGCCAGAATTTCATCAAAATCTTTTTTTTATTATTATTATTGAAAGAAAAAGAAAAGAAAATTAATAATAATTAGTATCGTTACAAGCGATATCGAAAAAGTTTTTTTTTAAATAATTTTGAATTAGGAAATAAAAAGTGCGCGTGAAATAATATGAAATAAAAATAAGTAAAAAAATGAATTTAATGATTTAATGTTTTTGTTTTTCGGGGGCTGCTCATGCATATAAAAAATGCGTATTAAAACGAGTCGAAGAAGGAAGCGAAATAAGTATCGAGTTATATTACGATAAAACGATATATAATATGATACGATATATTAGACATATCGTCCGGGGTTAGTAGGCATTTTTTATTTCTATGTTTTTTTTTTTTTTTTTTTTTTTTTTTAAGAATCTGCTATAAGTGAAAATTATGAATTACAGAAAGCAGTAGACTACTGCAATAAAAATAACAGAGAGTAAAATTCCTAACGAAAATGAAACTCTGAACTTTGACCGGATCCGTAAAAATCAACTGAAAGCTTAAGTTCCAAGATAAGCTTGGAGGACCAATCAGAGGCAAGATTTCAACTTCGAAAATTTTACAATCCTCAGACAAAATTTTCTAACAAAACTAGAAAGGATTTTATTTTAATCGACTCGACAAATCAGAGCTCGAGGTTCTTACCAATCAGAGTTCGATTTCAGACAATCCATCTAAAATCCTGAGTCTAAGTCCTGAGCTTATAAGTCATAAAATATTAACGAAACTTAATAAAAAAATAAATAAATAATGCCAAAAAATAAAAAATATATACCAATAGTACAGCGTCTAGAATAAACAGTGTGGAAATCGCCTATAACCGTGATGTTAAATAATACTACAAAAATTAAGCTTCCCCAGATGTCACTGTGATCGATGACCTGATCGATGACCTGCTCAAATCGAAGACCTGATTGGCTTTTCCCAGTTTCGTCAGATTAGTCACGTGATCTGACACATAATTAACCAATAGGGAGTCTCGGTTTTGATGTCGTGACACTAGATTCGATTACAATGACATCCGGTGGCAGGCTTAATTTTTTTTTTACCATTTTATTTTAATTTATTTTTACAGAATGTGCTAGGTGGTACTACCATTATTATTTTATTTCTCTACCTCCCTACAACTACAAATTGAATCTTAATTACTGCTCCCCCAGTGCATATCATATGAGGTAAACAAAGATTTATTTACATTTTCACAAAGTGCAATGATCATTATCAAAGCACATTTCCTAGTCAGTAAATACTAAAACTGAACTTTTCAGGGACCAAATATTAAATTTTTTTTATATTTTTTACACTTTTTTTTTCTTTTTTCACTTTTTTCTTTTTAATTTAATTTTTTTTTTTCCCGTGCGAAGAATGGGTAGAACTGCTGAAAATACCTAATATCACAATTGCGACAAATGACGAATAAACTGAGCCCGCGTGCTTATATAGTTTCCATGTGTAAGTTTTATTTTTTATCTTCGCGATTTTTATTTTTTGGAAACTTATGAATGCTATATATAAACAGCTATATTTTGACTAAATTTAAAACCAAATATTGTATAATAAGAAAAATATTCGAAATTTAGATTTTTTTTTCTGCTTTTAGCTTTTTGGCAAGACTTATGAATTTATTTTACTTTAGTTAGTTTCTATATATTACTTTAAAAGGGTATTTTACTTATTTGAATACTTTTTAATGGGTTTCTTTTATTTGCTACAATACCGACTGTATTGTACATTGCATTAAATTTTACATGCAGAATATTTTAAGATCTTGACGATTCTTTATGTTAGCTGTACGTTATACATTTCATAACTACAGATTTCCTTGATTCAAATGTTGTTATTTTTCAGCATCATGATGCAGCTTTATTATAGAACTCCTTGGCAACTTTAAAATTTGTACCATTATGGAGATGAATTAAAATGGTTACGGTTTCTGCGTAAGTAAAGAACTTTCACCAAGAAGTTCCTATACTAAAGCTACTACAGCATCATTCAAAATATACAATCCCTTAAGTGACGGTCCCATATGTGACGGTATTTATTTTATAAACACGTAAAGGGTCTGAGGGGTTTGATCTTCAGCAGATGTGCTGCATTTGTTTATCATTTCCCACCACTGAATCTGCCTATACATTTTTCTACATCGATATATTGTGCTATTTTATGACTTCTGAATTTTATAAAATTGGCAAATATGCTAGACTAGAGCTTTGGGCCTTTGTACAATATACAATTTAAAAGCTGTCCACTAGAAATGGGTGCGGAGTCTTTAAATACCACCCTCAAATTAGGAGTTGTACTGTGGTCATTTATCACTCCATGATGAGCGAGGAAATAGTGAGGTTGAATATTTAGCTCTTCAGGAGTTACTAAATACGCGTGGCTCAATGCTGATTATTCAGTCATAAACGTAGAGTATTCCCTTTTAAAGATCGTTTCTCGATTGAATCAATTTTCAAGACGTTTGAAAACTTTAAGGGCACGATTGGCACTTTCGCTTAAATATTTGTTCGGTTCAAGAGGTAGTTTAACTGTATAACGTAAGCTTTCATCACGTTCGGTAGCGTCTCTAAAATTTATTTCAGCAGCATCCAAAGAGGAGGACTTTGATGATGGAAGTATATATCACGTGTTGAAGAAGTGACTAAGGTCACATTATTTTCTAAAGTTTTATTTTGAGATTTATCAGTTTGATAATTTATTACTCAACCACTGAGTAGAAATCCAAAAGTACTAGGAATGGCGCTTCGTTCTCCCTTTTTCCAAGGATAGTTGGGCCAGTTAATAGTTGGAAGAATATGCTGGCTCCAAGGAGGACATCGACCTCACTAAAGGACGCAAAATTGAAGTCAGCCATTTGGAGCTGCTTGGTGCGTGGCCATGATGATATTCACAAGTGAAAATTCGAAAGAGGGGCAGTAACCTGACGCATGACTAAGGGTTTTAAAAACTGAAATGGCTTAAAAAATCAAGGTGCGAATTCAATTTTGGTAAAATATAGGCAGGTTTCTGCTGACATGCCGTTAATCCCGATCAACCGATGTTATATGATAAATAAAGGCAAATTTAATTCATTTACAACCTTATAGGTAAGAAGAGAATTTTGAGACGCGCTATCAATTAGAGTCCATATCACTTGATCTGTGGGAGAACGGATTTTTATCATCGCGGTGGATGAAAGAACATTAGTGTGTTCACTTCCTGGAGGTGATTGAGAATTATTGGAAAAGGTGTCGGTGGGAATGTTGACTCACTGTTCTGCAGAATTTAAGGTATAGACGAGAACTGATGTATGGTGCAGTGAAGAACACACTTTACATTTGATATTAATGCGACACTGATTATCTGGATGAATACTACATAAACAATTCTCACACAGCAATTTATTTAGCGAATTTCCATTTTTCCTGCACATTCATACGATTAAATTTAGGGCATTTGAAAAGATGATGCACTTGAAGGTATTCGATGTACTTATCATCTTTGACCAAACACGAGTTACTAACACTGGTTTTTGGTTTTGGGGTAATTTCGTCTACAGGTTTTCTAAACGTGACCGATTTAGTGTCTATTTTAGACTGACCAACAGCTTCTTTTTCTAAGAATGTTCGAAAGGAATTGAGATCTGGGATAGTTTGAGTTTTTTCCAAACTCAGTTAACGTTGATTTCGTACCGCATTGTCGAGTTTGGTTAACATAAAATTCAAAAGAATTAAATGAATTAACGAATTTGACTCTAACCCGAGTGTAGGTAGATAACGAATTACTTCATTATACATATCTATAAGGTTTAAGAATGATTTCGTATCATCGGCTTTGTTTATTTTGATTGCAAAAATTTTATTGATTTGAGATAATGCCAACTGACGTTTATTCTCGAATTGATTACACAATATTTCCCAACAATGCTTCAGATTAGCGGGCTGCAAGGAAAACACACGAATTAATTTCCCCTAACACAAGCTTGGAGGCAAGCTTAAGATTCAAAATTGGAAAAGTTCCTTGAATGAGATCCATTGTTCAGAATCTCCATACAAAAAACGGAGATCTAAACGCAGTAAATTAATGTGAGAATTCTTGGAAGTTGCTCCCATTTCAAAGGGCTCTAAATTTTTAGTTTCGGTTTTACTTAAGGGAGATTTATTTTTTAACGTTATCAACGCCTCTAATAAAATGTCTCTATGCTTTAATAATGCATCGAAATTATCTTCCTGTTACTCTTCAGAAAAATCCGAAACTTATTCATTAATTTTCTTTTCTAATCAATTTACTTTTTCCTTAGGTACACTAATCCTATTTGAATCCTTATCATCGCATTTTTTTTTTATTTTTTGAACAATGAAATCGATTTCTCTACATTTTTATTCGATTTGAATAAGCGCTTTTGATTTTGGAAAAAACACACTATTTTCAGTATCATTAGTTTTAGGTTGATTTCTTTAGAAATCGACCTATTGCAATCACTTCGTTTCTCTCTCTCTCTCTCTATATATATATATATCTATCTATAACGAAAATTTTGTCATAACGATAACACCCGAAATAATACTCCAAATTGAACCAAATTTGGACGGTGAACTAATCTTATAAATATCTTGGATGAATCGTTAACCAAGTTGCTCCGACTTTTTGTTTTCAAGTGGCAGCCACTTGAAAATTTCAAACCGACATTGTAAAAAGCATATTTAAAGCAAGATTTCCTTGAATTTTGATGTAAATACAGGCCACATAAGGGTCTCGATGAAGTTTATTAATGAAGTTTATCCGCCATTTTTAATAAAGTGGCAGATATTTATGTTAAGTGGGACCACTTGAAATCAGGCCACCACTTGAAAATTTAAAACCATGATAACTTCCGAAATAATACTCCAAATGGAACCAAATTTGAACAGAGTCTTAACTTATGTTATAAATATCATAGATGAGTTGATTAACCAAATTGCTCCGCTATTTTGTTTTCAAGTGGAGACCACTTAAAAATTTCAAATTTAAATTGTAAAAAGCGTATTCCAAATTTTTTTGAATTTTGAATACAGATCACACAAGGATCTCAATGAAGTTTACTAATAAACTATATCCGCCATTTTTAAGGAAGTGGCAGATATCTTAAGTTAAGCGGGGCCACTTGAAATCAGGCTCCCACTTGAAAATTTAAAATCACGATAAATTTTGAAATAATACTCCAAATCGAACCAAATTTGGACAGTGATATTATTATATAATTATCTGGAATGTTTTCTCTGGGCAACTTGTCCCGACATCTTGTTTCTAAGTTCCAGCCACTTGAAATCACACTGCCACTTGAAAATATGCCATCACGATAATTTTTAAAATACTAAACTGATTCAAATAAAAGTTGGATAGTGAACTTATGGTTCAAATATCTAGGATAAGTTCATTTTGTGACTTGATCCGCAATTTTATTTCCAAGTGGCGGCCACTTGAAAATTTGTCATTATGTTAACTTTAGTAATACAGAATCAATTCTCATCAAATTTTGGTAGTGGATTTATCATTCAAATATCTCTTATAAGTTCGCTGGGCATCTCACTCTACATTTTTTTACAAGTGGTGCCACCTGAAAATTTCTTCTGACGATAATTTTTGAAATACTGATTTAATTTAAACTAGAACTGGACAGGGAACTTATCGTACAAATATTCTGCATTATTTCGATGGGCAAGTTGTTTTGCCATTTTCTTTCCACGTCGCAGCCACTTAGACTGCCAGTTGAAAATTTTTCCATAATAATAATTTTTGAAACACGGCACTGATTTAAACCACAGTTGGACAGTGAACCTATGCTTCAAATATCTTGGATGTGTTTGCTGGGAAACTTGTTCCACTGTATTGTTTCCAAGTGGCGGCCCCTTTAAAATTTGTTATCACAGTTACTTTAGAAATACTTAATCAATTAAAATCAAAGTTGAAAAATGGATTTAACATTCAAACAACAAAGATCTAGAAAATTCACATAACTCGTGAACCAATCACGCTATTGCGTCCATCTTTGGTATATCGACAATAAGTATTTTCTCGTCAAAAGTCACCAAAAAAGGCGCCATAGGGTAAAAGTCGCTAAATTTGGCGCAAAATCCATTACCTGCGTTACTGGATCTTTTTAATGTGTTTTTAAGGAAAAATTAGGCTATTTTAATGCTAAAAAAAAACTAGAAAATTCAGAAAACTAACATTTTATCAACTTACTAAGCCTCCTTGAAAGAATATCTACAAAATATATATATATATATTTTTTTTTTCAAATTTGCAACGATATCTTAGATGAGCAACTTTCTCTGCCATTTTGATCGAAGTGGCAGCCACTTAATTTTTCAACACGATGACTTTTGAGATTTTGAATTAATTCTAACTATATGTGTACAGTAGACTTACCTCACAAATACATTTCATATATTTGTCAACTTAACCCACCATTTTGTTTCCAAGCGCCTGCCACTTGAAAATTTTAAATTCACAAAAAATGTATTTATGAACCGATTTGCTTAAAACTCCATATGTGCATAGCCTACATCAATATTTCTACCAAGTGAATTAATAATTTGTAGCCGCCATTTTGAAACAAAATAACGGCTACTTGATAAGGAAAAAGAAACCATCCTACCCTTCCGAATAAGCCGGAAGGACTTGTTTAAGTTAGATTTATTCTTATCCATGTTTAATAAAACGATTCACTCTTTACAATTAAAACAAAAGCAACATTTTCAGAAAGAAAGTAAAAGTAACGGATTACTTAATTCCACTTACGAATTAAGAACAATAACTAAGTAACACTTCAAAGAAAAAACAAAGTTACGTGTTTTTGTTACGTTTTAATAAAAAAGCTTACAATTAAATCAAAAGGTACATTTTATAATAACATTTGGAATTAAAAATAACTTATGAAATATGATTAATTTTGCGATTAGATTATTTTTATCTGCAGAACAGTTGCAACAATACCCAAATCGTAGCCAGAAATCAATAAGCAAAAAACACAACCTTTTTTTTAGATAATAAATACTTTATAATGCATAAAATCACCGCAGTGGGGACCCGGTGTGAGTTTTTCCTGATCAGAAATGACATTGTTTTAGGGGGCACGAAGGATCAGGGAAGGAATACGCACGCGCAACACGTGCATCCCTTAACTTGTGCGCACTGCGCGCGCCTGAACAGCACTGCTGAAGACAGTGGGAACCCGGTCCGACTTTTTACCCGATGAGAAATGATTTTTTTAATTTTCTTTTCTTATAATAAATATTTGATTTGAAAAGGAATATGTGCGCGCTGCGCACGTATACCTTCACACGTGCGCGTGCAGCGCGTATGGGTCTGCGCGGCCGAAGGCATAAAATCACCCCAGTGGGGACGTGTGAGATTTACCCAATCAGAAATGATTTTTTTAGGGGGCACGAAGGGTCAGAGAAGGAATACGCTGGCGCATCATGCACAGGACTCCGGTGCAGAAGGCAATGGCAACCCGGGGTGACTTTTTATCCGAAATGATTTTTTTTTTTTCTATTCTTAAGACTAAAAGTTACTGTTAGTGATTCATTTAAAAATACTGACCTGCTAGTAATATATTATTACTTGAAGTACAAGTTAGAGTATACGAGTGTAGAATAGATTCAATTAGAATTCTCCGCAGAGCGGAGCACGATGAACACCTGAAAAGTCAATAAGAAAATAAACACAGTTCTGCTCCGGTCAGAAAACCGAGAAAGTTCATAAACAAAAGTCTGCTACAGCCATCTGGTGGCGATTGATTGAGTCAAAACGGTTTTTTTTTTTTTCATTTTTCATATGTGTAAAAAGCTGGAAAAATTATTAAGGCCACATAAGATATCATTTAAAACAACAGCTTATAATCTAAAAAATTCGTGTTATTTTCAGTTAATTTAATCATTTTTGAGATTATAAAAAAAAATAAATAAATAAATAAATAAAGTCTGGGAAAAAAGTACAAGATAATTATAAATACATATTGAAATATTATGCATTTTCAGTTTAAATAAATCTATAAAAATATTTCAAAAAATATAATTACTTTTTTTTTCTTGCGATTCACATTTTTCTTTAATACATGTAGAAAACTGGAAGAAATAATACACATTGATAGTATTAAAAAATTGCTCATAATCTAAAAATTTGCCCTTCTTTTCAATTAACTCTGAATCATTCTCGATGTCATAGATTTAGAAAATTTCTTCAAAGTGTCTTTTGGTATGCTTTTCCAGCTCTTTTCAATAGCCATTCTCAGCTCACATACGGTGTTGTAAGTTTTCTTATTTTCATAAATGGGTCGTTCATTGTAAATGTGAATTATGTGCTTGTAAATGGATTTTGAAATAACGAGCTTTTTACAAATTTGTGTGTAGATTCAGTAAATGTTTAACCATTTTTTAGTGTTTAATGCAAATCAAAATTATAAAAAATTATAAATTATAAGAAAAATAATTTGAAGTAACTTACAAATTTCAATAATGAATATTTAGAAGTTTTGGTTTTCTGAAAAAAAAAAAAAACAAGTAATGCCATGGGATTTTAACCTTTTGAAAGGAGCTGTGACAGCATCTGTCACGCTTCACCATAGTATTTCGTAAGAGCTCCTTTCAAAAGGTTAATGCAATTATTGGAATTTCTTCACTTTTAAAATGAAATATATGATTAAATGTCCTACAATTAAAAAAAATATACACATTTAAAAAATATGGAGTTACACCACTTTTACAATGAACCATTCAAATGTCACCAATCAGAATGCCTCATAAATTTTCTATTGGGTTCAGGTCAGGGCTTCTTGATGGCCAATCAAGCTCTTGTACATGATTAGCATTTCATCAAGATAATGCACCAATACACCCATCAAGCTCCAAAAATCCTGGTTTCAATCTAATCATGTCCAAGTGCTTGAATGGCCATCAAGAAGCGCTGACCTGAACCCAATAGAAAATTTATGGGACATTCTGCTTGGTGACATTTATGGAAATGGGCAAACTTACAACCCGTAAGTGAGCTGAATATCGCCATCCAAACAGCTGGGAAAGCATACCAAAAAACACTTTGAAGAAACTTTCTAAATCTATGACCTCGAGAATGATCCAGTTAATTGAAAAGAAGGGTAAATTTTTGCATTATTAGTAGTTTTTTTTTTTTTTTTTTATAATATCTTATGTGTATTATTTCTACCAGTTTTCTACATGTATTAAAGAAAAAATGTATTGTAAAATAAAAAGTGATTTTAATTTTTGAACTATTTTTATAGATTTATTTAAAACTGCCATTCATTACATTGTGTTTGAAAATGCATAAAATTTCAATACTTATTTGTAAATATTTTAAAGATTTTTAACAGACTTTACTTTTTTTGCAATTTTATAATCTCAAAAATGATTAAATTAACTGAAAATAAGTCGACGTTTTTAGATTATTAGCTGTTTATTTTTTAATATTTATATAACCTTAATATTTTTTCCAGCTTTTTACACATATATATAAAAAGAAAATAAATATTAATATAACAAATAAGTTAATTTTTTGCAAAACTTTTATAGATATAATTAAAATTGCCTTTACTTGTGTTTATAGATATAGTAATAAGACATAGATTGATCAGCGGGGGCAAAAAAGTGATGCCTTTTTTTCTCAGGGAAAGACGGCCATTTTACTCTCTTTTGGATGTCTTTCCCTGAGTGAATATACACTGGACTACACACAGATAATTTAGCAAATAAAATTTATGAATATTTTATGTACTAAAGATGAATGAAAAAACTCCAGATACTCATTTTTCTTTCTCTCTTTTCTTCTTCTTTTCCTCTTTTTTTTTTTTTTTTTTTTTTTTTTTTTTTTTTGTATGGAATAACGACATTTAATGAAATTTATCGTTTCCGTTTTACTATTTCTGTCTGGTTAATAGTTTTTTTTTGGTCAAAAAAACTATTGGACTTATCCTCCTCTTTTCAGATATTCGAGTTAACCCTTTAACTGCCAATCGCAATACAGTCGATAACAAAAGTGTCCAAACACTAGCAAAAATTTCTATATAAAAAAAGTACACTTCATACGGTTTTGGTTAATAAATCCTTATCGAATCCTGTTCTTAGACTGACTAATCTTCAAGAAAATTTGCGTTAACCTTTTAACGGCCAGTCACAACATATAGCAGAAATTAGGTTTACTCGGAAATGGAGCGCGGACAGGTGGGCAATCAGACAGGGAGAAAAACTAATTAATGTCATAATATTTTCTTAAACCTAGTACGAAAGTGTAAGAAACGCTTAACACAACTAAAAATGCAATTCTAGCAATTTCGAATTATAGCCCCTAATATGAACGAAATTCGACTAAACTTGCATTCAGTTGGACCTTGACCTAAACTGGTGCTGATTAGGTCTGGGAATCAAATTGGGCCAGTGGATTGGTTATATGCATCACACACCCACTGTGACTTTCCCCATCTTTCGTCCCTTAGGTTCGGGGGTGTAGAGAAAACACAACAAGAACACCTCTATTCCAAATTACCTCAGGAAATGAATTTTTGGTTTGGGTTGCATTTATGTGTACCTATACCACAATAAAGGCATTTTGAGGAAATTCTTCCGTCCCTAAAGGTGTCAAAGGTGATAAAAAACACCTTTCCAAGCGAAATAATAAAATAACAATAAGGCGAAATATACACCGTGAAATACCACTCATTAACTCATTCATTTAAACCTTAAAGGTGTGAAAGGGGGTGGAGTGTTTAGTAGCTCTAGTCGTTCCCTGCATGGAAAATGGCAGTGTTTTCTATTAAAACCTTTAGTTTGCAAAACGTTTCCTCCCACACCCTAATCTAGGTAAAAGGTGAAAATCTTCTAAAATTTGACCGTGAAGGGTGGTGAAAGGGGCGTCTGGCATATATACATTCGTTCTTCACAAGTGAAAAATAACAGTGGTTTCCAATATATATTTTTTCAACATATTTAAATAAACTGGGTCTTGATCAGAATATACAATCCCTTGCTAATACGTCAAATTAATTTACTTTTTAGGACTGAGGGCCTATTAGTCTCAATCTGGGATTTTTGCGTTGTCGATTTCGATAGTTGGCCATTTGTCGAAATCTAAAATTTATCGAAAATATAATTGAATAATTTGAAAGCGATGTTATAATTTGAAAAAAAAAAAAAAACTAATAGTCCTCCGTCCTAAACTAAATTCTGCTTTTGCCAGAATTTCATCAAAATCTTTTTTTTATTATTATTATTGAAAGAAAAAGAAAAGAAAATTAATAATAATTAGTATCGTTACAAGCGATATCGAAAAAGTTTTTTTTAAAATAATTTTGAATTAGGAAATAAAAAGTGCGCGTGAAATAATATGAAATAAAAATAAGTAAAAAAATGAATTTAATGATTTAATGTTTTTGTTTTTCGGGGGCTGCTCATGCATATAAAAAATGCGTATTAAAACGAGTCGAAGAAGGAAGCGAAATAAGTATCGAGTTATATTACGATAAAACGATATATAATATGATACGATATATTAGACATATCGTCCGGGGTTAGTAGGCATTTTTTTTTTCTATGTTTTTTTTTTTTTTTTTTTTTTAAGAATCTGCTATAAGTGAAAATTATGAATTACAGAAAGCAGTAGACTACTGCAATAAAAATAACAGAGAGTAAAATTCCTAACGAAAATGAAACTCTGAACTTTGACCGGATCCGTAAAAATCAACTGAAAGCTTAAGTTCCAAGATAAGCTTGGAGGACCAATCAGAGGCAAGATTTCAACTTCGAAAATTTTACAATCCTCAGACAAAATTTTCTAACAAAACTAGAAAGGATTTTATTTTAATCGACTCGACAAATCAGAGCTCGAGGTTCTTACCAATCAGAGTTCGATTTCAGACAATCCATCTAAAATCCTGAGTCTAAGTCCTGAGCTTATAAGTCATAAAATATTAACGAAACTTAATAAAAAAATAAATAAATAATGCCAAAAAATAAACAATATATACCAATAGTACAGCGTCTAGAATAAACAGTGTGGAAATCGCCTATAACCGTGATGTTAAATAATACTACAAAAATTAAGCTTCCCCAGATGTCACTGTGATCGATGACCTGATCGATGACCTGCTCAAATCGACGACCTGATTGGCTTTTCCCAGTTTCGTCAGATTAGTCACGTGATCTGACACATAATTAACCAATAGGGAGTCTCGGTTTTGATGTCGTGACACTAGCTTCGATTACAATGACATCCGGTGGCAGGCTTAATTTTTTTTGTACCATTTTATTTTAATTTATTTTTACAGAATGTGCTAGGTGGTACTACCATTATTATTTTATTTCTCTACCTCCCTACAACTACAAATTGAATCTTAATTACTGCTCCCCCAGTGCATATCGTATGAGGTAAACAAAGATTTATTTACATTTTCACAAAGTGCAATGATCATTATCAAAGCACATTTCCTAGTCAGTAAATACTAAAACTGAACTTTTCAGGGACCAAATATTAAATTTTTTTAATATTTTTTACACTTTTTTTTTCTTTTTTCACTTTTTTCTTTTTTTCTTTTTAATTTAATTTTTTTTTTCCCGTGCGAAGAATGGGTAGAACTGCTGAAAATACCTAATATCACAATTGCGACAAATGACGAATAAACTGAGCCCGCGTGCTTATATAGTTTCCATGTGTAAGTTTTATTTTTTATCTTCGCGATTTTTATTTTTTGGAAACTTATGAATGCTATATAAAAACAGCTATATTTTGACTAAATTTAAAACCAAATATTGTATAATAAGAAAAATATTCGAAATTTAGATTTTTTTTTTCTGCTTTTAGCTTTTTGGCAAGACTTATGAATTTATTTTACTTTAGTTAGTTTCTATATATTACTTTAAAAGGGTATTTTACTTATTTGAATACTTTTTAATGGGTTTCTTTTATTTGCTACAATACCGACTGTATTGTACATTGCATTAAATTTTACATGCAGAATATTTTAAGATCTTGACGATTCTTTATGTTAGCTGTACGTTATACATTTCATAACTACAGATTTCCTTGATTCAAATGTTGTTATTTTTCAGCATCATGATGCAGCTTTATTATAGAACTCCTTGGCAACTTTAAAATTTGTACCATTATGGAGATGAATTAAAATGGTTACGGTTTCTGCGTAAGTAAAGAACTTTCACCAAGAAGTTCCTATACTAAAGCTACTACAGCATCATTCAAAATATACAATCCCTTAAGTGACGGTCCCATATGTGACGGTATTTATTTTATAAACACGTAAAGGGTCTGAGGGGTTTGATCTTCAGCAGATGTGCTGCATTTGTTTATCATTTCCCACCACTGAATCTGCCTATACATTTTTCTACATAGATATATTGTGCTATTTTATGACTTCTGAATTTTATAAAATTGGCAAATATGCTAGACTAGAGCTTTGGGCCTTTGTACAATATACAATTTAAAAGCTGTCCACTAGAAATGGGTGCGGAGTCTTTAAATACCACCCTCAAATTAGGAGTTGTACTGTGGTCATTTATCACTCTATGATGAGCGAGGAAATAGTGAGGTTGAATATTTAGCTCTTCAGGAGTTACTAAATACGCGTGGCTCAATGCTGATTATTCAGTCATAAACGTAGAGTATTCCCTTTTAAAGATCGTTTCTCGATTGAATCAATTTTCAAGACGTTTGAAAACTTTAAGGGCACGATTGGCACTTTCGCTTAAATATTTGTTCGGTTCAAGAGGTAGTTTAACTGTATAACGTATGCTTTCATCACGTTCGGTAGCGTCTCTAAAATTTATTTCAGCAGCATCCAAAGAGGAGGACTTTGATGATGGAAGTATATATCACGTGTTGAAGAAGTGACTAAGGTCACATTATTTTCTAAAGTTTTATTTTGAGATTTATCAGTTTGATAATTTATTACTCAACCACTGAGTAGAAATCCAAAAGTACTAGGAATGGCGCTTCGTTCTCCCTTTTTCCAAGGATAGTTGGGCCAGTTAATAGTTGGAAGAATATGCTGGCTCCAAGGAGGACATCGACCTCACTAAAGGACGCAAAATTGAAGTCAGCCATTTGGAGCTGCTTGGTGCGTGGCCATGATGATATTCACAAGTGAAAATTCGAAAGAGGGGCAGTAACCTGACGCATGACTAAGGGTTTTAAAAACTGAAATGGCTTAAAAAATCAAGGTGCGAATTCAATTTTGGTAAAATATAGGCAGGTTTCTGCTGACATGCCGTTAATCCCGATCAACTGATGTTATATGATAAATAAAGGCAAATTTAATTCATTTACAACCTTATAGGTAAGAAGAGAATTTTGAGACGCGCTATCAATTAGAGTCCATATCACTTGATCTGTGGGAGAACGGATTTTTATCATCGCGGTGGATGAAAGAACATTAGTGTGTTCACTTCCTGGAGGTGATTGAGAATTATTGGAAAAGGTGTCGGTGGGAATGTTGACTCACTGTTCTGCAGAATTTAAGGTATAGACGAGAACTGATGTATGGTGCAGTGAAGAACACACTTTACATTTGATATTAATGCGACACTGATTATCTGGATGAATACTACATAAACAATTCTCACACAGCATTATTTATTTAGCGAATTTCCATTTTTCCTGCACATTCATACGATTAAATTTAGGGCATTTGAAAAGATGATGCACTTGAAGGTATTCGATGTACTTATCATCTTTGACCAAACACGAGTTACTAACACTGGTTTTTGGTTTTGGGGTAATTTCGTCTACAGGTTTTCTAAACGTGACCGATTTAGTGTCTATTTTAGACTGACCAACAGCTTCTTTTTCTAAGAATGTTCGAAAGGAATTGAGATCTGGGATAGTTTGAGTTTTTTCCAAACTCAGTTAACGTTGATTTCGTACCGCATTGTCGAGTTTGGTTAACATATAATTCAAAAGAATTAAATGAATTAACGAATTTGACTCTAACCCGAGTGTAGGTAGATAACGAATTACTTCATTATACATATCTATAAGGTTTAAGAATGATTTCGTATCATCGGCTTTGTTTATTTTGATTGCAAAAATTTTATTGATTTGAGATAATGCCAACTGACGTTTATTCTCGAATTGATTACACAATATTTCCCAACAATGCTTCAGATTAGCGGGCTGCAAGGAAAACACACGAATTACTTTCCCCTAACACAAGCTTGGAGGCAAGCTTAAGATTCAAAATTGGAAAAGTTCCTTGAATGAGATCCATTGTTCAGAATCTCCATAAAAAAAACGGAGATCTAAACGCAGTAAATTAATGTGAGAATTCTTGGAAGTTGCTCCCATTTCAAAGGGCTCTAAATTTTTAGTTTCGGTTTTACTTAAGGGAGATTTATTTTTTAACGTTATCAACGCCTCTAATAAAATGTCTCTATGCTTTAATAATGCATCGAAATTATCTTCCTGTTACTCTTCAGAAAAATCCGAAACTTATTCATTAATTTTCTTTTCTAATCAATTTACTTTTTCCTTAGGTACACTAATCCTATTTGAATCCTTATCATCGCATTTTTTTTTTATTTTTTGAACAATGAAATCGATTTCTCTACATTTTTATTCGATTTGAATAAGCGCTTTTGATTTTGGAAAAAACACACTATTTTCAGTATCATTAGTTTTAGGTTGATTTCTTTAGAAATCGACCTATTGCAATCACTTCGTTTCTCTCTCTCTCTCTATATATATATCTATCTATAACGAAAATTTTGTCATCACGATAACTCCCGAAATAATACTCCAAATTGAACCAAATTTGGACGGTGAACTAATCTTATAAATATCTTGGATGAATCGTTAACCAAGTTGCTCCGACTTTTTGTTTTCAAGTGGCAGCCACTTGAAAATTTCAAACCGACATTTTAAAAAGCATATTTAAAGCAAGATTTCCTTGAATTTTGATGTAAATACAGGCCACATAAGGGTCTCGATGAAGTTTATTAATGAAGTTTATCCGCCATTTTTAATAAAGTGGCAGATATTTATGTTAAGTGGGACCACTTGAAATCTGGCTACCACTTGAAAATTTAAAATCACTATAATTTCCGAAATAATACTCCAAATCGAACCAAATTTAGACAGTGTGTTAACTTATCTTATAAATATCTTAGATAGGTTTATTAACCAAGTTGCTCAGCCATTTTGTTTTCAAGTGGAGACCACTTGAAAATTTCAAATTCAAATTGTAAAAAGCGTATTCCGAAATTGTTTGAAATTTGAAATAAATATAGACCACATAAGGGTCTCAATGATGTTTATTAATGAAATTTATCCGTAATTTTTAATAAAGTGGTAGATATCTTAAGTTAAGCGGGGCCACTTGAAATCACGCTATCACTTGGAAAATTAAAATCACAACAACTTCTCAAATAATACTCCAAAACGAACCAAATTTGGAGAGTGTCTTAACTTATCTAATAAATAACTTAGATGAATTTGTTAACCAAGTTGTTCCGCCATTTTGTTTTCAAGTGGAGACCTCTTGAAAATTTAAAATTCAAATTGTAAAAAGCGTATTTCTTTTTTTTTTTTTTTTTTAATGTATACATAGATTATATAAGTGTCTCAAATAAATTTATCAATGAACTTTATCCGCCATTTTTAATAAAGTGGCGGATATCTTAAGATAAGCGAGACCACTTGAAATCAGGCCACCACTTGAAAATTTAAAACCATGATAACTTCCGAAATAATACTCCAAATGGAACCAAATTTGAACAGAGTCTTAACTTATGTTATAAATATCATAGATGAGTTGATTAACCAAATTGCTCCGCTATTTTGTTTTCAAGTGGAGACCACTTAAAAATTTCAAATTTAAATTGTAAAAAGCGTATTCCAAATTTTTTTGAATTTTGAATACAGATCACACAAGGATCTCAATGAAGTTTACTAATAAACTATATCCGCCATTTTTAAGGAAGTGGCAGATATCTTAAGTTAAGCGGGGCCACTTGAAATCAGGCTCCCACTTGAAAATTTAAAATCACGATAAATTTTGAAATAATACTCCAAATCGAACCAAATTTGGACAGTGATATTATTATATAATTATCTGGAATGTTTTCTCTGGGCAACTTGTCCCGACATCTTGTTTCTAAGTTCCAGCCACTTGAAATCACACTGCCACTTGAAAATATACCATCACGATAATTTTTAAAATACTAAACTGATTCAAATAAAAATTGGATAGTGAACTTATGGTTCAAATATCTAGGATAAGTTCATTTTGTGACTTGATCCGCAATTTTATTTCCAAGTGGCGGCCACTTGAAAATTTGTCATTATGTTAACTTTAGTAATACAGAATCAATTCTCATCAAATTTTGGTAGTGGATTTATCATTCAAATATCTCTTATAAGTTCGCTGGGCATCTCACTCTACATTTTTTTACAAGTGGTGCCACCTGAAAATTTCTTCTGACGATAATTTTTGAAATACTGATTTAATTTAAACTAGAACTGGACAGGGAACTTATCGTACAAATATTCTGCATTATTTCGATGGGCAAGTTGTTTTGCCATTTTCTTTCCACGTCGCAGCCACTTAGACTGCCAGTTGAAAATTTTTCCATAATAATAATTTTTGAAACACGGCACTGATTTAAACCACAGTTGGACAGTGAACCTATGCTTCAAATATCTTGGATGTGTTTGCTGGGAAACTTGTTCCACTGTATTGTTTCCAAGTGGCGGCCCCTTTAAAATTTGTTATCACAGTTACTTTAGAAATACTTAATCAATTAAAATCAAAGTTGAAAAATGGATTTAACATTCAAACAACAAAGATCTAGAAAATTCACATAACTCGTGAACCAATCACGCTATTGCGTCCATCTTTGGTATATCGACAATAAGTATTTTCTCGTCAAAAGTCACCAAAAAAGGCGCCATAGGGTAAAAGTCGCTAAATTTGGCGCAAAATCCATTACCTGCGTTACTGGATCTTTTTAATGTGTTTTTAAGGAAAAATTAGGCTATTTTAATGCTAAAAAAAAACTAGAAAATTCAGAAAACTAACATTTTATCAACTTACTAAGCCTCCTTGAAAGAATATCTACAAAATATATATATATATATTTTTTTTTTTTCAAATTTGCAACGATATCTTAGATGAGCAACTTTCTCTGCCATTTTGATCGAAGTGGCAGCCACTTAATTTTTCAACACGATGACTTTTGAGATTTTGAATTAATTCTAACTATATGTGTACAGTAGACTTACCTCACAAATACATTTCATATATTTGTCAACTTAACCCACCATTTTGTTTCCAAGCGCCTGCCACTTGAAAATTTTAAATTCACAAAAAATGTATTTATGAACCGATTTGCTTAAAACTCCATATGTGCATAGCCTACATCAATATTTCTACCAAGTGAATTAATAATTTGTAGCCGCCATTTTGAAACAAAATAACGGCTACTTGATAAGGAAAAAGAAACCATCCTACCCTTCCGAATAAGCCGGAAGGACTTGTTTAAGTTAGATTTATTCTTATCCATGTTTAATAAAACGATTCACTCTTTACAATTAAAACAAAAGCAACATTTTCAGAAAGAAAGTAAAAGTAACGGATTACTTAATTCCACTTACGAATTAAGAACAATAACTAAGTAACACTTCAAAGAAAAAACAAAGTTACGTGTTTTTGTTACGTTTTAATAAAAAAGCTTACGATTAAATCAAAAGGTACATTTTATAATAACATTTGGAATTAAAAATAACTTATGAAATATGATTAATTTTGCGATTAGATTATTTTTATCTGCAGAACAGTTGCAACAATACCCAAATCGTAGCCAGAAATCAATAAGCAAAAAACACAACCTTTTTTTTAGATAATAAATACTTTATAATGCATAAAATCACCGCAGTGGGGACCCGGTGTGAGTTTTTCCTGATCAGAAATGACATTTTTTTAGGGGGCACGAAGGATCAGGGAAGGAATACGCACGCGCAACACGTGCATCCCTTAACTTGTGCGCACTGCGCGCGCACTGAACAGCACTGCCGAAGACAGTGGGAACCCGGTCCGACTTTTTACCCGATGAGAAATGATTTTTTTAATTTTCTTTTCTTATAATAAATATTTGATTTGAAAAGGAATATGTGCGCGCTGCGCACGTATACCTTCACACGTGCGCGTGCAGCGCGTATGGGTCTGCGCGGCCGAAGGCATAAAATCACCCCAGTGGGGACGTGTGAGATTTACCCAATCAGAAATGATTTTTTTAGGGGGCACGAAGGGTCAGAGAAGGAATACGCTGGCGCATCATGCACAGGACTCCGGTGCAGAAGGCAATGGCAACCCGGGGTGACTTTTTATCCGAAATGATTTTTTTTTTTTCTATTCTTAAGAATAAAAGTTACTGTTAGTGATTCATTTAAAAATACTGACCTGCTAGTAATATATTATTACTTGAAGTACAAGTTAGAGTATACGAGTGTAGAATAGATTCAATTAGAATTCTCCGCAGAGCGGAGCACGATGAACACCTGAAAAGTCAATAAGAAAATAAACACAGTTCTGCTCCGATCAGAAAACCGAGAAAGTTCATAAACAAAAGTCTGCTACAGCCATCTGGTGGCGATTGATTGAGTCAAAACGGTTTTTTTTTTTTTCATTTTTCATATGTGTAAAAAGCTGGAAAAATTATTAAGGCCACATAAGATATCATTTAAAACAACAGCTTATAATCTAAAAAATTCGTGTTATTTTCAGTTAATTTAATCATTTTTGAGATTATAAAAAAAAATAAATAAATAAATAAATAAAGTCTGGGAAAAAAGTACAAGATAATTATAAATACATATTGAAATATTATGCATTTTCAGTTTAAATAAATCTATAAAAATATTTCAAAAAATATAATTACTTTTTTTTTTTTTGCGATTCACATTTTTCTTTAATACATGTAGAAAACTGGAAGAAATAATACACATTGTTAGTATTAAAAAATTGCTCATAATCTAAAAATTTGCCCTTCTTTTCAATTAACTCTGAATCATTCTCGATGTCATAGATTTAGAAAATTTCTTCAAAGTGTCTTTTGGTATGCTTTTCCAGCTCTTTTCAATAGTCATTCTCAGCTCACATACGGTGTTGTAAGTTTTCTTATTTTCATAAATGGGTCGTTCATTGTAAATGTGAATTATGTGCTTGTAAATGGATTTTGAAATAACGAGCTTTTTACAAATTTGTGTGTAGATTCAGTAAATGTTTAACCATTTTTTAGTGTTTAATGCAAATCAAAATTATAAAAAATTATAAATTATAAGAAAAATAATTTGAAGTAACTTACAAATTTCAATAATGAATATTTAGAAGTTTTGGTTTTCTGAAAAAAAAAAAAACAAGTAATGCCATGGGATTTTAACCTTTTGAAAGGAGCTGTGACAGCATCTGTCACGCTTCACCATAGTATTTCGTAAGAGCTCCTTTCAAAAGGTTAATGCAATTATTGGAATTTCTTCACTTTTAAAATGAAATATATGATTAAATGTCCTACAATTAAAAAAAATATACACATTTAAAAAATATGGAGTTACACCACTTTTACAATGAACCATTCAAATGTCACCAATCAGAATGCCTCATAAATTTTCTATTGGGTTCAGGTCAGGGCTTCTTGATGGCCAATCAAGCTCTTGTACATGATTAGCATTTCATCAAGATAATGCACCAATACACCCATCAAGCTCCAAAAATCCTGGTTTCAAGCTAATCATGTCCAAGTGCTTGAATGGCCATCAAGAAGCCCTGACCTGAACCCAATAGAAAATTTATGGGACATTCTGCTTGGTGACATTTATGGAAATGGGCAAACTTACAACCCGTAAGTGAGCTGAATATCGCCATCCAAACAGCTGGGAAAGCATACCAAAAAACACTTTGAAGAAACTTTCTAAATCTATGACCTCGAGAATGATCCAGTTAATTGAAAAGAAGGGTAAATTTTTGCATTATTAGTAGTTTTTTTTTTTTTTTTTATAATATCTTATGTGTATTATTTCTACCAGTTTTCTACATGTATTAAAGAAAAAATGTATTGTAAAATAAAAAGTGATTTTAATTTTTGAACTATTTTTATAGATTTATTTAAAACTGCCATTCATTACATTGTGTTTGAAAATGCATAAAATTTCAATACTTATTTGTAAATATTTTAAAGATTTTTAACAGACTTTACTTTTTTTGCAATTTTATAATCTCAAAAATGATTAAATTAACTGAAAATAAGTCGACGTTTTTAGATTATTAGCTGTTTATTTTTTAATATTTATATAACCTTAATATTTTTTCCAGCTTTTTACACATATATATAAAAAGAAAATAAATATTAATATAACAAATAAGTTAATTTTTTGCAAAACTTTTATAGATATAATTAAAATTGCCTTTACTTGTGTTTATAGATATAGTAATAAGACATAGATTGATCAGCGGGGGCAAAAAAGTGATGCCCTTTTTTCTCAGGGAAAGACGGCCATTTTACTCTCTTTTGGATGTCTTTCCCTGAGTGAATATACACTGGACTACACACAGATAATTTAGCAAATAAAATTTATGAATATTTTATGTACTAAAGATGAATGAAAAAACTCCAGATACTCATTTTTCTTTCTCTCTTTTCTTCTTCTTTTCCTCTTTTTTTTTTTTTTTTTTTTTTTGTATGGAATAACGACATTTAAAGAAATTTATCGTTTCCGTTTTACTATTTCTGTCTGGTTAATAGTTTTTTTTTGGTCAAAAAAACTATTGGACTTATCCTCCTCTTTTCAGATATTCGAGTTAACCCTTTAACTGCCAATCGCAATACAGTCGATAACAAAAGTGTCCAAACACTAGCAAAAATTTCTATATAAAAAAAGTACACTTCATACGGTTTTGGTTAATAAATCCTTATCGAATCCTGTTCTTAGACTGACTAATCTTCAAGAAAATTTGCGTTAACCTTTTAACGGCCAGTCACAACATATAGCAGAAATTAGGTTTACTCGGAAATGGAGCGCGGACAGGTGGGCAAGCAGACAGGGAGAAAAACTAATTAATGTCATAATATTTTCTTAAACCTAGTACGAAAGTGTAAGAAACGCTTAACACAACTAAAAATGCAATTCTAGCAATTTCGAATTATAGCCCCTAATATGAACGAAATTCGACTAAACTTGCATTCAGTTGGACCTTGACCTAAACTGGTGCTGATTAGGTCTGGGAATCAAATTGGGCCAGTGGATTGGTTATATGCATCACACACCCACTGTGACTTTCCCCATCTTTCGTCCCTTAGGTTCGGGGGTGTAGAGAAAACACAACAAGAACACCTCTATTCCAAATTACCTCAGGAAATGAATTTTTGGTTTGGGTTGCATTTATGTGTACCTATACCACAATAAAGGCATTTTGAGGAAATTCTTCCGTCCCTAAAGGTGTCAAAGGTGATAAAAAACACCTTTCCAAGCGAAATAATAAAATAACAATAAGGCGAAATATACACCGTGAAATACCACTCATTAACTCATTCATTTAAACCTTAAAGGTGTGAAAGGGGGTGGAGTGTTTAGTAGCTCTAGTCGTTCCCTGCATGGAAAATGGCAGTGTTTTCTATTAAAACCTTTAGTTTGCAAAACGTTTCCTCCCACACCCTAATCTAGGTAAAAGGTGAAAATCTTCTAAAATTTGACCGTGAAGGGTGGTGAAAGGGGCGTCTGGCATATATACATCCGTTCTTCACAAGTGAAAAATAACAGTGGTTTCCAATATATATTTTTTCAACATATTTAAATAAACTGGGTCTTGATCAGAATATACAATCCCTTGCTAATACGTCAAATTAATTTACTTTTTAGGACTGAGGGCCTATTAGTCTCAATCTGGGATTTTTGCGTTGTCGATTTCGATAGTTGGCCATTTGTCGAAATCTAAAATTTATCGAAAATATAATTGAATAATTTGAAAGCGATGTTATAATTTGAAAAAAAAAAAAAAAAAAAAAAAAAAAAACTAATAGTCCTCCGTCCTAAACTAAATTCTGCTTTTGCCAGAATTTCATCAAAATCTTTTTTTTATTATTATTATTGAAAGAAAAAGAAAAGAAAATTAATAATAATTAGTATCGTTACAAGCGATATCGAAAAAGTTTTTTTTTAAATAATTTTGAATTAGGAAATAAAAAGTGCGCGTGAAATAATATGAAATAAAAATAAGTAAAAAAATGAATTTAATGATTTAATGTTTTTGTTTTTCGGGGGCTGCTCATGCATATAAAAAATGCGTATTAAAACGAGTCGAAGAAGGAAGCGAAATAAGTATCGAGTTATATTACGATAAAACGATATATAATATGATACGATATATTAGACATATCGTCCGGGGTTAGTAGGCATTTTTTTTTTCTATGTTTTTTTTTTTTTTTTTTTTTTTTTTTTAAGAATCTGCTATAAGTGAAAATTATGAATTACAGAAAGCAGTAGACTACTGCAATAAAAATAACAGAGAGTAAAATTCCTAACGAAAATGAAACTCTGAACTTTGACCGGATCCGTAAAAATCAACTGAAAGCTTAAGTTCCAAGATAAGCTTGGAGGACCAATCAGAGGCAAGATTTCAACTTCGAAAATTTTACAATCCTCAGACAAAATTTTCTAACAAAACTAGAAAGGGTTTTATTTTAATCGACTCGACAAATCAGAGCTCGAGGTTCTTACCAATCAGAGTTCGATTTCAGACAATCCATCTAAAATCCTGAGTCTAAGTCCTGAGCTTATAAGTCATAAAATATTAACGAAACTTAATAAAAAAATAAATAAATAATGCCAAAAAATAAAAAATATATACCAATAGTACAGCGTCTAGAATAAACAATGTGGAAATCGCCTATAACCGTGATGTTAAATAATACTACAAAAATTAAGCTTCCCCAGATGTCACTGTGATCGATGACCTGATCGATGACCTGCTCAAATCGAAGACCTGATTGGCTTTTCCCAGTTTCGTCAGATTAGTCACGTGATCTGACACATAATTAACCAATAGGGAGTCTCGGTTTTGATGTCGTGACACTAGCTTCGATTACAATGACATCCGGTGGCAGGCTTAATTTTTTTTGTACCATTTTATTTTAATTTATTTTTACAGAATGTGCTAGGTGGTACTACCATTATTATTTTATTTCTCTACCTCCCTACAACTACAAATTGAATCTTAATTACTGCTCCCCCAGTGCATATCATATGAGGTAAACAAAGATTTATTTACATTTTCACAAAGTGCAATGATCATTATCAAAGCACATTTCCTAGTCAGTAAATACTAAAACTGAACTTTTCAGGGACCAAATATTAAATTTTTTTAATATTTTTTACACTTTTTTTTTCTTTTTTCACTTTTTTCTTTTTTTCTTTTTAATTTAATTTTTTTTTTCCCGTGCGAAGAATGGGTAGAACTGCTGAAAATACCTAATATCACAATTGCGACAAATGACGAATAAACTGAGCCCGCGTGCTTATATAGTTTCCATGTGTAAGTTTTATTTTTTATCTTCGCGATTTTTATTTTTTGGAAACTTATGAATGCTATATAAAAACAGCTATATTTTGACTAAATTTAAAACCAAATATTGTATAATAAGAAAAATATTCGAAATTTAGATTTTTTTTTCTGCTTTTAGCTTTTTGGCAAGACTTATGAATTTATTTTACTTTAGTTAGTTTCTATATATTACTTTAAAAGGGTATTTTACTTATTTGAATACTTTTTAATGGGTTTCTTTTATTTGCTACAATACCGACTGTATTGTACATTGCATTAAATTTTACATGCAGAATATTTTAAGATCTTGACGATTCTTTATGTTAGCTGTACGTTATACATTTCATAACTACAGATTTCCTTGATTGAAATGTTGTTATTTTTCAGCATCATGATGCAGCTTTATTATAGAACTCCTTGGCAACTTTAAAATTTGTACCATTATGGAGATAAATTAAAATGGTTACGGTTTCTGCGTAAGTAAAGAACTTTCACCAAGAAGTTCCTATACTAAAGCTACTACAGCATCATTCAAAATATACAATCCCTTAAGTGACGGTCCCATATGTGACGGTATTTATTTTATAAACACGTAAAGGGTCTGAGGAGTTTGATCTTCAGCAGATGTGCTGCATTTGTTTATCATTTCCCACCACTGAATCTGCCTATACATTTTTCTACATCGATATATTGTGCTATTTTATGACTTCTGAATTTTATAAAATTGGCAAATATGCTAGACTAGAGCTTTGGGCCTTTGTACAATATACAATTTAAAAGCTGTCCACTAGAAATGGGTGCGGAGTCTTTAAATACCACCCTCAAATTAGGAGTTGTACTGTGGTCATTTATCACTCCATGATGAGCGAGGAAATAGTGAGGTTGAATATTTAGCTCTTCAGGAGTTACTAAATACGCGTGGCTCAATGCTGATTATTCAGTCATAAACGTAGAGTATTCCCTTTTAAAGATCGTTTCTCGATTGAATCAATTTTCAAGACGTTTGAAAACTTTAAGGGCACGATTGGCACTTTCGCTTAAATATTTGTTCGGTTCAAGAGGTAGTTTAACTGTATAACGTATGCTTTCATCACGTTCGGTAGCGTCTCTAAAATTTATTTCAGCAGCATCCAAAGAGGAGGACTTTGATGATGGAAGTATATATCACGTGTTGAAGAAGTGACTAAGGTCACATTATTTTCTAAAGTTTTATTTTGAGATTTATCAGTTTGATAATTTATTACTCAACCACTGAGTAGAAATCCAAAAGTACTAGGAATGGCGCTACGTTCTCCCTTTTTCCAAGGATAGTTGGGCCAGTTAATAGTTGGAAGAATATGCTGGCTCCAAGGAGGACATCGACCTCACTAAAGGACGCAAAATTGAAGTCAGCCATTTGGAGCTGCTTGGTGCGTGGCCATGATGATATTCACAAGTGAAAATTCGAAAGAGGGGCAGTAACCTGACGCATGACTAAGGGTTTTAAAAACTGAAATGGCTTAAAAAATCAAGGTGCGAATTCAATTTTGGTAAAATATAGGCAGGTTTCTGCTGACATGCCGTTAATCCCGATCAACCGATGTTATATGATAAATAAAGGCAAATTTAATTCATTTACAACCTTATAGGTAAGAAGAGAATTTTGAGACGCGCTATCAATTAGAGTCCATATCACTTGATCTGTGGGAGAACGGATTTTTATCATCGCGGTGGATGAAAGAACATTAGTGTGTTCACTTCCTGGAGGTGATTGAGAATTATTGGAAAAGGTGTCGATGGGAATGTTGACTCACTGTTCTGCAGAATTTAAGGTATAGACGAGAACTGATGTATGGTGCAGTGAAGAACACACTTTACATTTGATATTAATGCGACACTGATTATCTGGATGAATACTACATAAACAATTCTCACACAGCATTATTTATTTAGCGAATTTCCATTTTTCCTGCACATTCATACGATTAAATTTAGGGCATTTGAAAAGATGATGCACTTGAAGGTATTCGATGTACTTATCATCTTTGACCAAACACGAGTTACTAACACTGGTTTTTGGTTTTGGGGTAATTTCGTCTACAGGTTTTCTAAACGTGACCGATTTAGTGTCTATTTTAGACTGACCAACAGCTTCTTTTTCTAAGAATGTTCGAAAGGAATTGAGATCTGGGATAGTTTGAGTTTTTTCCAAACTCAGTTAACGTTGATTTCGTACCGCATTGTCGAGTTTGGTTAACATAAAATTCAAAAGAATTAAATGAATTAACGAATTTGACTCTAACCCGAGTGTAGGTAGATAACGAATTACTTCATTATACATATCTATAAGGTTTAAGAATGATTTCGTATCATCGGCTTTGTTTATTTTGATTGCAAAAATTTTATTGATTTGAGATAATGCCAACTGACGTTTATTCTCGAATTGATTACACAATATTTCCCAACAATGCTTCAGATTAGCGGGCTGCAAGGAAAACACACGAATTACTTTCCCCTAACACAAGCTTGGAGGCAAGCTTAAGATTCAAAATTGGAAAAGTTCCTTGAATGAGATCCATTGTTCAGAATCTCCATAAAAAAAACGGAGATCTAAACGCAGTAAATTAATGTGAGAATTCTTGGAAGTTGCTCCCATTTCAAAGGGCTCTAAATTTTTAGTTTCGGTTTTACTTAAGGGAGATTTATTTTTTAACGTTATCAACGCCTCTAATAAAATGTCTCTATGCTTTAATAATGCATCGAAATTATCTTCCTGTTACTCTTCAGAAAAATCCGAAACTTATTCATTAATTTTCTTTTCTAATCAATTTACTTTTTCCTTAGGTACACTAATCCTATTTGAATCCTTATCATCGCATTTTTTTTTTATTTTTTGAACAATGAAATCGATTTCTCTACATTTTTATTCGATTTGAATAAGCGCTTTTGATTTTGGAAAAAACACACTATTTTCAGTATCATTAGTTTTAGGTTGATTTCTTTAGAAATCGACCTATTGCAATCACTTCGTTTCTCTCTCTCTCTATATATATATATCTATCTATAACGAAAATTTTGTCATCACGATAACTCCCGAAATAATACTCCAAATTGAACCAAATTTGGACGGTGAACTAATCTTATAAATATTTTGGATGAATCGTTAACCAAGTTGCTCCGACTTTTTGTTTTCAAGTGGCAGCCACTTGAAAATTTCAAACCGACATTTTAAAAAGCATATTTAAAGCAAGATTTCCTTGAATTTTGATGTAAATACAGGCCACATAAGGGTCTCGATGAAGTTTATTAATGAAGTTTATCCGCAATTTTTAATAAAGTGGCAGATATTTATGTTAAGTGGGACCACTTGAAATCTGGCTACCACTTGAAAATTTAAAATCACTATAATTTCCGAAATAATACTCCAAATCGAACCAAATTTAGACAGTGTGTTAACTTATCTTATAAATATCTTAGATAGGTTTATTAACCAAGTTGCTCAGCCATTTTGTTTTCAAGTGGAGGCCACTTGAAAATTTCAAATTCAAATTGTAAAAAGCGTATTCCGAAATTGTTTGAAATTTGAAATAAATATAGAGCACATAAGGGTCTCAATGATGTTTATTAATGAAATTTATCCGTAATTTTTAATAAAGTGGTAGATATCTTAAGTTAAGCGGGGCCACTTGAAATCACGCTATCACTTGGAAAATTAAAATCACAACAACTTCTCAAATAATACTCCAAAACGAACCAAATTTGGAGAGTGTCTTAACTTATCTAATAAATAACTTAGATGAATTTGTTAACCAAGTTGTTCCGCCATTTTGTTTTCAAGTGGAGACCTCTTGAAAATTTAAAATTCAAATTGTAAAAAGCGTATTTCTTTTTTTTTTTTTTTTTTTAATGTATACATAGATTATATAAGTGTCTCAAATAAATTTATCAATGAACTTTATCCGCCATTTTTAATAAAGTGGCGGATATCTTAAGATAAGCGAGACCACTTGAAATCAGGCCACCACTTGAAAATTTAAAACCATGATAACTTCCGAAATAATACTCCAAATGGAACCAAATTTGAACAGAGTCTTAACTTATGTTATAAATATCATAGATGAGTTGATTAACCAAATTGCTCCGCTATTTTGTTTTCAAGTGGAGACCACTTAAAAATTTCAAATTTAAATTGTAAAAAGCGTATTCCAAATTTTTTTGAATTTTGAATACAGATCACACAAGGATCTCAATGAAGTTTACTAATAAACTATATCCGCCATTTTTAAGGAAGTGGCAGATATCTTAAGTTAAGCGGGGCCACTTGAAATCAGGCTCCCACTTGAAAATTTAAAATCACGATAAATTTTGAAATAATACTCCAAATCGAACCAAATTTGGACAGTGATATTATTATATAATTATCTGGAATGTTTTCTCTGGGCAACTTGTCCCGACATCTTGTTTCTAAGTTCCAGCCACTTGAAATCACACTGCCACTTGAAAATATGCCATCACGATAATTTTTAAAATACTAAACTGATTCAAATAAAAGTTGGATAGTGAACTTATGGTTCAAATATCTAGGATAAGTTCATTTTGTGACTTGATCCGCAATTTTATTTCCAAGTGGCGGCCACTTGAAAATTTGTCATTATGTTAACTTTAGTAATACAGAATCAATTCTCATCAAATTTTGGTAGTGGATTTATCATTCAAATATCTCTTATAAGTTCGCTGGGCATCTCACTCTACATTTTTTTACAAGTGGTGCCACCTGAAAATTTCTTCTGACGATAATTTTTGAAATACTGATTTAATTTAAACTAGAACTGGACAGGGAACTTATCGTACAAATATGCTGCATTATTTCGATGGGCAAGTTGTTTTGCCATTTTCTTTCCACGTCGCAGCCACTTAGACTGCCAGTTGAAAATTTTTCCATAATAATAATTTTTGAAACACGGCACTGATTTAAACCACAGTTGGACAGTGAACCTATGCTTAAAATATCTTGGATGTGTTTGCTGGGAAACTTGTTCCACTGTATTGTTTCCAAGTGGCGGCCCCTTTAAAATTTGTTATCACAGTTACTTTAGAAATACTTAATCAATTAAAATCAAAGTTGAAAAATGGATTTAACATTCAAACAACAAAGATCTAGAAAATTCACATAACTCGTGAACCAATCACGCTATTGCGTCCATCTTTGGTATATCGACAATAAGTATTTTCTCGTCAAAAGTCACCAAAAAAGGCGCCATAGGGTAAAAGTCGCTAAATTTGGCGCAAAATCCATTACCTGCGTTACTGGATCTTTTTAATGTGTTTTTAAGGAAAAATTAGGCTATTTTAATGCTAAAAAAAAACTAGAAAATTCAGAAAACTAACATTTTATCAACTTACCAAGCCTCCTTGAAAGAATATCTACAAAATATATATATATATATATATATATTTTTTTTTCAAATTTGCAACGATATCTTAGATGAGCAACTTTCTCTGCCATTTTGATCGAAGTGGCAGCCACTTAAATTTTCAACACGATGACTTTTGAGATTTTGAATTAATTCTAACTATATGTGTACAGTAGACTTACCTCACAAATACATTTCATATATTTGTCAACTTAACCCACCATTTCGTTTCCAAGCGCCTGCCACTTGAAAATTTTAAATTCACAAAAAATGTATTTATGAACCGATTTGCTTAAAACTCCATATGTGCATAGCCTACATCAATATTTCTACCAAGTGAATTAATAATTTGTAGCCGCCATTTTGAAACAAAATAACGGCTACTTGATAAGGAAAAAGAAACCATCCTACCCTTCCGAATAAGCCGGAAGGACTTGTTTAAGTTAGATTTATTCTTATCCATGTTTAATAAAACGATTCACTCTTTACAATTAAAACAAAAGCAACATTTTCAGAAAGAAAGTAAAAGTAACGGATTACTTAATTCCACTTACGAATTAAGAACAATAACTAAGTAACACTTCAAAGAAAAAACAAAGTTACGTGTTTTTGTTACGTTTTTATAAAAAAGCTTACGATTAAATCAAAAGGTACATTTTATAATAACATTTGGAATTAAAAATAACTTATGAAATATGATTAATTTTGCGATTAGATTATTTTTATCTGCAGAACAGTTGCAACAATACCCAAATCGTAGCCAGAAATCAATAAGCAAAAAACACAACCTTTTTTTTAGATAATAAATACTTTATAATGCATAAAATCACCGCAGTGGGGACCCGGTGTGAGTTTTTCCTGATCAGAAATGACATTTTTTTAGGGGGCACGAAGGATCAGGGAAGGAATACGCACGCGCAACACGTGCATCCCTTACCTTGTGCGCACTACGCGCGCACTGAACAGCACTGCCGAAGACAGTGGGAACCCGGTCCGACTTTTTACCCGATGAGAAATGATTTTTTTAATTTTCTTTTCTTATAATAAATATTTGATTTGAAAAGGAATATGTGCGCGCTGCGCACGTATACCTTCACACGTGCGCGTGCAGCGCGTATGGGTCTGCGCGGCCGAAGGCATAAAATCACCCCAGTGGGGACGTGTGAGATTTACCCAATCAGAAATGATTTTTTTAGGGGGCACGAAGGGTCAGTGAAGGAATACGCTGGCGCATCATGCACAGGACTCCGGTGCAGAAGGCAATGGCAACCCGGGGTGACTTTTTATCCGAAATGATTTTTTTTTTTTTTCTATTCTTAAGACTAAAAGTTACTGTTAGTGATTCATTTAAAAATACTGACCTGCTAGTAATATATTATTACTTGAAGTACAAGTTAGAGTATACGAGTGTAGAATAGATTCAATTAGAATTCTCCGCAGAGCGGAGCACGATGAACACCTGAAAAGTCAATAAGAAAATAAACACAGTTCTGCTCCGGTCAGAAAACCGAGAAAGTTCATAAACAAAAGTCTGCTACAGCCATCTGGTGGCGATTGATTGAGTCAAAACGGGTTTTTTTTTTTTTTCATTTTTCATATGTGTAAAAAGCTGGAAAAATTATTAAGGCCACATAAGATATCATTTAAAACAACAGCTTATAATCTAAAAAATTCGTGTTATTTTCAGTTAATTTAATCATTTTTGAGATTATATAAAAAATAAATAAATAAATAAATAAAGTCTGGGAAAAAAGTACAAGATAATTATAAATACATATTGAAATATTATGCATTTTCAGTTTAAATAAATCTATAAAAATATTAAAAAAAATATAATTACTTTTTTTTTTCTTGCGATTCACATTTTTCTTTAATACATGTAGAAAACTGGAAGAAATAATACACATTGATAGTATTAAAAAATTGCTCATAATCTAAAAATTTGCCCTTCTTTTCAATTAACTCTGAATCATTCTCGATGTCATAGATTTAGAAAATTTCTTCAAAGTGTCTTTTGGTATGCTTTTCCAGCTCTTTTCAATAGCCATTCTCAGCTCACATACGGTGTTGTAAGTTTTCTTATTTTCATAAATGGGTCGTTCATTGTAAATGTGAATTATGTCCTTGTAAATGGATTTTGAAATAACGAGCTTTTTACAAATTTGTGTGGATTCAGTAAATGTTTAACCATTTTTTAGTGTTTAATGCAAATCAAAATTATAAAAATTTATAAATTATAAGAAAAATAATTTGAAGTAACTTACAAATTTCAATAATGAATATTTAGAAGTTTTCGTTTTCTGAAAAAAAAAAAAACAAGTAATGCCATGGGATTTTAACCTTTTGAAAGGAGCTGTGACAGCATCTGTCACGCTTCACCATAGGATTTCTTAAGAGCTCCTTTCAAAAGGTTAATGCAATTATTGGAATTTCTTCATTTTAAAATGAAATATATGATTAAATGTCCTACAATTAAAAAAAATATACACATTTAAAAAATATGGAGTTACACCACTTTTACAATGAACCATTCAAATGTCACCAATCAGAATGCCTCATAAATTTTCTATTGGGTTCAGGTCAGGGCTTCTTGATGGCCAATCAAGCTCTTGTACATGATTAGCATTTCATCAAGATAATGCACCAATACACCCATCAAGCTCCAAAAATCCTGGTTTCAAGCTAATCATGTCCAAGTGCTTGAATGGCCATCAAGAAGCCCTGACCTGAACCCAATAGAAAATTTATGGGACATTCTGCTTGGTGACATTTATGGAAATGGGCAAACTTACAACCCGTAAGTGAGCTGAATATCGCCATCCAAACAGCTGGGAAAGCATACCAAAAAACACTTTGAAGAAACTTTCTAAATCTATGACCTCGAGAATGATCCAGTTAATTGAAAAGAAGGGTAAATTTTTGCATTATTAGTAGTTTTTTTTTTTTTTTTAATAATATCTTATGTGTATTATTTCTACCAGTTTTCTACATGTATTAAAGAAAAAATGTATTGTAAAATAAAAAGTGATTTTAATTTTTGAACTATTTTTATAGATTTATTTAAAACTGCCATTCATTACATTGTGTTTGAAAATGCATAAAATTTCAATACTTATTTGTAAATATTTTAAAGATTTTTAACAGACTTTACTTTTTTTGCAATTTTATAATCTCAAAAATGATTAAATTAACTGAAAATAAGTCGACGTTTTTAGATTATTAGCTGTTTATTTTTTAATATTTATATGACCTTAATATTTTTTCCAGCTTTTTACACATATATATATAAAGAAAATAAATATTAATATAACAAATAAGTTAATTTTTTGCAAAACTTTTATAGATATAATTAAAATTGCCTTTACTTGTGTTTATAGATATAGTAATAAGACATAGATTGATCAGCGGGGGCAAAAAAGTGATGCCTTTTTTTCTCAGGGAAAGACGGCCATTTTACTCTCTTTTGGATGTCTTTCTCTGAGTGAATATACACTGGACTACACACAGATAATTTAGCAAATAAAATTTATGAATATTTTATGTACTAAAGATGAATGAAAAAACTCCAGATACTCATTTTTCTTTCTCTCTTTTCTTCTTCTTTTCCTCTTTTTTTTTTTTTTTTTTTTTTTTTTTTTGTATGGAATAACGACATTTAAAGAAATTTATCGTTTCCGTTTTACTATTTCTGTCTGGTTATTAGTTTTTTTGGTCAAAAAAACTATTGGACTTATCCTCCTCTTTTCAGATATTCGAGTTAACCCTTTAACTGCCAATCGCAATACAGTCGATAACAAAAGTGTCCAAACACTAGCAAAAATTTCTATATAAAAAAAAGTACACTTCATACGGTTTTGGTTAATAAATCCTTATCGAATCCTGTTCTTAGACTGACTAATCTTCAAGAAAATTTGCGTTAACCTTTTAACGGCCAGTCACAACATATAGCAGAAATTAGGTTTACTCGGAAATGGAGCGCGGACAGGTGGGCAAGCAGACAGGGAGAAAAACTAATTAATGTCATAATATTTTCTTAAACCTAGTACGAAAGTGTAAGAAACGCTTAACACAACTAAAAATGCAATTCTAGCAATTTCGAATTATAGCCCCTAATATGAACGAAATTCGACTAAACTTGCATTCAGTTGGACCTTGACCTAAACTGGTGCTGATTAGGTCTGGGAATCAATCGCTCAACAGGTGGTGCTGACCATCTTATTTTTTTTTTCTAAGTGCTTAACATGACAGTATAGGACAAAATTTCATATATATGTACATAATGTGAGTTATTTTTAAAGCATGAATGTAAAATTCATATGAATTATTGATAATAGTATCAATAAACTTGAAAAAAAAAAAAAATGTGTGCATGTAGGAGAATTGCTTTCCTCATTGGAGGGAAGTGCCCTTCCCCCGGGACCTGTGTAAATTTTTAATGTGGATATTTTAGAAAGAACTCGTCAATATTTCTAAAACGAATGGTTGAACCACAGATCTGTATTAATGTAAAACAAGGTCACAGATTTCTTTTATTTTTGATGTTAAATACACACACACACACACACACATATATATATATATATATATATATATATATATATATACAGTCGAACCTCGTTAACGTGAATTACTTTTAGCATGAATTGTTACCACAATCCCCGTCAAAATGAAGATTACTTTAGTTATATGACGATCAGTTACTGATAGCATGAACTACTTATAACATTAATAGATTTTTGATTCTTCTTGAAATTCACGTTAACAAGGTTCGACTGTATATCATTTCATGTCTGAACAAAAATGATTTTTTTTTTTCAGTATTTATTTTTATACTACTTTAAGAAAAGAAATCGTCTGCATTCATCATGGAAAATATTTTTAATAAATTATAACTTAATAAGTAATTTGTATTGCATAAATATGTATAGGAATATATATAGAAGGAAGCCTTGTGGTAATACTAGTTATAATATATTAAAACAAGCGGACTTTACCTCTGCCGCTGCTAACTACATTTAAAAGATTTTTGAAAATTCGATATTACTTACTAAAATAAAAACTTAAAAAATATTAAAATTTAAAAAAAGTATTCCATTTAAAATCAAAACAGTATTTAAAACGTAATAATAACAAAGCAACTGATTATAAAAAATCATATTTTTCATAAATTAGTTACATTTAACTTACTTATGAAAACTTATTCCACTTCCTTTCATAAATGTATTCGTACAATTAAAAGCCGCGCAGAATTTCTGCATTTTCAATATATATCAACATTTTATCCTATTATTGTTTCCGAGTTTTATACTCTCTCATGGCTGATGCAAAAAAACGTTTTCGGCATCAAAAATCTTTGCATGTTAACATAGGGATGATAGATCTATATATATTACTATATCCATGCTTGTGTTACATTTAATTTTGCATAAAACTCATATGAGCGGTTGTGGAATAAATTAAGTTTTTCGCATGGCCTTAAAATTTTTTCGATGGCTTATCTCTCTCTCTCTCTATATATATATATATATATATATATATATACATAATGAAAACTGTTTCAAACACCGCATAGGATAAAATGATATGTTATTTCTCATAGAAAACTGGAAAAGGAATAAGCTAAAAATACATAAACTCTCTTAGAAAGCGAAATACAAAATACATATATACATTGAAGAGTAAAAACATAGTGCATCAGAACTAAATGTTAGTTGCATTTATTAATCATAAATGTATGTATATTTTATTAGTTATTACAATAATTTAATCACTAACTGTTTTTTTAATGTACACATTCCTTTTTGAGGATTATATTTCAATTGTACTAAAATAACGTAATTGACAAATACTATTTTTTAATTATTTTCTAAAGGCGAAATATTTATGAGAATGCTATAATTAATCATTTAAAAATCTTGATCACTTAAATAATAAGAAAAATGTAGTGAATTACTTGCAAATTCCGTTATTTAGAATTATCTTTATATAAGGATAAAAAATGTCTTTTGATATGTGATTTAATTATACAACATTTATATGCACGAAAACATTTGAAAATACATTAGTAAGTAAAATCAGACTTATTTCTTATGTATAATGTTTTGTGATTAAAAGAATATGAAACATTTATTTTCACATTCAAATAATAATATCGAATGTTAGAAAAGTGATATACCACTGTTTTAAGAGAAAATATTTCAATAGAAAATAAGAACTACAATATTTATCTAAGAGTTCATTATTTACTTTCTGTATATCTGACAGTGGATTTTAGACACTAAGAGCTCGAGTAGAATAGGGTTTTGTATAATGTTAGATATTTTCTATAAATACGTTTGTCGTAATAGTAAAGATTTTTGAATTAATCTGTTATCTTAGTATATATTTTTATTTCAATTTAAGGAAAAATCATTATTATTCAAGTCAAATTAGCCTATTATATACATACATATATATAACATAACGTAATTAGTTTCATTCTTTCAGTAAATTTGAGTAATTATATTTTTTCATGTTAAAGCAGTACTATCATCATATTTCCTTAGTATGTTTTAAAGAAAAAAAAAAAAAAAAAAAAAAAATTAAGAAGTTTCGAAATATTCATTTTAATTAAAAATATGTTTTCGCGGGTATATTGGTAAATTGATCTATCACTGTGGGTCCCAAATCACATGGTAATAGGAATTTTTGTTCCCACAGAAGAAAAATCCTGTATTCGATCCTGCTAAACCATGCCCGAAACACAGCTATGGCAGAAGACCATAGTTTAATTTTAAATCTAGAGATACAGAGAAAATTTTACGTAAAATTCTTTTAGGAAAGACAGAGCTTGGAAAAAAAAAAAAAAAAAACAAGTAAATAAAATAAAAATAAAAATTAAATTTACACAAATTTCATTTCATTAACGCAGAAATGTAAATAATCGGTTATAGTATTACAATTTATATTTAATAATGAGTAATGTTTGTTTAAGATATCATAAATATGTTTTAGTTTATTATAATTACTTGGATTTAATAATATTTCTTTTAAGTATTCTAATTAATGTTTTATTGCTATTGAATTTAGAATTGTTTTTAATTAATGTTTAATTAAATTATTGTTTAAATTAAATATGTTTACATACGCTAATCAAAGATTATTTAAAATATATTTATGTTGTTTTATGAAAATCATTAACTACTACAAAATACCATATACCGATCCGCGCTGAAATAAAATAAAATTTAATAGTATTGGAGAAATTTATGGTAATATAATTTTTAAAATTATGTAAAATTAAGTTTTATATTTTTGTATTGGGATGCAAATCAGAACATAAAAAAAGTATTCGGTAATTCCTAACAACTATCTACATGTATAATAAGTTATTAGATAGCAATTTCAGAATAAAAATGCATTTAAATCAGATAAATATAGACATGCCATTTGATTTTTAAAATAGTAGACAAATACGTAATTTGCATACAGTTATACATATCAACATGCAAAGAAATTTTCTGTTGAGGTACACAATCAATTAGACTTTGTTGTTGAAAAAATGAATCTAAACAAAAGTAGTATAACCGACGATTTACAACAAATTAAAAAAAAAAATCGATAAACATTGCACCTATATCAGTGTCGATATATAGGATATTAGATGATTGTGTACATGTTTTACTGGATTTTGTTGTCTTTACACTGGTTTAAAGTATAATGTAATAAAAATACGCGTTATTTTTTATAGCTAATTAAAGTATTTTTTATGCAAAGTAGCACGACCTTTTCTTACGCTGTGTACATTTTTATTAGGTGAGTGCAAAAGTTCTACCCGTTTTTCGATATGCAAATTTGAAATGTTATTAACGTCACACATGACACTGCAATGACGCAAATCGTCGGGCAATCAAACGCGTGGATGCCTCACATATAAATGCATCGTTTCTTACAAAATTAATTATAATATATATATATATATATATATACATAGTTGACAAGTCTCCCGTTTTTTAAGGGAGACTTCAAACCAGAAAATCTTTATAGCTGTTTTCGGTAATATTAATCGTCGAAATTAGATATAACATATTTCATTTAAAAATATTGGTGTCAGTTCTGATTTTAAGGTTAAAATTTTGGCAGCTGTGTATATATATACAGTCCTTATTATAATTATGAGGACACCCGTTTTTCTATATTAACTAAACACTGAACACTATTATTTAAACAAATATATTTTTTATTAATTTGAATTTCATTAATAGACTATATTTAAAAAGTTTTATCGTTTTTCTATCTTAAAAACTTTAAATATGGTAAAAAGATGATTTTTCAGGTGTTCACAATTATAAGGACAGCTCGAATATTAGTAATTTTTTTCAGTTATTCTTTAAATTAATATTTTATGGGGTCTCTTTTTAGGGTTAAACAGTCAGACATTCTCTGTGGTATATATATATATATATATATATATACATTTTTTTTTAATATTCAGTTTCAATACCATTTCGTATTGCATATATGATAGTCTTAACACATTTAAACTATTTATAATTTCTTTCCACTTGCATGCACTTTTCTAATATCATACGTTAAAGTTTTTTCAAGTTTTAGGCCATGGGAAAGGCAATAATACAGAAGTTTCTTTCTTCAAACTATTTCCTATTGCTCTAAAAGTAAAGCAAAAATGTAAGTCTTGTTGAAAAAAATATTATTACCCCTCAAAATCTAACAAAAATCTGATAATACCACGTTTAAAATGTGCGGATATTCTCTTGATGTTCATAGTAATAGAAAAAATTACTAAATTCATTCTGCCTTCAGTAGAAACGGCTACCCAGAGCATCATACATCCACCTTTAAAATATCCGATTCATATCTGCCTTTAAAAAATCTGCTCTGTCTTTCGCTATCTTCAGATCGTGCCAGTAACTGTTGAAACCATTTGATTAATCAAGAATAAAATGTTTTTCATCCGAAAATGCAACATTTTACCATTTAATATTGTCTTTATACAACTTTAACGAAGACGTTCTTTCCCCCATTAAATGCTTATTGATTACTACAGGGTTTTTAGTCCTTTTAACATATTATTAATTGTTTTAAACATGCACAAATGTGGACCCCAACCTTTCGTTAAAAATTACGAGCAACTTCAGCAGCAGTCATTATGAGTAGAACATTAAGAGGAATTATGAAACTTCGATCTCTGTAAAACAACTATGGTTTTGCATCAGATCTCTCTCCTATCGAACCAGCAGTTCAACGTTTGATCACATTTCCTTCAGCAATTTTAGATCTTCAAATTTCATTAGAAATTTGGCGGATTGAAATTATCCTTCCACGTAAAAAACACATTTATCATACTTCACTACATGAACGTTCTTTTTTTCGAGGAATTATCAGTAATGTCCGTCCAAGAAAAATTGAAGGCTTATATATGAATTAATCTAGCCCAGTAGTTAACGAATTTGCATGTCAACTGTAATTTATCCGCTTGTAAGTTAAATAAAATGAAAAAATCTTGATTGTCCCTATAATTATGAACACCTAAAAACGTGTTGAAAAAAATATTTTGCATTATTTTTTATTAATTTTGTTTCATATTAAAAAAAAATATAGCAATTTTGGTTTTTAGAATACTAGATATATTAAGTGCACTTAGTATAATCTTGTTCACAATCGTTTTTACATTGTTATTTCAAAATATAAAGTGTCCTTATAAATATGAGAAGGAGTGTATATATATCAGATGGTGTAACATGGAAAGCTCGAAGGAGAATATAAGACATTGTTTGTTATACGAGTTCGATAAAAAGAGTACGACAGCCACAGCATGTCGAAATGTTTGTCAAGTTTATGGGGGGGATGCAATAGACGAAAGCTCGTGTTGTCGATGATTTCGTAAATTTAGGGAAGAAGACAGAAGCTGCCAAAAGATTAGGCTTTGAGTGGACGGCCATCACACGTTGGAGACGACGATATTGACCAAACGGTAAGGAACAACCCGAACACAACCATGCAAGAATTAGCAGAGACGTTCAACGTACACCAGACAACGGTCGAGAGACAGCTGGTTAAGTTGGGTTTTACGAGAAAGTTGGATTGTTGGGTTCCACATAACCTGACATCTAATCAACGGGATGACCGAATCGCCACCTGTGTATCCTTGCTCTCCCCGTAAAGAAGTGACCCATTCTTGATACGAATTGTGACAGGAGATGAGGAGTGGGTTATGTACCGTAATATAAAGCATCGTAGGACTGTGTGTCGTCCTTCGGATCCTCATACATCGACTTCGAAAGCTGAACTTCATCCCAAGAAGGTTTCATTGAGTGTGTGAGGGGATGTGCAGGAAAAAATTCACTGGGACCTCCTGCCACTCAACCAAAATTCAAATTTGGTAGGAAAGTGTCCAGGTCTCAATAGTCGTCGCGGTGTTATGCTTCATCACGTTAACGCTAGACCACATACTGCTGTCATCACTCACCAAAAGTTACTGGGCTTTGGTTGGGAGGTTTTACCCAACCCTCCCTATTCTACTGACTTGACACCAACTAACTATCACCTATTTCGTGGGTTAAACAAATCCTTCAGTCAGAAAATTTTTGATGATCCTGATGCTGTGAAAACTGCCATCAAAGACTTTTTTGACACGAAACCACCGGAATTTTACCGCCGTGGGATTCATCTCCTACCACAAAGATGGCAAGAGGTCATAGATAGCAATGGGGATTATGCACAATAATAGGTAATGTTCATTCTGCGTTTATTTGCTCTTTTTTAACGGTAATAGAAACGGGTGGAATTTTTGCACTCACCCAATACTTCCTTATACAAAATATTACTAAGTATAGGAATCCCGATTTGCGAAATAGATTTTGTATTTTGCATAGCTCAAAAATGAATGATCGTAGAATGTTGCAAATTTATATGTATGACTGTTATGATGTTTAGTTCTACACCAGAAACATTGGTTTTAATACAAGTTGTCGTTTCATAGATATCAACGAATTTACGCGAAATTTCCTAGACGTCTGTATGTAAGTATGTGTGTGTGTGTGTGTTTGTGTGTGTGTGTGTGTGTGAGAGAGAGAGAGAGAGCGTATCTCGCGTAACTCAAAAACCGTTCGAGGTTGGATGTTTCAAATTGGTATATAGGTGTGTTATAACATCTAGTTGTGCACCTCTCATTTTGGACTTTCTATGATTCTCCGTTTTGGAGATATTTTGGAAATTACATTCTTAATGACCAAAAATGCAAATGTGTTGTCATTATATATAATATACCACCATAGAGATTTCAAAAGAAACTAAAGGTAGAGCCAGCAATGATATTTTTATGAAAGTTGAAGACATTGTTTTGTGTAGAAAGTTTGCATAAAGACTTAAGCAGGTTCTTTTCGACGAATGCATTTTATTTAAGGAATATTCAACCCGTAGATAGAGCCCGTAATGTATCTCGCATAATTGAAAAACTGTTGGACGTAGAGCGTTGCAATTTGGCATATAATTTTCTTATAACATCGAGCTGTGCCCCTCTCTTTTTGGACTTTATATGATTTTCCATTTTGGAGATATTTAGGAAAATTATATTCATAATTACAAAAAATGCAAAGGTTTTGGTCATTATATATGAACAACTATCTTATAGATTTTAAAAGAAGCTAAAGTTAGATCTAGTAATGATATTGTTATCAAAGTGGAAGAAATTTTTGCGGGTAGAATGTTATGCTTAAAGACATAAGCAGGCTCTTGTCGAACAGTGCATTTTACTTATTGAATATTCAGCCCGTAGATAGAGCCCGTAATGCATACCGCATAACCTAAAAACGTTTGACGTAGGAATTTGCAAATTGGTATTATATAGTTTTCTTATAACATCTAGTTGTGTACCTCCCTTTTTAGTTCCCCATCATACTATAGGTATGGGGAACTTAGGTAATCGTGAAATATTTCGACCCCCGGATTTTTGACTTTTTTATACGTTTTCAGGTGTAAGGAATCCGAAAATGCCAAAATTTGTATGGTGTCTGTTAGTGTGTCAGTCCGTTAGTGTGTTAGTCCGTTAGTTTGTTAGTCTGTTTACACGATATCTCACGAACAAATGACCGCAGAGAGGTCAGATCAGTTTTAAAATATTACTTTCGATACTGGCAGGAACCCTATTCATTTGCAACATTCGAATTTAAAAACTTCAGCAGTTATTCGAAATTTAAGATTTTCTTAACATGGGAGAAGAGGACAAAAATTCACTTAAACGTGCATTAAAAGGAAACAACTTTTCACTGTAAAAATGTCAGACCAGTTTTAAAATATCAGTTTTGATGCCGGAATGAACATCAGGTACTATAAATATGCTACTTTGAAAATTTCGCTAGTTATTGGAAATTTACGAATTTCTTAACATGGCAGTATAGGGTAAAATTTCACATAAACGTCAATTTTGGGAGATATTTTCATCTTAAATATGTCAGACTACTTTTGAAATATTATTTAGGATACTGGAATGCATATTAATGACTATGAATTTTCCAAAATAAAAATTTCGTAAGTTATTGGACATTTACGAATTTCTTAACATGGCAGAATAGAGCAAAATTTCACATAAACGTCAATCTTGAGGGATATTTTCATCGTAAAGATGTCAAACCACTTTCGAAATAATATTTAGGATACTGGCATGAATATCATAGACTATGATTTTTCCAATTGAAAAAATTCGTAAGTTATTTGGAATTTACGGTTTATTTAACATGTCAGAATAAGGCAAAATTGAGCATAAATTTCCATTTTAAGGATCATAAATACATTAGACAACTTCAAAAATACATTTATGATATTTGTTTGAACATGATTAAATACAAATAGTTTAATAGGAAAGTTTCATAAATTATTCGTAATTTATGATTTTATCAACATAGCGAAATTGTAAATTATTCATATAAATCTGAATTTTGAGGATTATTGCATTGGAAATAGTAGCATGAAAACTAAACTACTAAACTACGGAATTAACCCCGATAAAATAAATTAAGAGATTAGAATAAGATAAATATATCGAAGTGAACGGTATATAGCCTATTAGGCGGGGATTTCATTCTGTCAGTGTATCAAGCTTTGGTTAAATTAATTTCTTTTAACATGATTATACTATGTTTCGCACTAGAAATTTATGAGAACATAAATATAATGGGGAACTGAGCAGAGTCCACCTATGCCAACTAGTTGGACTTTATATGATTTTCCGTTTTGGAGATATTCAGAAAAATTATATTCATAATGACCAAAGATACAAAGGTTTTGGCCTTTATATATGACTTACCATCATAGAGATTTCAAAAGAAGCTAATGATTGAGCTACTAAGGATATTGTTATGAAAGTTGAAGACATTTTCGCGTGTAGAAAGTTATGCTTAAAGACATAAGCAGATTTTTTTTTTAAGAATGCATTTTATTTAATGAATATTTAGCCCGTAGATAGAGCGTGTAATTTTGTTGCTGTTGAAGTTGCGGACATTTTATCGTGTAGAAAATGTACTTTAAAATTTCTTCACATACCACAAAATTAAAGACAGCAGAACCTGTTTTGAAAGGACTTGACCTTTTTTCTTCAGGTGAAAAAAACATGTGATACTGCACAGGAGGCAAAAACAAGATAGTCTTACTTTTAGTAGCACATTTTTTGTACCTGAAGAAAAGTGGTCACGTCCTTATTTCGAAACCGATTGTGCAATCTTTAATTTTATCGTGTGTGAAAAAGATTTAAAGTTTAAATATTGAGTGTACACTAGTTTGTGAATTTAGTTTTGTGTATAAATTAGTTCTATAAGACAGAAGAAGGTTCTAGTCGACGGGTGTAATTCGTTTAATGAATATTCAGCCCGTAGATAGAGCCTGTAATGATGTTGATAAGAACGTTGTCGATATTTTAACGTGTAGAAAGCAATTCTTCAAAATATTAGCAAGTTTTAGTCGACGAATGAACATTATTTAATTAATACTCTGTAAACTATTAAATAAATGTATAAAAATTAATATTCTGGAAACAATCCAATGAAATGGTCATTTTTACTACATAAATCAAATAAACATTATTAAACACACTGTAGACCATACATATCGCTAAATCAAAAATAACCGAATATTTCGAAGTCTGAATGAAATTTAAATTCATCGATAATATTGTCAGTGGTTCGTGGAATTTTCAAGGTAAGTTCTGCGCGAGAAACCAATGAATCATTACAAAATTTCCAGAAATTGACTCATATTGGGATCATTTATCTTAATTTTGTAAATCTCTTACAACCATTTTTCACTACGTTTGAATGCCTAATTTGACGTCAAATGAATAATTTGGCGTGTCAAACCCCACCTTCGTGGGAAAAAAAAGAAAAAAAAAAACTTTCATCTGTTCCCCCTTTTACAGTAATAGTAAGTGTAGAAAGTAACACGTGAAGAAATAGGCAAGTTCTAGTCTGTTCTCCGCAATAAATCAATGAATTTTTCCAGAATATTTCAGAACTCTGTTATTATTGTAGCTAGAGTTTCCAAACTTAAGTAACCTTAATGTGCAAATTTTCAACAATATTGTTCGCCAAGTCGCCAAATAATTCGATGCCAAGATCAAAAATCTACGTTGACTACTTATTTGCGGTATGGTGTGTTTAGTGATAAAATTTTGTGGCAAATGTTTTTTAGGATAGCCAGAAAGGCTTTCTCAATTTTAAGTGAATTAATTATTTTTGTAAAATTTATTGTTTCCCGCCAGTAACTTTTTCCCAAGAGAACAAAACTGGGACATCTATACTCGAATGATTTTCAATGTACTCTAAGCCGGGCATTTGCCAATGAGATATTCTGTAACAAGCTGTCGGGTACTATTCCTGAAAAAGAAACAGTATATTTGTCTCGGCGATATATACAATCGTACTATTGTGACTTTTTTTTTTTTTTTTTAATTAAGGAATGTTTGGGGACTGGAACCTGCCTGTTTATTTACGAATCATTTACTTCACACAAAACTATCAATATTTTTTTAATAAAAATACGTATATTCTTATGGTTGTAGGAGGAAGTCATGTGGTGTTGACATCAGATTTTTTAATAAAAATATGTCAATATTATTATTTTACATGCATCTGTACTAATTCAGACGTAACGTAAAATCGATAATCGTGAATAATAACTTATTTTCGGATTTATATTCTATTTTTTCCCCCTTAAATACGTTTTTAATCGACAATTTAAATTTAACATTATTTATCTATCGACAATTAGGAAGTTAAAATAAGCGTTTTTTTTTTTTTTTTTTTTTTTTTTTTTTAAATACAGAATTTGAAATATGTTATTATTATCATTTTGATGAACAACAAGTAAATTTAAAATATAAAGTTGCATATTAGCTAAGTAATTTCCTGCAACTCTCTCATATAACTCTCTATATGGTAGACGAAGGAAAAAATAAAATAATTCTACTATACGTGTATCCGCGATTGTAATGAAATGCTCGCCCTCTGGTGGGCTAAGGTGAAATTATGACACCACTGCATATCCTCATATTATGCAATCGACTTTCCATGATAAAATGGCGGAGAAAGAATAATAATTACACGTGGCTGTTATATTTACTAACAACTGCAGTGTTCAGAGAGCGCCATCTATCGATCATTACAAACGCGGATAGCATTTTCCCCGCCGTTTTTTCCGGACATTTGTGACCTTATTGTAAAAACGTGCTCATACATTTATGACTTAAAATATTATCTATCGATTTCCATGAATTTCTCCCATCTTTATTCAAAACCCATGCCGAATAAACCGCTTATAGTTTGAGACACTCCAGTTTTTAATTTCTCCATAAGAGCACAAGTTCTCATTAGTCAGACCGTTAGAAATTGATCGAAATAAGTCATAGGCAGAGAGAGAATTGTGTAGAGATTACAACATGAAGAACTTATGATTTTAACGTTTAGACGCATGTTTTAATCGACCACGTATAGAAGTACATTTTACGACGTGGAGAATGGGAATGCTACGCAGCAAAATCACTATATAATGCTTTTTTTTTTTTTTTTTTTTTTTTTTTTTTGTATTACAGTTTTTTTTTTTTTTCAATGCTTAAATACATTAGCGTGATTTTTGGGACATAGCCTGTAGCAACAGATAATCCGCATTTGTTAACTTTTAAGAGCTTTAAAAAATATTTGTAGAAAATCCGCATTGGCATATCATCCGTGAATAATCTGTTACTAAAAGTAAATAAAGCAAAATTCAGCCAATAGGTAGCTTAGGTATAAAAATAAAATTGCTAACATTGAAATCTACAGAAAACTTAAAATGCATAGCTCTTATAATTTTTATTATTATAATTAAAAACATTTTAGATATCCATGTTCTGGTTGTAAAATTGATTTTTTAGCGACACTGTTCTTCTGTTGCAGCATATATCCCAATTTTCTCTTTAACTACATAAATATCTAAAAAAACCCTTTTTCAGCTTTGCTTTTCATTTTTGCCAGATATTTTTTTTTTTCTATTTGTCCTGTGTGATGATACAATGCTTTAAAATTAAGTATTGTAATCAAGCACAAAGGCAGACTTGTATTTTAATAAATAAAAATGTATCTACTTTTGAAAAGCCCTATAAAATAAAATGTAAGTTTTGCACGGGATAGAGAATATTACTGTGTTTGATGGCAAAATATGTACAGTGAAAAATCGAACTTATATTTTATTTTTGTTTAAGTAGAATGAAAAATGAAACTGACAGCTATGGCACCAGTGAATAGTCAACAGATAACACGCATCAGCGTATTATACGCACCTTGTATATTTCATTTTTATCAGATAATCCGCGGATAATATGTCCAAATTTACAATAATTGCTTTTGATACAGATCGCTTGTACTAATTTCAATCAGTTTAGCAGCTTGAAATACACTACGCCAAATACGTACCACCAAATGAACATCTTGACTTGGAGCAATGAATATTCAGTTTTTCCATCGATGTTGAAACATGACAGAAAAATCCCCATATTTTTTGTGGTGGAGTTATTACAATGAAACCATTTTTCGTCTCCAATCACAGTTATCGCAGAAATGTCCATCCGATCTTTGTTTTCAAGCAGTACTTCACAAGCAACCAAGTGCTGTTTAACTTCTCTCAGCTGCAACTAGTACGGCACGCAATATTTGTCATTGTAAAAAGAAGATATTATAAATTCATAAGAACAGATGATAAAAGTGACTAATATATGTATCCTACTAATCTATTTAATAATCATTTATTTAATAATCACAAATTTAATAATCATTAATTTATTAAAATTTATTTAATTTAATTTCTTTTAATGCCTTTCTTTCTTTTTTTTTTTCAGAACAGTCTAAATAAATCAGTAAAATAATGCATTGTAATGTAATACTTTAGGGTCAAAATATTAAATAATGTCTGTGAAAAAAATAAAAACTTCTTAAATGAGAATTTTAATAGCAAAAATGCGTTTTATATACGTACTTTAACTTAATTTCTAAGGTATAAACTTGATATATCTCCATTACAGATAATAAAATGTTATTAAAATATATAAATTAAACGCAAAATTGCACAGGAAAATCTGTATGTTTATAGCATTTATCATCACAACATGTAGAAAATGTAAAATTATCTTAAACATTAGTAAAATTTTCAATTTTTCTATAACGAGAGTAAAAATCTAGTCATCTTATGGTAGAATTTAGAATTTAGAATTTAGAATTTTTTTTTTTTTTTTTTTTATCATTATGTTAACTTTATCATGGCATTTCTTTTCATATTTTACATTCATAACAATAATAGAACAACTTTGACAAATTTTAAAAGCCGTATTAATTTATATACAGAAGAAAAGAATGAAAATTACAAAATGTCTTATTTTCTGATAAAGAAAAGAAGGCCACAGACAAAATAACAATGATGTGAAAATGAAAGAGGTGAAAAATGACACTTAAGACTAATGTAAAGTGTCATAAAAAGGGTTTTTAGAGTGTCATTAAAATGATACATTGCTTGAACTTATTCGTTAGAAATATTCAGTCCGGATATTTTAAATGAAAATAATGTTAAAAAATGTAAGTCAGAAATTGTCAATAATAATAATAATAATAATAATAATAATAATAATAATTGTAAAGTATTATTCGGGCATTTAAAAAATAAAGCTAAATACATAATCAGAAAACTAAAAAAAAAAAATCAGAAATTTTCTTATTTTTGAATTTACAATGCAATCTTCCGTAATTTACTTGATAGATATCAAATTATAATTGATAAAACAAATATGTATATTTATCTGATTAAAACTTATGAAATGTATATTTATTATTTATGAGAGTTTATTACAGAAGTAACATTTATTTTTGAATTACTCTACCGTGATAAATATTTAATAATTACCTGACATTTTATCATAAAGATCGTTTTTTTTTTTTTTTTTTTTTTTTTAATTTATCATTATAAGTATGATATATTTTTACCATAAATTAGAATTATTTTTTGCTTGTGTAAGTAATTTTCAAAATAAAATTAAACGAAAGGTATCTTAAGATTATGTATAAAAACTTTATTTTTTGTAAATAAAGAACCAGCCAGTTTATTTAATTTATAATAATAAATAAATAAAATTAAATCTTTTAGTGTGTTAAAAAACTAAAAGATGGCGCCAAAACTATAGTTTTATTCTGTTGAATTATAATGACCTAAGAAATGAAGAAGAAAGAAAAAAGACAATTTTATAAATTTCTAAAAGTTAAATTTTGTAATCAATACAAAATAATAATTATTTAAAATTAAAAAATCAGTTCTTAACTAATCATTAATTCAAACCTTTATTAAAATATTTTAATATCAATATGCGAATAAAAGTTAGATAAAAACTAAACCTAAAATAATTTTTCATGTTAAATAGTTCACTTTGATTGACATTCAAGCATCCTTTTTAGATTATAAAAATTTCAAATACATTATAATAAAATTCTGAATAGTAACTATTAGAAGCAAGTAAATTTTTTCACAGAAGGATTGAAAATTGTTTAATTTATTTAGTATTGTTTAATTTACCGAATTCTTTATAACATTTTTCGCAATCTCTTAAATTTTAATATTGCGGCGTATAATAACGACATTCAACTATATTAGAAAATGAAAATGGTAGATTTGTTTCTGGACAAACATTTTGGCTTAAAAATTATAAAATCTTTAAGACAAGAATAATTTTGATTGTGTATGGCATGACGTCAGAACTGATAGTGAAGAAAACAGAGAATCAGGAGTACTGAAATTCGCCCGTGATCAAACTCGAGTATAGATTGTATATATGCAGCCCGCATTCACTTGTCTTTCCATAAAACTGCGAAACTTTGCAAATGACTGTGCTGACGATTACGAACTTGCTCCTCCCTTCAACCAGTTTTGCAAGGAGAAACTCGCTACTATTGCCAGGATGTACTTTTTAGCTATTTGTGTTTTAGAAACTTTAGTATAGAAGCTATAATATAATAAAATTTCATCATTTGTTGATATGTCATTTTTTATCGGCGTAAAAAAAAAAAAAAAAAAAGAAAGAAAGAAATAGTTACGTGAAATAAATTTTGATCAAAGAACTTCTGTAATAGCATTTTTGTCACAGATATACATTTTTATGTCCGAATTTGAAAGAAAATATTTGAATATAACGTAGTTTTCCCTTTTACTTTAAAACACCGCCTTTTACATTTAAATAGTTACTTATTTTAAAATAATATTTATTTCATTTAATGTAAATAATTGACTAAAATAAATGCATTTTCAAACATGTTATTTATGTTTTCTTTTTAAAAATCTATTATGTGATATTTAATAAAAATAATAAAAATAATTTGCTGTTGCATTTATATTGGAGATACATTCTTTTTCATAAATTTAAGATTTATGAGCTTTCTCTATTATTGATCTCCAGAACAGAGGTCTTTAAAACCAATCGATTGCTAGAATAATGTCACTGGTGCTTTGATCGATCACTTTTGTGACATTACTTCATTTAAATTTATAGAAAAGAAATAAACTTTTTGTTGCTACATGAAATTTTCATTTTAAATCTGCAAAAATAGCATCTGCTTTTTATAAATACTTCCATTAAAATAACATTTCTGTAATAAATGAGTTTCACACTTTAAAGTGGGTTTCTAGTGTGTTATTTCTTAATATATGGAATTATAGTACATGAATATATAGTTTTAAATAATAAATTCAGACATAGTGTTATTTATGAAATTTATATTTTTACTTTTTCTTACCTATATACACCCCTACTCAAAACATTAGCAAGATTTGCAAACTATCAGATTTTTTTTTTTTTTTTTTTTTGAGTTAAAAAAAAAAAAAATGCTTATATATCCGTTATCTAACATACTATCGTCGCACAAATTCATCCACAAATTGTAATGGGTTTATACTAACACATTTTAATGTTACAAACATTTGTTCACTTAACGATGTGATCACAAACATTATTGATTTCCCTCAATTTGTTACTCCCCCCCCCCCTAAATGTTGTCTTTAACCAACCTTCACTGAAAAACATGATAGAGACCCAGTTCCTTAAATATGTTCGAAAACATTTCATCGTTTATAAATTGAAGTTTAAGATATAAGTTTGAAGATATAAAATTGATATAAAATAAGATATAAAATTGAAGATATAAGTTTATAAATTGAAGAAAACTGATCGCTTGCAAATCTTGTAAACTTTTGCGCAGGAGTGTATATGGTAAAGAAAATATTGTTTTTGGGTCAAGTTTACGAAATTTAGCTTTTGTTATATTTACACATTTAATGAATCCAAAAAAAAAAACACGTATTTAATAGTGGGTTTCTGTGTGAGAGAGAGAGAGTATATGTGTCTGTATGTGTTACATAGTTTCTTGACGCAGCGTTGATCGTTGTTTAGCGGCCATATCTGCAATGAAAGGTAGATTAGCAATATATTAAGAAGTCCATTTGCTGTCATCAAGATGCTTTTATTGAATAAATCTTCCAAAAAAAATTCAAGGATTAATATTTCAAACAAGTTGGTACAGAGCGTTGTAAAACGTTTTATAAGGAAGTACATAATTCCAGGGTTAAATGTTGAGATTGTCGCATAAGATGGGGGAGAGAGCGAAAGTAATTCAGTCTTTACTAAACGATTATGTGGAGCCGATCTGAGTTCCTTACACTAGAACAGATCCGAGATGTCTGAAGAAAAAGAGCCAAATTTTAGAAAAAAAACTGCCAAAAGAATGCCATGCTATTTCTTTGTCTTTACAATATATTAATACTAAATTTTGAATATAAAAATGTCGTTACATCGATTTGGCATAAAAAGCATCGCCAGGTATGAGTCATCTTTAACGTACGAAAAAACAACCCCTTTGCTAGACGCCAGTTGGTCGGTGAAAATCCATTATAAATCTATTTTTAGAACTATAATGACCTGCTTGAAATAATAATAGCTTTTAATATAAATATGAGGGTAATAAATATAAACTGAAATGATTGTTTTTTTTTATTTTATTAATAGCTATTTATGCTAGGAATATGCTGATAACGAATTTTAAATTACCCTCTCAAAAATAAATAATTATAGCTAAATTGATTTAATCCATTTGGGGGAAATGTATAAACAAAATTACTTTTGAAAAACCCCGATATAAAAATTGCATTATATTATTCCGAGAGCAATGTGTTTGTAACAAAAAAAAAAACAAAGAACACTATTAAATGAAAGATTTTGATTTGTAAATAAAACTGGAAATTCTATATAATTAATTAATCGAATTACATAAATTTAAAAAGATTTATTTTATATAATCTATATTAATCCCTCTTTTTTGTTATATATAAAATTTGAATAAATAAATAAACTTTTAAAGAACATATGTGTGAACCCTCACACATATATCTCCCCTTCGACTGGAAAGAAAAAAATTGAAAGATAATGCACAAATATCGCTCTCTCTCACATCAATACAAATACATACTATAAATTTTAACATACTTTCTATATAAAACCAATATTACTTCAAAAATATTTTTCATATTACAAAGCGGCTGATAATGCAAAATTAAACATCAAATGTATAACACCAATAATTAATTAGAACTTGTTTTTACAGGACATAATTATCTTTCATAAGATGCAAGAATGTATATTGAAATCATGACATTATAATTATAAAATAAGCAATGCAATGTAGTATTTATAATAATTCACAGCTGTATGACAATGTATTTATTCAACAAATTTTTCCTGAAAATGTATGACAAATTGAAAGTAAGGAAAAAGAAATCAATAGTTACAAAAGTAAAATATTTCATGTATTCACAAGTTTATACAATATCTTAATTTGTTTGAATTATTTATTATTCACTAATTTTATTATTAATTTCAATATAATAATATTTTGATGAGATATTTTGGTATGAGTTTTTTTTTTTTTTTTTTTTTTTTTTTTTTTTCGAACTTAAAGTACCAGAGTGCCAATATGTGAAGACCTAAAATTTATACAAATTGAGCCGGTGTGTGTAAATCAGTATATAAATCATAATTGACATCGTGGGTTGTGAGGCCACAGCCAAAAATAACGTACTGAGTTAGGGTGTGAGGCAGAAGAGGCATATATTGTGTGTAAATAAATTTACAGCAAGCATCCTGCAACACGACATAATTAAATGTCTTTTGTTTGTATAAAGTGAATTGAGAAAAAAAAAAAATAAAAATAGCCCAATCAATAAAATAATAGGACACAAGTATGAAGTCTGGAAAAATTTTAAAAGAAAAATGTAATTAGGTTTTTTTTTTTTTTTTTTTAAATGTTCAATTATAATTAATTATTTCTAAAGAAAAAAATCTGAACTAAGTTCATTTTTCAAACATTATGTGGTTTAAAATAATGAAGAATGATACCACTATATTATTAATTCTCCTTTCCCTAACAAATATAATAATTTATAAAACATGAATCACAATTGAAAAGTGTAAATTGTCAACATGGACAAAATCTAATAATATTTTTTATGTATTATTCGTGATGTTTGTATTGAATAATCATTAAATAATTGTGAAATACAAAATGTTAAACTTGTTAAGTATGCATGATATACTTTTTTTTGTGTGTGTGTGTGTGTTTAGTTCACTTACGTCTTGGATGAAGATGTCTAAATGACTTATTTCTTATTAGTACCCATACATTTTATAATATTTATTTATTTATTTATTTTTATTTCTTGTGTATATGTGTGACAGCACCCAAAAGGTATTTGGTAAATTTGAAATGTCTAATAGTATAAGGCATTGTTTACCTCTCAATTAAGAATAATCTTATTGATATGCAATCAGAAGAATGTGTGTGTACAAGATTGAAAATAAAATGTGTGTGTGTGAGAAAAAGTACACATATGAAACAACTGTGAAAAGAAACATGTCAATACACAATTTTTAGAAAAAGAAAAAATGTGATATTATAAAAATGTAATTCTGTATTTTATGTATACATGTATTGTAAAATTCGTAAGTTGAAGTATAAAAGATACTTTAAAAATTAAAAGAAAATGTAATAAGTACAAGCAACTATTTAAAATGTATCAAAGAAATATAAAATTAGCAAATAGTAATTCATAAAATTACAATGTTAGCATTATTTAAATTTGTTTGTTTCTTTGTTTATTCTTTATAAAATATTGCAAGGTAAGCCATGTGAAATAATGTGTAAGATGAATAAAATTTTATCAGTATTATTATTATTATTATTATTATAAATAATTTATCTTTTATAAATCTCTAACTATATTTATAAAAAGTAGAATAACAAAAACTAAAATTAAAATATTGCTGATCACCTGACATGTGAACACATGACATGCCAAACAATTACGTCAGAGAAAAGTGTATAAACTCAGAAGAGAAAATGGCTGAATAATTGGGTTGTGAGGTCAAATAAAACATGCCATAATGTGTGAAATGTGTCAAAACGTGTAAAAATGTGTAAAATAACTATTGAAAAATTTTGCCATTTAACCGTACCCCAAATTAGTCAAATGACAATGAAGTTCTGACCTAAAAGTAAGCATATATAAGAACACATGTACATAATGCAGCAAAATATATATAGAAAGAAACGCATAATTCTGTTACTTATTTTTGAACTTTTAATTTGAAGTATGTAAGATGATTTTTTTTTTTTTTTTTTTTTTTTTTATGTACATATTTTTTTTTAATAAAACAATTAGCGAATGCTGGAAAAAAAAATGTTTGAATAGTAAAATAAATGTAAGATGTGGTTTACCCAACCCAATTTTTGGTGTTGAAAATTTAAACTTATAGTCAAATATCAGCAAATTATATAAAAACAATCTGCATAAGAGATAGACCAAAGCAACACAATTGTGTTAACAGGGAGTGTGTGTTTACGTATATTTATTTTATTTATTTTTTTTTTAACAAGAAGCTGCGATAACATAGTTAAATTAATTTGATTTTTTTTTTTTTTTTTTTTTTTTTTAATGTGAGATTAAAATTCTCAATAACTTTCAATTATGTCCGTAAACATTCTAGAATGGTATTACTGATGAAAAAATAGCCACAATATTATTATTTATGATCTCTGATGACAGGTCTTTAATTAATAATGAAATAAAAAAAAAGTGCACATGAAATTGTTTAAAAAAAAGTCATGACAATATATACTTCCAATTTCAACGAGGCCTCTTAAAATGAGCTTAAAATCAATATAAAGACTAGCTACGAGGGCTGTCATAAATGCTCATATCAAATTCTATAAAAACTCGAGTAAAGGAAGTATAAACAACTTCTCAAAAAAAGATGAATTCAAATTGTTCATCAAGTCGACTAAAAAATATTAATCATAATCAGCTGACATCTATATTAAATAAAAAAAAAAAATTTGCTCAAAAGTTGCGCAGTAAATGTTATTCCAAAAAAATGATGCATCGTATACATTTAAGGCCTGATATCTGATGTTATACAACTAGCTAGTAATTATATATATCTATATATATATACTCATATTAATGAATACAAATTAATAAAATATAAAAATATACACATATGAATAAGAATATAAACCAAAAATATTAATGAGTAATTATGAATAAATAAGTGTATATATGATTATTTAACAAAGTGCCATTATATTTACAGAAACACATAAAAACATTATCATTATCTTTTTTTATTATTATTTTATTCACCTTTATTTATTTTTTTTTTTTTTATGGTGAGTGATAGATGTTTATCTTAATATTTGAAAAAGAATAAAAATGTTGAAAATTTATGTCCCAACAAACTATTTTCACTATTGCCTGAATATAAAGAGTGTTTATTTATATATTTATCTGTTGGTTTCTCAGTTCCTTTATTTATATATATTGTTTAATAAGCAGACTTCAGTTGTAATAAATGAAAAATAAATAAATTTGATGTGTGCAAAAAGATAAAAATGTGTTATTGCACAAAGTGTTAAAAAGAATCTAGGCACAGCAAATTAAAAAGAAAGTGAATTTTGAATGAATGTGTAAATTTATAACAATGTGTGAGAATGAGAACATCATGCATGTAAAATATTATGGGCAGGAACGTCTTTTATTAACAACAGCTAATTTACTGTAATGACATAACCCTGTCACATTTACATACTGTGAACAAATGTAAAAAAATACGAAAAATATTGAATAAATAAAGTATGAATGTTTATCAATTTAATTACCCTATTTTATTTATTTATTTATTTTTATGTTTGTATATGGAAAACAAATACTGAACTGTTAGTTTAGCAAAATAAATATTTCGTATAAATGAAAATAAAATTCTAGCAAAAGTAAGATTGTGCAATGCAAGGTAATCAAGGCAGATCTCTCACCATACAGAAATCTGGCCAAGATTTCCAAAGAAAGAAATATACCCCGAATACCAAACAAACACTATTACACTCAAGACGTCATTAAATGCAACAGTGGTGCACAAAATCATAAAATTTAAATCTTAAAATGGGAAACGTATAAAACTGTTGAGATGTAGAAAAATAAAATTATAATGTGTACAAATTAAATTATCATTAAAACTTTACAACTAGATATTATTTATTAGAACCTAGAAATAGTGTATGTATAAAAACACGAGTGAAAATGTGTTAATGTAAGAGAAAAATTTGATTACAAACGTCCGAAAAAAAATATTTTTACAGTTTCAGGATGAGCCAAACCAATCAATTTATCTATGATTAATTACTAATATTCCCCACAAGAATTGAAAGATCGATTTTATGAAAATGTGAAATGTGTAAATGCAAAATATTTGTAAAAAAAAAAAAAAAAAAAATGTGTTTGTAAGTGTGTAAATAGTGGGAAATGCTCACCTGCCGCTTATAAACACCTAGTCCCGAACGATTGCAGAGAAAAAAAAAAATTCTTACTTAAATTATTTTAACTTTTTTTTTTTTTTTGAGAAAGTTATAAAATGTACATGTAAAGAAAAGATGCCTAAAATCATAATGTACAATTGAAGTATTTGGAAATGTTTAGCAAGAAGATATGAGAACATTTTAACGAAGGGCTAGCCTATTTGTGACAACAATGTAAACTATGTGTGAAATAAATTTGTTTGAGTGTAAAACAAGAATGAAGAAAATAAAAATTAGAAATAAATTTTAAAAAATATAAAACGATGTATAAATAGACAATACTTAAAAACAAATACAAAGGCCAATATAATTTATGTAGAATTCAGCTTGAAATACTGAGAACAGATTTAACTCGTTTATCTTGTTATTCGATATAAACAGCCTTGATCTTAGATGTGCAATTAAACATCACTCTTTTCAGAAGTGAAAAAGATGAGCTATTATAATATTTATTACTTATTAAGTCTAGATATTCTATATTTTTCTTTCAAAAAGTAAATTTATTTGAATTTTTATAATATATAAAGTTGATAAAATGTATATATATTCATGTGCATTTTAAATTATCTAACAGAAAACTCAAAAAATTTCAAACTTTAAAAGAAATTATTATGAATGTAAAAAATGATTTCCCATAAAATTGATAATATATATACCTGTATGGATTACCCAACATTTTAATATATATATTAAATACAAGAAAAAAAAAGGTAGAACGTCTAAGCAAGAGTACTAGTGTACAAGCAAAAAAATTATAATAAAACGAGAAAAATATAAGTTTGAAATTATTAATATATATATTTTTTAATTAATAATTACTAAATTTGACTGCTCCACTCAAGAATTATTTAAGTGTTATGGAATATACAAAGTTTAATTCTTTACTTTCAAAATTAATTTTCAGCATTCATGTTCTTCAAGACTAAGGAAAAAGTACTTACGAATATCCTGAAAAACAAAATTTTTATTTCTTTTTTTTAAGCACTGGAATCCTTATATTTGGCGCAACCAAGCCTATATTCACTACAGCAACTTGCTCCTCCATGACAAAATAATTCGTTTTCCTAAAATAACACTAACTAGCAAAGTTTTGAAGAAAAGTTTCAAATACAGAAAGAAGTACGTAGTTGTCTTTTCGAACGAAGGGAAAAAAAATACTTCCATATGTTTAAGGTTTTTTAATACCGCAGCCCTTGATATGGGATGGAAATGCACAACCACTAGAAAACGACAAAAGCCGCGGTAATTCTGTTCAGATATTACCGTAGAATTAAATATGATGCGGAAATTATTTTTCTTAAGTTTTGCAGGAGAAAACACAAGTGGCAAAAAATGTAGAAAACGGGGTGCTGGTTTGAATAGAAAACTTCCCGGGATGATGAAGAGTAGTTTGTGACAGAAACAGCTGCTAGTAGATTCACATAAAATTCTGGATTTTCACATGTATGCGTGCAACAATGCGTTGTTAAACGGTTGATCATTTTAGAAGAAAAATTTGTAAAAAGGCTATTCGCACAATTTAGACACAATCCATCAATGGTGGCATTGCCGTCCAGTACCATATTTTATAGAATTCCTCCCACATTTTCGGTATGCGTATCCATGAGTAAAGTTTGAGGAGCATCATGCAAATAGAAATGTCCAACAAACAATTCATGAAAATAAATGCAGCCCCTCTCCCCCATGTCGACCAATCCCAACTCCTGGTGCTTTGGCACCAATGTATGTTACATAGTTTATTGACGCAGCGGTGATCGTTGTTTAGCGGCCATATCTGCAATGAAAGGTAGATCAGCAATATATTAAGAAGTCCATTTGCTGTCATCAAGATGCTTTTATTGAATAAATCTTCCAATAAAAATTCAAGGATTAATATTTCAAACAAGTTGGTACAGAGCGTTGTAAAACGTTTTATAATGAAGTACATAATTCCAGGGTTAAATGTTGAGATTGTCGCATAAGATGGGGGAGAGAGCGAAAGTAATTTAGTCTTTACTAAACGATGGTGTGGAGCCGATCTGAGTTCCTTACACTAGAACAGATCCGAGATGTCTGAAGAAAAAGAGCCAAATTTTAGAAAAGAAAAACAGCCAAAAGAATGCCAAGCTATTTCTTTGTCTTTACAATATATTAATACTAAATTTTGAATATAAAAATGTCGTTACATCGATTTGGCATAAAAAGCATCGCCAGGTATGAGTCATCTTTAACGTACGAAAAATCAACCCCTTTGCTAGACGCCAGTTAGTCGGCGAAAATCCATTATAAATCTATTTTTAGAACTATAATGACCTGCTTGAAATAATAATAGCTTTTAATATAAATATGAGGGTAATAAATATAAACTGAAATGATTGTTTTATTTTATTTTATTAATAGCTATTTATGCTAGGAATATGCTGATAACGAATTTTAAATTACCCTCTCAAAAATAAATAATTATAGCTAAATTGATTTAATCCATTCGGGGAAAATGTATAAACAAAATTACTTTTCAAAAACCCCGATATAAAAATTGCATTATATTATTCCGAGAGCAATGTGTTTGTAACAAAAAAAAACAAAGAACACTATTAAATGAAAGATTTTGATTTGTAAATAAAACTCGAAATTCTATATAATTAATTAATCGAATTACATAATTTTAAAAAGATTTATTTTATATAATCTATATTAATCCCTCTTTTTTTTATATATAAAATTTGAATAAATAAATAAACTTTTAAAGAACATATGTGTGAACCCTCACACAGTATGTCTTTTAACAACATATCTAAAGAAGCAATAAACACAGGAAGTTCAACTTAGTAACATAAATGTGTAATATAGGGAAGCTACACTAATCTTTTCATTGAGATCAAGCAAATTGTTCGTTGACAGGTACAACAAAGAGAATTCAAATACATTACGTCTATGGGGGAAATTGCAGGTAAGTAAAGTTGCTATCTACAGGCTGCTCTACACCAAAGAAAATGAATGTATATTTTTTATATGAGTAAAAGCAGAATATGGTATGAAATCATTCAATGTTCGTTTACAGGGCAACAGAAAAGAACTAGAATATTGTGGATCAATACTATAAAACTCATGGAAGTCTACTTTCGGTTGTGCGGTGTGTTATTAATACAGGATTATATTTATGTGCACTATGTTGTTTGAACATAATTTTTAGAAGATATACAGGGCTATGAATAATTAAGCGAAAACATTCCTTTTTATTGAATGTGATTAGTGGAAATAATTTATTATAATATTTTTCAATATCCAGGAAATCTGTTCAGAAATTGAAATCAATTCGTCATACTCATACGATAAATAAGTATTTTTTTAAGCTAAATATTCATCGCTTGTTTTTTGTGTATTTATCCGTTTTAAGTTTTCCTGAATATCAAACTCCAGTTTTTAACTTTTTGTCTCTTTCACTTATCAGAGTAACTTAAAAGTATATAATTCCAGGCAATTTAAATGTTGTACATTGAAGTTAATATAAATTTGTTACTTGAAAAGTTTGATCACGATTAAGTTTCAAGGAATGGTGCACGTCAAAGTTGTCCAAATAATTTTAAATGAATTTTTAAATTTAATAAAAAGTTTGAATTCTATATAAATGTAGGTAAAATAATTAAACTCCAGTCTAAGGGGGGGGGCGGCAGAACTTCTCACACATAATTAGTCAAATAAATATTTTTCGAAGCGTTATTTGAATTAATTTTATTGTAGGTTTATGTAACTGTACTCGTTCTTTTACCCCTTCATTACCAACCTCTATATACAAAATTAAGTTTCATGGTAAAAGAAAGTCGTATGAGATCCACAAGAGATTATTATTTTTTTATTAACATTTATAACAATGAAAAGTAAAAATAAGTAATGTATTTATATATTTGTTGTGTAAATTCTAATTTCTATTACTAAACCTCTACTGGAAAATCTCTTACCCATCTAAAATAAAAGAACCTTCATGATTCCAAAACGCATTAAAGCCTAGCACAACACCGCCACATATCCTAAAACTAGCAGTGAGGACGCGTCCAAAATGTTGGAGGGATGCCAGCTTGAAATTTGGAGAGCATTCAGTAATCCCGTGCTCTGTTATTGCTCATTTTCTCTGAGTCAGATGACTGTTACCCCTATTTTAGCATTGGACTCGCTGAGCGCACATGGAAGCACTTGCGCAGATGCTTCTATGGTTTCATGAAACGTGGTCGAAGAATATCTAGAGTGAATTTTTCTTATAAACACTAAAGGTGTTTACTGAAAAGTCTTACTTACAAAATGCTCTTGTGGTCATAGTAGATGACAAAATGCGCTAATGGGCTTCTGTGTTTTGCTAATTTGGAGTTTAATATAAGTTATGCTATGCACCAGAATCTGTCCAATTTCTATCTTTTTTAGGAAGAAATTTTTAAGGAAATGTAAATTTTTTTCACTTTAGTCTTTTTTTTTTTTTTTTTTTTCTTCTTTAGTAATTTGTTACCACTTTGGAAATTGATGTCATATCATGTGTGTTAGATTTTTTTTTTTTTTTTTTTAACCATATTATATAATAAATAAAGTCGAATTTGAGTTAATATACTTTAAAAACACATTTAAAAAATCCAAAATTAACTTTCTAAAATATTTCTCCATAATTTTTATTGGATTTCGTTTACATTGTCAAAGTTTAATTTAAAATGTATCAAAACGAATATTTATCGAATAAAATAAAGTTGCTTTTTTTTTTTTTTTTCCCGCACAGTATTTACATACCTAATTTGAATTAACTTGTACTTATTCAAATATATTTCTGCTTTACATTTCAATTACATTTCAATAGTCTTTATATAATAACCATGTGAATTTATCATACAAACGTATATATATATATATATATATACTAGCAGGCTCTGCCCGCTTCGCTGGACACTATATTTAAATGATTTCTTTGTAACTGAATATATTTCGATTGGCGACTATTTTCGTCACAGCTTTAGTATGGGACCTCCTTGGCAATATCAAACATTTTTTGAACTTCTCGAATCTGTACAACAAAACTATTATTAAAACAAATATTTTCGAAAATAGTCCAATAGCTGGTGTTAATTCTTCGAATATTCTGGAAACAGTTGAAGCTGTTACTCGTACAGTATAAGTCATTATTCGATGAATGTTCTGGGACAGTCTAAAAATAGTCACTTGTTCCACAGGAGTAAAGCAAATAACCCACTCGCCAAGTTTGTCTCCAAGACTATGCTTTCTATTAAACATATCTTTGTTTAGTTATTTAAATATTAATTTGAATTAATCAAATATTTCTGCCCGACAGCGTGCAAGTGCAGTCACACACAGCAGCTCATTTATTTGTATGTTCAATTAGCGTAGTGATTGGTATATAAAAAAATAAATAAATAACTAAACATTATCGTGCTACACAACTTTATTGAATCTCTCCCTTGGCGGCTTTTGAATTTTTGTCGCCATATTAGCGATTTTTTTTTTTTTTTTTTTTTGTATAATTTCTTGCATAAAAATAGAAAGCGTTTTATCGGACACCTTTTCGTTAACATATAAGAACCCTTCATATTCTGTTTATTTTATTAATGGTTTTTAGGTTTAAAATAGTGCTTAATGAAATAAATTTTCTATTTTTAAAACTGCACTTTTTTTTCTATAAAATTATCTACTCAGATAAAAATAGATCATTTATGTGACTACTATTTCAGTTTATTTTTTTTCGTTTTGTAGTATTTTATAAATTTTACATTTTTCTTGAACTACCTAGATTAAAATTGCTGTTGCTAAATTAAACCTCTTTTATATTTTTCTTGAACTACCTAGATTAAAAAATGCTAAATTAAGCCTCTTGGCGAAAAATGTTCGGTGTACTTCAACGCAACAATTTAAAAAATCACCCAGGAGGATCTACTATAAATAAAACTGATTTTAGTAGAACACACATTAGCATCTTTAACTATATTAGCACTTTGTAAAAGAATTTTTAAATTAAAAATGACGTCAATTTTTTGAGATGCATAATTTATTTATTTATTTTTATTTATTTATTTATTTTTTTTTTTTTAATTTTTGTTCACGTTTAGAGAAATGTATTTATTTTCCTGTTGAAAAAAACAAATAAATTCGTTTTTTTTTTTTTTTTTGGCAACAATTAAATTATGGATAAATTTAAATGGCTAATTTTTTGCTATTATTAGCTTACAAAATTGCTATTTTATGCATAAAAATCGCAAAAACAAATTTTTTTTCGGAATAAAAGGTAGCCAACTTTTTAAGTTAGGGTATAAGCTATCTCCATAACAAATTTCATCGAAATCCATCGAGCAGTTTTAGCGTGAAACTCAGTCAAATAAACGGACATTCACATTTATAATATATATATAAGATTAACAGTTTACATGAGGTTTTAGAAAATAGATAAATAATTCCACATTTTATACTTAACTTTAATATTTTATATTTATTATATAATTTATTATCTGAGAATTAAGGCAAACTCTTAGATTCACTTAAATTTTCTGTAACATTCAATTAAAAAATGCTGCTAGAATTCTTTCCAATTTCAATGTTTTAACAAGTGTAACGCTAGCTTTGTATAATCCTTCGACACGAATTTAATAAAATATTATATTTCTAAAAAAAAATTGTAATTTTATATTGATATAATGCTAACATGGAAATAATAGAATGTCAACAAAGGACTCTGGCATTTAATTCAATAAGATACTATATTTCTATAAAATATCTAACTTTCAATGAAGTTTATCAATCTTTGGATATGATCTCTTCATGTTTGCTTGTATTCCGTAGTCCTTTCATCTATTACTAGTGAATGCTTAGTTTTATTATAGATAATAAGAAGAAAATAATAATAAATACGAGTAATAATAAAGTGGTCCGAAACTTTACTTTAAAAAAAAATGTAGTTGTAAATATACCAACGCAGAAAAAAAAAATAATAATAACTGACTCATAGTAACACTTATTAGTCATTTTCTTTTCTTTTTTTTTTTTTTTTTTAAGAATTTTTATATGTTTGATTTAAAATTTACGAATTTACATTTAAAAAAGAACTGACATATATATATATATATATATATATATATATATATATATTTAAATAATAATTTTGTTTTAATATATATATATATATGTATATTAAAAAAAAAAAAAAAAAAAAGAAGAAGAAGAAGAACAAAGAGAAGAAGATTTATTATCGAACATATTACGGACGTTGGAATATTCACATCGCGCATATTTTGAGATATAAATACTTACCTTTTATTAAATTCCATTAAATACCATTTATTATTATTATTATTATTATTATTATTATTATTATTTTAACCAGAGAAAAAAACTGAGACCTCTTGTATGCCAGATTATCTAATTTTAATTATTTTAGGTACTACTGAATTTTGTAATAGTCTCGTATCAGCGGACCACCAATGAATTCGAATGCGGATTACTACAACAATAAATGATTTTTGTTTTTCGGAAATATTTTGTTATGGACTATTCAACTGCTAAACAAGTCAATCGCAGGTAATTGTTGTTCTGTCTTAAGTTATAAATTTAATGTTGCTGGCTGGTAAGTAAATGCCCCTTGCTGATAAGATTTTAGTTAAATCCCCAACCTTTGAAAACCCTTATTCGTTATTTCCCTAACACACAACGATCTATATGAACGTTAGATGCAAATAATCTCGAATTGAGAGTTTCATGAATCCTTGATAGAAGTTCTCTAACTTTTTATTCTAAAACGTGGCCTTTTTTTTTTTTTTTTTTTTTTTTTTTTTTCTTTTTTTTAATGCTTATTTAGTTTATATATCAATTTATTGTTTACAAACTCCCACACATATCCGATTTTTATGCGATTTATGTCCACATGTAAGTCATCGACGAGAAGACAACAAAGAGCACATTATACAGTTACAAAGAAATTAAATGGAAATAGCAGTCTGGAAGATTCTAGGAAAGAAATTAGGTATCCAGTGAACCCTAATTTATATAGAGATGTAGATTAGCCCTAAACATGTTGACCAATGGAGAACAAATTTAATAAAAATTATATATATGATTTTCTTGACATTATTTCATGGAAAGGATGTAAACAAAGACTTCTTAAGTAAATATAAATATTGTTGCGTACTTGGGGGTTCGTGAGTTGTCCGAGAATGAAAAGCCAAACGTACAAAAATTCAGTACTTTATTCACAGAAAGTTCCAGAAAAATGCAGGTCTATAAACCAAGTATCAGCTTCAATTCAACTAGTAAACACAGCTTAAACAACAGCTGTCAATAGCAAATCCACAGTACAAACTGTATAGCAATAACACTTAAAGCAAGTTTCTTACAAAGAGGCTCAAACAATACAAGCATTAGCGAAGCTGGCTGAGATCTGAACTGAACTGACTGCCTTGGCGAGGAAGCGCTCCTTATATACTGTTCCATGGAACCCAGATTTTTCGAGAAAACTCTAGAAAGTGGTCAACCAATCAACTTACAGCTTCCATATTTGGTATATCCCATATAAGGATTTTCTCGCCAAGGTCGCCAAAAAAATCGCCAAGGTGGGAGAAAGTCGCCAAATTTGGCGCCAAATTCATTACCTGCCTTATTGAGGCTTTTTAATGCGTTTTTAAGGGAAAATAAGGTTATTTTAACGCTAAAACAACTAGAAATGCACAAAATTAGCACTTTATCAATTTACTAAGCCTCTTTGAAAGAATTTATACAAAAATAAACACAATTATTTACAATTTTGTAACACTGCCCCCCTCCCAAGGACTGCACGTCGCGGGCAGTGCAACCCTTGGTCAAGAGGCGAAACTAAACAAATTTACACAATCTAAAATACAAGAACTAAGTTGCACATAAAGATAACATAGAAATATCAATAAGTGGGAAATATTTACAAAATTCACAAATATGTACAAATATTTATATACAAATATTTACATTACGCATGCGCAAATTTTATTAGTATTTACATTTTTAATTTTAATATTACCGGTAATCGTGGCACTTGGCTAGCCTGTTATAGTGCACCACCTTCGGTTTTGATGAAGGTGTTTTAGTGATCCGCACCACTACATCATTCAGCCTTTTTAAGACTGTGTACGGTCCGTCCCAGTTGCACTGTAACTTGGGAGAGAGTCCTTTGCGTCGAACAGGATTCCACAACCAGACCTTCTCTCCTTCCTGGAACTCATGTTGTGTAGCCTTTAGATCATACCTTGTCTTCATTTTCTCTGTTGCCATGTTAATCCGCTCCCGAGCAAAGTTGTGTACGTCCTCAAATCGTGCCTGGAGATCTTGGATGTACTCCTCGGGCGATGAAGGCGAATCGGGTGGACAACCAAACAGGAGATCACAAGGGAGACGAAGTTCACGTCCGAACAGCATCTGGGCTGGAGTATAGCCGGTGGTTTCATGGACAGCACTTCGATAAGCCAGCAGGAACAATGGCAACTTCAAGTCCCAAACTTGCTGGTTCCTTGATACTAGAAGTGAGAGGTTATTCAGGATGGTACGACTGAACCTCTCGACCATGCCGTCCGACTGGGGATGTAAGGGTGTTGTCCGGGTTTTGTCTATGCCGAGTAGTTGACATAGTCCTTTGAAAACATCAGAGGTAAAGTTCCTACCTTGGTCGGTATGAAGTTGTAGGGGCGTGCCGTACCTTGACACCCATTGCTGCACTAGGACCTCTGCGAATGTGCATGCCTCTTGATTGGGACTGGGATATGCCTCAGGCCGCTTGGTGAAATAGTCCATCACGACGAGGATGTATTTATTTCCACTGGAGGTCCGTGGCAAAGGACCCAAGATGTCGATTGCAATCCGTTCAAATGGTGCTCCCACGTTATACCGTTGCAGTCTTCATCGACTTCGTTTATGCGGTCCTTTACGTGCCGCACAAGCATCACAGGATTTACACCATTTCTCCACATCCTCCTTTGCCTTGCACCAGTAGAAACGTTCCCGAACTTTCTGCAGAGTCTTCATTACCCCAAAATGTCCTCCGGTAGAGCTACTATGCAGTTGTTCTAAAACAGCTGGAATTTTTTATCTTGGTAATAAAATCTGCCATCTGAAGCTTTTCCCATCATCAGATTCCCACTTTCTGTATAATACGCCGTTTCTGATATGAAGAGAGTCCCAAAGTGCCCAATAACTTTTCGTAATGTTACTAAATCTGGAAATGTCCTGCCAGATAGGTCTGTTGCTGGTCGTCTCCTTCAGCTGTAATATTGGCTTTATATCAGGATCTTCTATCTGGGCTTGTCTAAGTTCTTCGTCACTCCAGGGATCGGGATCTTGTTCTGATGGTGTTGAGACAGTAACTTGGCAGGCAACCGGATTTATCAGCAGGTATTTCTGTTCGGCTCTAGAGCAGTACTTGCAGCTTTCCGAGCAGGGCTTCCGTGACAAGGCATCTGCATTACCATGTAGAGTCCCTTTACGATGACGTATCTCAAAGTCATATTCCTGGAGGCGTTGCATCCACCTGGCAATCTGTCCTTCCGGGTTCTTGAACTGAAGCAACCACGTTAAAGATGCATGGTCAGTCCTGAGCAGGAATCTTCTGCCATAGAGGTAATGATGGAAATGTTCTATGGCTTTTACGATGGCGAGTAGCTCTTTCCTGGTGGTACAGTAATTTCGCTCTGGTTTAGACAGGCATTTACTCCAATAGGCAATGACACGTTCTTGACCATCAATTTCCTGCGACAGAACAGCACCGACACTCTCATGGCTGGCATCTGTATCAAGTATGAACTGTCTGTCGGGCTGTGGATACGTCAAGATAGGCAATGATGTTAAGGCCTCTTTAAGTCGCTTGAACGCATTTTCACATTCATCTGTCCACAGGAACTTCTGTTTGGCTTCCGTCAGGTTGTGGAGTGGTCTGGCAATATTTGAGAAACCCTTGACAAACTTCCTGTGGTAAGTGCATAACCCCAGGAAACTTCGTAGTTGGTGTACATTTTCAGGGCGACTCCAGTTCTCGACTGCAGAGATCTTCTCAGGATCAGTTCTCACACCTTCGGCAGAGATGATATGGCCGAGGTAGCTCACTTCACGACGGAACAAGTTACACTTGCCTGGATTCAATTTGAGGTTAGCCATTCGGAGTTTCTCCAGCACCTTTCGGATGTTTCGTAGATGGTCTTCAAAGGTGCGCCCCACAATGATGATATCATCCAAATACACCAGACAGGCTTCATAGGAAAGTCCTTTTTAGCACTGTTTTCATCAGGCGTTCGAAGGTGGCAGGTGCATTACATAATCCGAATGGCATAACTTTAAATTGCCACAGTCCTTGTCCCGTGGTGAATGCAGTCTTCTCACGATCATCAGGATGTAGTTCTACTTGCCAGTAACCGCTCTTCAGATCCAAAGTCGAGAACCATTTATTGCCAGCAAGTGTGTCTAATGTGTCGTCAATTCTGGGAAGAGGGTAACTGTCTTTCTTCGTGATGTCATTCAAACGGCGATAATCCACTCAAAATCTTGTTGAACCATCCTTTTTTCGCACCAGTACTATGGGAGAGGCCCAAGGACTCGTTGATGGCTCGATGACATCATTGTGCTGCATTTCACTTAGAAGTTCAGTGACCTCTTCCTGTTTAGCAAATGGAAGTCTTCTTGGATATTGTTTGATTGGAGAATGATTTCCTGTATCAATTCTGTGCTGGGTGATGTTCGTTCTCCCGACGTCTTCAGGTGTTCGAGAAAAAAGGTCTTTAAATTCTTGGAGTAGCTTCTCCGCAGCACATCTCTGCTCCTTTCCTAACTCTGCATTCTTTAGTAATTCCGTTATTAATTGTCTTGAAGACTTGGATGCGGTTGATTGCGTGGGGCGGTTGATGCATGTAACAGGAGTGCAGGTTGCTAACACTTCATCCTTCTTCACTGTCCGGACCTTATCGCTGATATTTGCGACTCTCACAGGAATAGTACTCTTTGAGAGATCAACTAGAGATGAAGCTACCAGAACTCCTCTTGGGCTATTGTCTGTATTCGGGTATTCAATCAGTCCGTAGCGGAAGTATTGCTTTGTAGGTGGTGTTCCTGAAACTATTGTCTCTGTGTGTGGAGGGATGGAAATTTCAGACTTGGCTGTTATCTGGCAAATTGTCTGAATGTCTTGATTTTCAGTGTTGAACACAGCGATGTCTTCCGAACTCGAATGCAGTTCATTATTCTTGAAGTCCAATTGAAAGTTAAATTTTCTCAGGAAATCAATTCCAATGATTAAAGGATCTCTTATATCAGCCACATATGCCATATGATGGTAACTGGCATTCCCAAAAGTGATGGTCAAGTTCATTTTCCCATATATTTTGATTTCGTCTCCGGTTACAGTCTGGAGTTTAACACAGGGCGGCGTCCAGATGATCTTCTCTTTTAGATCTTGAGCCAAATCCGCTCTAATGATGGTCACGTTGGCTCCCGTGTCCAGAATCATCCGACAGGTGGTGTTGTTAACTTGGCCATAGACGTGAAGTCCATTATCGCCGCCACTCATTGATGAAACATGAAATACTGTAAATTAGGGCTCTTTAATTTCAGGCAACCTCCGCCCCGCGAGATGGCCTCCTCTTAGTTTTCCTGCAGTGATGGTGAAGCCGGGTGATTTCCTATAGTTGGTCGTACAGGGCAGTTCCTCTTTACATGACCATCCCCTCCACAGCCCCAGCACTTTATCTTCCGGTCCTTTATTTCCTTATTATTCTCCAGGCTGCGCAATCTCTTTAAGATCTCTACGATACTTTTCTTCATTTCATTTTCACCCGCAGGCGTATCATTTAATGAGACTGCTCTTATGGTATGGCGGTCTTTACGGGAGGCTTGTTGGGCTGCCTCTATCCTAAGTGCATAGCCTAAAGCTGATTCCACGTCTCTGATGTTCGAGAGTCTCAGCGCTTTTTGAATTTCTGGATCACGAACAGCATCGACAAAGTACTGAAGAGCTAAGTCATTACGAGTGTCAGCATGACAGTCTGAGAATGCTAGGTGTGACAGTCTCTGAATGTCCGCTGCCAGCTCTTGCAAACTTTCGCCCATTTTCTGGTAACGAGATTTTAGCTGGAGGCGACTATAGTCCTTAGAACACTTCTCTCCGAACCGTAGCTCCAGTGCTCTAGTCAGGGCCTCGAAGTCGTTCCTTTTTTCTTTAGAAACATTTCTCAGTATCTCGGCCACATCTCCCCGTAATGCTGCTGCTAAGTGGACTGACTTGGCGGTAGAGTCCCAGCCGTTAGCTTCAGCTACGATGGAAAACTGCGTCTTATATACATGCCAGGAGGAACTGCCATCGTAGGTAGATAGCTTAATAAATTCCTGATTCGGTATTCTTCTCTCTTTCTTTTCAGTTTCCTGGGGCATGGATTCTAACTTTCCTTCTACTTTTCTCTTCAGATCTTCTTCTATTCTCTTCAGTTTACCTTCTATCTCTGAAAACCTTCCTTTCAGTTCCTGGTCAAAATTTTCTTTAAGTTTCGCCTCGACACTCCGTTCTATCCTCGTAACACTCTCTTCAACCTTCATAACATTTTCTTCTATCTTCATAGCTTTCTCTTCAAAACTTTCTTCTATTTTCAAAACTTTCTCCCCAAAATTTTCTTCTATCTTTATAACTTTCTCTTCAAAATTTTCTTCTATCTTTATAACTTTCTCTTCTATTCCATCTATTCTGCTTCCCATATCCGATAATTTACTTTCAATCACTTCCTTTACTGTCGAAAGTTCTCTCTTCATCTCGTCTTGATTAGATTTGATTTCTTCAGTCAACCCGTCTTTCAACTCTCTTTGCGCAGTTTCCATTTTCTCTTGTGCTGCCTTCATTTCTTTCATCTCTTGACTCAAGCTATCTCTCATCTCTCTCTGTCCTTCTTTCATTTCTCTTTGTCCTTCTTTCATTTCTTCGATCAATCCAGATCTTAACTCATTCATCTGAGCAGTGAGTCCTTCTAGAAATTTCTTCATTTCTTGTTCCATAGCTCTCGTTATAACCATTCACAGACAACCCCGCTTCTGACACCAGAAATGTTGCGTACTTGGGGGTTCGTGAGTTGTCCGAGAATGAAAGGCCAAACGTACAAAAATTCAGTACTTTATTCACAGAAAGTTCCAGAAAAATGCAGGTCTATAAACCAAGTATCAGCTTCAATTCAACTAGTAAACACAGCTTAAGCAACAGCTGTCAATAGCAAATCCACAGTACAAACTGTATAGCAATAACACTTAAAGCAAGTCTCTTTCAAAGAGGCTCAAACAATACAAGCATTAGCGAAGCTGGCTGAGATCTGAACTGAACTGACTGCCTTGGCGAGGAAGCGCTCCTTATATACTGTTCCATGGAACCCAGATTTTTCGAGAAAACTCTAGAAAGTGGTCAACCAATCAACTTACAGCTTCCATATTTGGTATATCCCATATAAGGATTTTCTCGCCAAGGTCGCCAAAAAAATCGCCAAGGTGGGAGAAAGTCGCCAAATTTGGCGCCAAATCCATTACCTGCCTTATTGGGGCTTTTTAATGCGTTTTTAAGGGAAAATAAGGTTATTTTAACGCTAAAACGACTAGAAATGCACAAAATTAGCACTTTTTTAATTTACTAAGCCTCTTTGAAAGAATTTATACAAAAATAAACACAATTATTTACAATTTTGTAACAATATTTTAATACTAAAAAGTATGATTTTGAAAATATTTAACATTTTTAACATGTGATATTCATATGCAGAAAAAAAAATGCGATACTTTAGGTCAACAGTTTGTGGGGAACACGATATTTTAATTTAGTTGGAATATATTTATAAAAACTACGAATTTCTTTGAAGTGATAATGATTTTACTGCATTTTATTCATTTTGTTTTTACTTACAGTAAAAATATATTTTTTTTTTCAAATGTATGGATTTTTTTATGAAGGGAAAAGACATCACATAAATAAATGTTTTATGAGGAGAAAAATTGATTATTGTAAAAAATATATATTATTTCATCATTGTTCAACACAATGGTTTCCAAAATATGATAAATGGCTTCTTCAAGTAAAATCGAATAAAACATATTTTACGTAATAAAAATGTTCAACAGCTTTCGATAAATGTATGCTATTGAATAATAAATCACCCTGAAAGAAAAATGTAGATGAAAAAAATAGGGGTGCCTTAAAACAAAAAAAGTTTATTAGTAAATAAAACAATAAATTTGTATACACATATATAGAGAAATGTCTCCGGTTGCGGGTACAATTTTGATTTCGGCTTATAACTTTTGATAGAGAAAATATTATGCAAACATATGAATACCAATGGAAAGACCCTTACCTAACGTTTGATAAAGTAACTGTATCGATTTTGTCAACCAGAAAAATTTTATCACCAATTTTGTGACGTGGTCATTTTTGGCTAAAACAAACTGTGTGCACGGTTGTGAGAACACTTGAAAAATACGCTAAAATGGGAATATATTATGAAAAAACCACCATAAACACAGAAAATAACAAAATTCATTTATTTTATAAGGATTAAGTTGCCAAAATAACAACATAAAATGGCATTTTTCCAGTTTTATTCGTCATCTTCTCCGTCCTTCAAATCAAAAGTGCAATTCTTGAATATAAAATAATTTGCATGTATAATGGTACACTTCAAATGCACCAGACGATCACACTTCTTGCATTTGATTGAGTTGTTTCTTGTTTGGAATGTAACAGGTGCTCCAAACAGGTGATGTAGAAGTCGGCATCATTATCAGGGTGTGGATGTTCTACTTATAAGGGGCTTGGACGGCAGTTTGACAGGTGGAGTTGCTTTATTTTTTCCAATCTACTTAAGCAGAGGTACAGATGCTGTGAGAAAGTCCATATTCTCGGGCAGTCGATTTTATGGATTCCTTATCTACTAAGCAATCCTTAATGGCTTTAACCAGCGCATTAAAATAAATTTATTTTGTATCGGTTAATTTTCCCAGGGTTTACATGGCGAAAAATTCGTATAAATACATAAAAACACTCATAAAAAATGTTTTTGACATAAACGACCATATTTGACAATTTGTATGTCAAACATGAGCTTTAAATGAAAACAAAATGCCAGCAACCAGGATTGGCAACTATTTTTATAACGACAGAAAAATCAATTTTTGGTTCGCATTTTGGCTTAATTCGATATTGCATCACAAAATATAATAAATATACCGCATGAATATACATTGAACTTACATTTTTGAATAAATTCACTTCGATTTATCGCATTCTGAAAATATTCGCAAATTACCTTTTTCTTCCTTTTTTTCAGATTTTTTTTTTTTTTTTCGATGCACTTGCATTTACTAAGAAAATGCATCTTTGCATTTCGGTGTTACCACAAAAACTGTGTACTGTCACAATAGAAGTTTGACAGTACTGAAATCCACCATATTTTCTTTGTGTTGAAATATATGGCGTGGTGCCTATAACTGGAGAATGCCCAGAACTGGAGACATTCCCTTATATATATATATATATATATACATATGTGTGGTAGTTGTAGCCTTTTTCCCTTTTTTTTTTCGTTTTTACATTCATTTCGTTGATTTAAGTTTTGTTTATTTCGTAAGTAATTCTTTACAAGCATTTACTAGCAAAAAAAAAAAAATAAATAAATAAAAATAAACAGTACTTTTAAATAAACATACTTTTTAAATGTGTCATTTTCTTAACAAAAAATTAAATTCTCGTATATATGGGTATTGACTTTTTAGAAAAAATACCACATGTGGCACACAACCAAGGCTTAGTATTTCCATGCACTCAAACGGCCTTAACAGCTGCTCCTTCATGAGAAGTTAATAAGAATAATAATTTCTGATTGCTGGACTTTGGTAAATGTATCTAAAAGATGAACATATTAAAGAAGATATGTATTTTTTACTAGACTTCATATCCTCTTCAGGACACAACTTTTGCAGAAATATATGAGGTATAATATGTTCTTTACACTACTAAAGTTTCAAGATGATTCCTAAAGAAATTTTTCAGATATTTGACAATACGTCTAAATTCAAAAGCATCCAAATACTTATTTGTAGATAGTGTATTAATATGACAAAATTTTATATTTTTGGAATAACCGATTGTTTGTTATTTAATCGGACCTTAATAATCAGACAGAAAATCCATAATTGTCATTGTCCGGGTGCTTGGAGCTTAAATACGTTAGTTTATATGCAATGGACAAACATGGCCAAAAAAAGATTATGCATTTTTTTTTTTTTTTTTTTTTTAATAACTCTCTATTTTAAAAATTAACATTTTACTTTAAAAATAGTTTATTGATTAACTCAAGTTTTCCTTATTAGTGTTTGATCATAATAATGATGAATTATTATTATTATTATTATTATTGTTATTATTACACTAACTTTCCATAAATGACCGGACACATTTCATTTCAGACTTTTTTTTTTTTTTTTTCAAATATATCAAAAAGTACTTGACGAATCTTCTTGCGACATCAGTTGTGTGAATAGCATGTTACAACGCATATATTTCAGAGAAATTTTGCCCGGAAAATAAAAAGAGGAGTAAGAAAAAAATTAAATAATCTGGAAATGTTTTGGATCACCCTGTAAAAAGTACTGCTTGAAATGCAGTTTGGCTGTAGTATATGATTATGAGACTCCTTCGTATTCCCTTTAAAAATATTTATGAGGCTTCCACATATATTCATGGCGATATAACGGTTCCTTTAAAAAATTGAAAAAAAAAAAAAAAAAAAAAAAAAAACTCAATTTGTTAACTATAACACGCAAGGAATTGAACCTAAATAAAGCCATTTTCACGAAACTTGACACACAACATTAGATCAAGCAAAAAATATTAAATATCTAATGAAATATGAATAATTTTACTAAATAAGTTTTAGCTGCGCATGCAAAAGCTTTAACAAAATTTCATTTAAATAAGTTAACCCCAAAGAAGTATCGTGTAATTTTAAAAAGTTAAACGCGATAGAATGAACTGTTATTCAGTTCCTCTAAAAAAAGAAAAAAAGAAAAAAAAAAAGAAATAAAGATAAAATGAATAATAATAAAAAAAAAGCTTATCTATAATTAGTTTTACTCATATTTTTATTTTGATTCAATCAAGGGTAAAACGATGCTGGTTGACTGTAAATAAATGTTGAGAAAAACTCGTCATTTTCCATATACTGAAATTCAGTTTATTGTATCGCGTAGAACTTTTTTAATTTACATGATATTTGTTTGGGGTTTTCCTATAAGTAGCTCAAAACTATCGGCTACTATATAATGCAAACTTAATTTCGCTAAAGCTTGCGCATGCGCAGTTAAAAATTATTTGGTAAACATACTCATATATCATTAGGTTTTTAACATTTTAGCATTCCGATTTCATTATATGTAAAATTTCCTGGAAATGGTTTTGCAATGGATTCTAAGATTCTAAGACGGAAGGAGGCCGCTCACCAGTGTTCAGCGGTTTTAACCTTTAGAGAGGGGGCTCCAAAGCCACTGTGGAGATTCAAAAGGACCCATCTCTCCGTCTCAAAAGATTAAGCCTCCCCGTTGTTTATTGCATAAGCAAACAAAAAGAAAAAAAAGAGAGAGAAAAAAATTACAATGGTTGCCAGAGCAGAACTCTCCCACGACAAAATGCGACAAAGTTGCATGAAGGTGAAGAGGATCGGAACCTAGTGGTAGTCTATTTACAAAGTTCCTACACGTAATGTATAAATTCCACGCAGTTTATATACAAAGTTTACCCAGTCTTTATACCAAACCCAAACAACCTATGAATAATGTTGGTTAATAGCTACATCATGCTCTGGATGATTGCTTCTCGAGAGCGCTTCCATGGAATGCTGTAGCATCAGATATGACCAGTATTCGCCATGTGGGAGAATAGGAAAATATTAAGGAAAGATAAAGAATTTAGTTTGTTCAGTTTGATAAATCTTGAAGGAAGGCATAGATGTGCTTTAATTTGAGCCGTGTAGGGGCTTTCTAGTTATTATATTGTTCAGCCTGATCTTTATTTAGGATTCCTTAAATGGTAAGGTATTGTAAGTTGGCAGTGAAAGTAGTAATGTTATGCAGTCCCCTCCTCGCCGCATGAGCATAATGGGGATCGTCGGCAATAAAATCTGTGAAGGTTTTTGGGGTAGCGGCCATGACCTGACAGAAAGTCAGAGATTTCCGGGGAGAGGTCCCAAATATTGAGTGAGGCATTTGGTATTAGCTCGTGAGCTCCCTTTTGGAGACACACTCCAGAGATCTTGCCAGTCGTTAATTAGTTTTTGATTTAGGTGGCATTTTATGTAGGAAGGGGGAGCTGGGAGTGAATAGGCTATGTCATTGGATTCTGTTGCTGATTTTGCAAGTATGTCTGCTAGTCCATTTCCGACGACCCCATTAAGAACAGAAACGTGTGCCAGAAAGATTTTAGTTTTTACTTTTGAGAGCTTTATTTTAATTTACCCACCAAGTACTTATGGGTGTCTGCTCTTGTGGCGAGCTATGGCCTGCAGGCTCGAGAGGCTGTCACTGAAGAATGAAATTTGATTGTAGTCTGAAGAGTATTTTTCTGATCACTCAACTGCCTTCAGGATGGCAAAGAGCTCAGCCTGAAAGACCGAATTGTGGTCTGCGAGTCTGCCTGACCACTGATGGAGAACTTTGTTATTGTTTAAAATTCAGAGCGCAGCTGGCACTCCATGGTCGGTTTTGGAGCCATCGGTGTAGATCGCCAGTTGAGCAGACGGGGAGAAGCTGGTTTTTGAACAATTTATGAAAAGGGAAGCAGCATCCTGTGCTGAGTGCATTTGCCAGCTGTTAGAAAGCTGCTGGACATGAATATTAGGGAAGAGAATCTCAGTGAGAATGGAATTATTTAATTGCAGGACGTTAGTTTTGTTAAAGTTGTATTTTAATTGGTGAGCATGTGGAATACCAGTGATGACTGTGAGGGAATCAGTAGAGAATGTTTTGTAACCACTAGGAATTTGGACCAAAAACATCCCCTGAGTTACGTTTATTCGACGCTTCTTTGGTGAGGTCCACCCCCCCCCCACCAAAAAAAAATGCCATCGCCGTAGGTTAGGATATTTTCTATTATTATTTTATACCAGGTTTTTAGGAAGAAGGTGGATATACTCCACCTCTTCCCTGTCATTTTTGCTGAATTGTGGATGATTTTAGAAGTTTTTATCTTTAGGTCTCGTATATGTGTCAGCTAGTTTAGGATTTTATCTATTGTGATTCCCAATATTTTTAGATATGAAACATGACGGACACTGACGCCATCAATCATCATCCCTGGGTTCCGTTTAAGGAGTCTTGGGAAGGAGAAGGTTAGTGAATGCGATTTCGAGGGTGAGAGTGTTAGATGTGATTCTATTAATAGGAAGCTGAAGAGGGAGAGGGCAGCTTGGGCCTGTTCCACCAGATCTTTTATCGTTAAACACGAGAGAATCACAGAGAAGTCATCAGCATATGCGAAAGTTTTAAAACCCTTTGAGTTCATTTTTAAAAGAATTTTGTTGGCTATAAGTTCCTGAGGATCGGGCCTAGGCACGATCCTTGGGGGCAGCCCTTAGATTGTGGAAAAATACTGTAGTTAGGGCTCCAGTTAATCAAGATTTTCCTGTTGGAGAGGTAGGAGGTGATGACTCCCGCAAGATTTCCCTGGCAGTTTAGTGTTGTTGAGTGTGTAGGATATATGGCCATTCATTTTGCACTGAATTTAATACCTTGCGTGTTATAGTTAAAGAAGGATTTTTTTTTTTTTTAATTTATTTATTTATTTTATTTTTTATTTTTATTTTTTTGTTAAGAAATAATTATATTTCCGTGAATTTATGTGGTAGCCTCAATAAATTTTATGCAGGGAATAAGAAGGAGCCTCATAATTACATACTACAGCTAGATTGTCATTCATGCATTACTCTTAACAGGGTGATCACGAATATTTTAATCTTTAATTAATTTTTTACTGCTCCCGTTTTAATTTTCGGGGCAAAACTTTCAATGAAACATATGAGGTGTAACACGTTATTTACACTCCTTAAATCTCTAGATGATTCGTAAATACTTTTTGAAATATTTTATGAAAAACGTCTGAAATGGGAAATGTCCAATCATTAATGGAAAGGTAGTGTATTATAAAATATAATGTTTATGGCATTTTTACAGAGAACAAAAAATACATATTTATATCAATTACCTTCAGATAATAATTATAAATATTTTATACTAACAATAGTTATGAGAAAAAGGAATTAGATAATAATCTTACGGCAAAATTTACCATAAACATTACTTTATTTTGTTGATACGAAATTGTTTAAAATTACATTATATGTATAACATACACACACACACACACACATATATATATGTGTGTGTGTGTGTATTCAAAAGAATCGATAAAACCTAACAGCACTTTTTAAATGAAATATTCATATATTTATTGAAATTCATTATTTCATCTGTTTAACACATATTTAATTAAAGGTAATTAATCAAAATATGTAATAAAATGCTTACTTAAAATGGGTTTTAATTTGTTAAATTTAATTCAATTGAATTCTATTTTAATTACTATTTATATATTGTACGCAAGGGTTACATACCGCATAATTTTAACTCCTATCTTTTAATATCATTTAATACATGATTTATCATTCAAGTTAAGAGAGTAATGCGTTCTTTATAAGCTATTAAATATATTAATTACAATTTGGGATAATTTAACTGAAACAATTTTTCTGCAAATAGTATGAATTTATTTCATTTCATATACATTAAATAAAATTCGATTAATTTCGTTAAAATGGTCTATTAATATCGAGAAATGTAAACTAAAGTACTTATTTAAATTGATAATTACTTTAATTTTAATTGAGCCTTTCTAGTATAACAAAATGAATCAGAATAATTAATATTCTGCTAAGCATTATTTAATTAATTTGCAGTACGAATTAATTTATTATGTACTTTAAATCATGCATTTTAATGATATTTTATATGTAAATGTATAATACTGAAAGTTAAAAAATGAAATATTTAAGTAATTAGATACAGATGCAATTATGTCGAAGGTAAATTATGCAAATTTTAAAATTAATTTTCACTCAGCTTTTTGTAAAATATCCACAATAAGAAATGGAATAATTTCTTACCAAATTAACATAACTTTTAAATATAATTCAGAAAAATTATTTTTATTACTTCATTTAAATGATAGCAATAATTAATGACTGATTTAGTTCCAAAAGATTAAGAAAACGATTAAAATATTTATCCTTTACTTATTAAGAAATTCAAGTTTTTTTATTAGTTTGTTTTTAGAGTAATTTATTAACAGAGTGAATAAAAATACCGTTAATTCCATAAAGATGTTTCTTCAATATATATATATATATATATATATATTTTTTTTTTTTTTCCCTAAGAATTGAGAAATATCTATTTATATATCTGTTACTTTTAAAAAATTTCCAAAAAAAAAAAATAATAATAATAATAATAATAAAATTTTCCTTTTTTGAAAATTCATATAAGCTATTATAGAATTAGTTTAGCATAATTTAAAAATAGACTGCTTTAAATGATAAACAATGCTTATATTTGACAATGTAAAGTTTAAAACAAAATAAGAGCACTAGTATTTTAATAGCAATATATAATGTTGATATTTTCCCCCAGAAAATCCCTATTTTGAAAATGAATACGGAATTGAAACTCCGAAAAATACGTATAGGCAAGTACTTTTAAAATCAATTGCATTTTAGTGGAGAAAAAAAAAAAAAAAAAAAAAAAAAACATATTTTTAAAATGATAACTACGAAGTTTGAAAATGATCACTATATTTCAAAAATAAATAAATAAATAAGTAATTTAAAAATTTATATAATATAATATAGAAATATAGTTCATATGTTTAATGAATTAAGTATAATCTGTTCTACAACTAGATCTACATCAGGGAGTTTGGACACATTAGTCCGCTTTTCTAGTTTTTTGTCAAAACCATGTGGAGTGGCACAAGATGCTTGAATGCCGGGGTACGTTGGTACACAATGCGGGGCACGTTGAACTACATTTTGCAAGAAATTCCATTTACGATATTGAAATTAAATGCTATTCAACAGTGTAACTATATTTATTTAAATCTAAAACACAAAACATTCTATTTAAATTTAAAACATAGGGAACGGTAAAGCCTGTTAAATTTGTTGAAATCGAAATTAGTTGGCATGGGTGGACTTTTTTCAACTTCCGATTACAATGTTCTTCTCTACGTTTCTGTTGTGTCAAATAGTATGTTCATGAATATAGTACTAAATTTCAGATTGCCCGATACAATCGGGGGTTGAACTGTCCCACCAACTAGGTCATCATGCCTCTGCATCAATGCATTTGCTTCTCGTAATTTGCTATGAAATAGTAATACTGTTGCGATTATCGTATTTTTTGATTTCATACAATTTCATGCTCTATCCTATACGATAATTTCCATAATCGAAATTAATTTGAAATGTTACCTTACTCTGCCATGCGAATATGTTACGAAATTTTAAGAAAACAAAGGGCTTTTGACATGACACCACTGTAGGCTTCATATAAAAGTTTTTATTTAATATCTACAAACTGAACTATTGGGTTGTTCGATAAATAATGTCGTTTTTTAAAACCTTCACTTCTAAAAACCAAGGCTTCTTCGAACGTGCAATTTTTCAACTTGTCGAAAGATGGCAAAAGCTCATCCAACAAAGTGGTCAATATATCATTGATTAATGTTTGTTGTTAATATAAATAGATTCACTTTGAAAAACATGAAAAAAAAACGACATTATCTATCGAACAACCCAATATATCAGGTGTTATTCTGTAAAATATATATTCAGGCAACAATTCTTATACTTTTTTTATTTTTTTTGTACGCATTTGAAATCTTCAAATTGTGTTTACTCAGTTTGTATTATTTCACAAAATTCATGAACTACAAAATGTTTAAACATCTTAATATATTTTAGAAAAGACTTAATATATATATTTAAGTGCAATAAAACTTACTAAAATGAATTAAGCAAAAATTTTCAAATTTATTAACTGTTTCAAAGAAAAAAATAAAAATAAAAAGTACATGTCTATGTAAAAATTTGTAAAGAAGCATGATTGTTGCTCTATTTTTATTTTTATTTTTTATTTTATAGATTTTGCAAAATCCGTCCCCAGTTGTTTTAAAAAGATTTTTTTTAAACATCTACACACACACATATATATTATGTCTTTTCCTAAATATTTGTAAAAGAATTTAAGCAATTTGCAGATCAGGATATAATGAAAAAGTGAAAACTTTGAAAAAGCTATTTGAATATGTAAAATCTGTAAAAAAAAAAAAAAAAAAAAAATGTATACAGCGTGCCTCATAAATTGCACCCAAATTATGCACAGTCAGATACCTGGTTGAGAGCACATAAAAATTGCTCAAAGACCTGTACTTGTACTACCCATAATTTACGAAAAAAATACGAAAAACAAAGTATGACGTCGCTCACGGTGCAAGGAAAAATAATTTATTTGACACATCAACAGCAGTATTTGCAAATATTTATAAAGGGAGATGCTCAAAGTGTCTGCTGTGCATATCGAATATATCAAATACTGATGTTGGTGTGTCCAATACGGTGCGTTTTCCTAGCACCGGCTGTGACATAATACTTTGTTTTTCGTATTTTCCTAATAAACTATGGATCGGACAGGTACATATCTTTGGGCGTTTTTTACGTACTCCCAACGAAGGTTCGGGCTGTTCAGAGTTTGAGGGATATTTATGAGACATCCTGTATAAAAAAAGTAATATATGTTGCCTCAATATATATTTCATTGAACAAGCCTAATATAGCTCAAATTATGGATACTAAATGAAAATATAAGCTTTTTTGTGAAACCTAATGCAGTGGTACGAAGTCAACTGGGGGAGGTCCTATTAAAAGTAGAATACGGATATTCGTCATACTTCTTTTAAAATAATAAAGTATTTTATGATAAAACCAAAAGAAAATAAAATGAGTTAGGAAAATAGATAGATTTGTCTGGGAAATGAATATCCCCTAACACTACCGTCATCGGATTTGATGATTTTGGAATAACTTTTTTTTTTTTTTTTTTTAAGAAACGTGTAATATATGTAATTTAAAACTCTTAATTTTTACTTATTTTTTGTCTGATAAATATTGTGATATTATTTGTCTGAATTTGTATCGATTCATTAAAAAAATATTTTACTGAAAAATAAATAAATAAAGCTTTTTATTTTATAATGCTACTTTTTTTTCAATGTCTTTTAAAATATATAGCGTCAGTGTCATGCAGAAGAAAATTATTTGATTTTAATTTTGAGAATCCTTCAGCATAAGTAACGTAAATGACTGCATTTGCTTAGCAATGAAGGAAAATGAAAACATTTAAATATTTAATTACAAAATATTTGTTGCGAGTGTAGTAAGGAAAGAAAAATAATCATATTTATTATCTTTAAAGAATCGTGACGAATATGAATTAGAAATTCATAATTCATATTAACAATTCAAAGACTTATGCTATCACACTGAATATGTATAATCTGAAAAGCAAACATACATAAAAATATTTATCTTTAAATTGTCAATTGAATTAATTCCGTACCTCGAACGAAATAAGCAGCGCTAAATGATGTCAAAAAATTTAGTGGAGTTGTATTTGATTTCATTTATTTATATTTTAATGAAATATTTCTTTTAAAAGACCCTTAAATTCGCACTTTTTACCATGAAAATATTTTTTCCATCAATATAAAATAAATATTTTAAACTATTTAAGAATACTTTAAGAATTCTTAAATTAACTTAAAAGAATTTTATAAATCTTAGGCAATACATGCATTGAAATGAAATGTATATATCTCATCAACATTAAAATTTTGTACATTAGTTGCAAAACATTATAATTTTGAATAAATTTCCCCTTTCAACAGACGCATTCGTTTACGCTGCATTGAAATATGTAGCATAAAATTTAAATTATTTGAAAGAGAATCTATCGAAATCGTGTTTACTTTTCGTTCCAGAATAATGAGAATTTAATGATCAGAAATAACAAAATGAAATGGTAGTTTTTAATGGTATGCACCAGATATGATATCAAAATTCAACTCAAAACTAAATGTAGGTGGTAATATGTTATACGAGCCAACATTTTTGAAATGTAACAAAAGGCTAAAGAAAACGAATTTTATCTAAAGAGAAATATTTTATGTTCTAATTGGGAAGATTTTTAACATCGCTACACGTAAATCACTCAAACGTAACAAAAGTTTAACGTTCTTATTCAAAGTTAAAAGTAGTTTATTTTAAATTTAAATAAACATTAAAAATTTCAAAATAAAAAATAAAATTCGCATATTCCAGTTTCGATCGATTAAGCATACTTGCATCAGTGCTAAATAACAAAATAAGTTATTGCTCTTAAATATAACGGTAAAGCAGATTCTATTGCCGGAATATGAACAAATAGTTCTTTAAAAATTATGGAGGTATAAGGTTACAGGTAATTGGGAAATAAAATTTTCAGAATTGGCAGGAATTAAAGAAAATGTCGATTTTATATAATATTTCAAACAGTTAGAAAGAAGAGTTACAAAGAAACTGCAAATAATCATATTTGTATAATTCATATAAATATAGAAATCTTTAAAAAAATCAATTTTTGATTATATTAGCTGAATTAAAGTTAAAATTGTGATTACGCTCCTAACAACACTTTGTTTTTTGTTTCTGAGTTCAACCCATATATATATTTAGACGAAACTTGATTTTCGTTTGGCTGATATATGATAAACTCCATTGAGAAGAGATACCATAAGTACTACATGAATTAGGAATAGTAAAATGGTAACATGGGAAAGAATAGTTTATTCGTAGGAGAAAAAATTCTTTTTCAAGTCATGTTACTTTAGAAATTTTGCAATGAAAAAATTATATTTCGTGATAAAAAAGAAAACAAATATTGATATTGCAAGAAGAAATATAACTAGAAGGTTGTAAAGGAACAGGAAGATGTTATTTAAAAGGAACGCTGTCAATTATCGAAGGTTTGTAACGTCCAAAATTGGCAATGGCTTTTAGATATTTCGTTTTACAGCTAAGCAATTCGGAATTAGAAAAATGTTTAAGGCACGATTGAAAAAAAAAAGGATCGAAATCAGTCATTTTAAGGGTCGGAGGACAATATAAATCAGCATGGTGTGACAATGAAACTGTGAAACTTTTATTCTATAAATGGAAGTGAAGAAGGCCTTTTCAGTGCGAGTGTCAAGGAGTGTTAAAAAAAAAAAATAATAACCATTGTTTTCGAATTCAACAGCAAATTGGTTATTATTATCAAGAGCGTTCGAGACTTTTAAAATGGAAAAATTATAGCATACGTGCAGGAGAAAATACTTAGGTTAACACACCATTAAAGTCAGATGTTTAAAAAAAGTCGCGCAGCTAAAATAATAAAAATATTAACAATTACAATTTAAATTTAAGTTATACTTCTCATGTTCGTACTCAAAATGCACTGTTAAAAAATAGTTTGCTAACAAAAAATTTGGTTGTCAAAAAATATTTGTAAGAAATTGAAGAAAAAAAAAATACGTTGACAGAAATTTTCCTTAACAGAAACATACAAAAAATATTCGCATGTACATGAGTTTCGTAGAGTGTACTACAAATAAATACACAAACTCGTAAGTAAACTCGCATTCCAAAATCGCAAAACATACAGTTTTTAAAATAATTTTCAGAATTAAGATCAGATCTGTAGTATCTGTATCCTGGATGCGATTCTAGCTTTAAAAAACGCGTTATGAAACATTACAGGTAAATTTTGAAATTTTAAGTTTTAAGGTACAAATAATTTTTATATTTGAAAACATATATTACTTAAAATTTAATATATAATGCCTATTCACATTAATAAATTTACAATTAATAGTAATACATTGTTTTTAACATTCAATAATTATATAAGTCTATATATACATATATATATAAGAAAAGAAAAAGGAAAAAAAATAAGATATGTACTTTTTATAAATTCAATATTCTTTTAAAGTTAAGGCTTAAAAAAAAAAAACAAAAAAAAAAAAAAAAAAAGTGGTCAATTTTATTTAAACATTATTAAACATTAATACATACATATATATATATATATATATATATGTCTTATTAAAAAGTCATAATATATATATCAATGTTTCATTTACTCTGTTATATTACAAAAGAGATTTAAACAATAAAAAAAAAAAATCTTTTTTTTTTTTTTTTTTTTTTTTTTTTTTTTTTTTTTTTATATAATTATCGGTTATTAAAAATTATTTACATTCAGCTAATATAAGTTCTGTAAAAGATAATACACTGATATAGTTTTAGTTTATTTAAACTCTATATAAAGGAAATATTCCATAATTTGTTTCGCATAAAGAAAGATAATACAGAAACTTCGAAGCTTCATTTGCATAAATTAAGAATAACAGTTCTTTTATGACAAGATAACTCTCTCGTTTCATAAATTCGATTGAAAACTCTATGCCAGTTGAGAACTGAAATCTGTTGAGAGAAACTTAGCTAATTTATATTCTAGAAAAGGCAGATTATGCAACTTATTATAACGTAATATGAGATACGTTATCGCAGGTTTATGAAAGAATTTTGTATAGGTAAACTCATTCAAAAATTTTTAAAAGTAGTTCATGCAATTTTGATTAGTATAGATTTTCTAAATAAGTAAAATGAAAATAAATTCATAATGTATATATGGAAGCCTAATACTTTTAATTAGGCTTGTGTAAATGGAATGCTTTTATATTTTATTTCAAGATATAAATGAATAAAATATGAATAAAATGAATACAATTTCAAGATATAAATGAGTAAATAATATATATCACTAAAGGCGTACATTAAACCTTTTCTATAGAAGAAATTCACTCAATGTCTAATAAAATATATGCAAATAGAAAATACCAAAGCATTTGTGATTAATAGTAATTACACAATTTCATTTAAAGACTCTTAGCCAGGTTACAAAATGTTAATTTTCTGCATTTATATCTTTTTTTTTTTTTCTTTAAATTGCGCATTTTGCTTTAAAACCTCATTAAAACGCTTTGCCAGGCAGATAAGAGCCATGGCGTAGAATAACGGCTTTATCGCTGTTTGACGTTTTTTTTTTTTTTTTTTTGGCGACTTTGGCGAGGGAATTTTTATTATGAATGTATCGATTAACTAAGCTCTAAATCGAATATTCCACTGAAAATCTTTCGAATTGTGTGATGCTATATAAAGGGATTGCGTCCCAGTAATAATCAGTTTTACGAGAAGATATTCCGGTATAAAAAGCTGTGCTTGACCAGGCCTCTGCTGCTGATTACAGTTATATGCTGTGGAATAAACATATTGCACAGTTTATGCTGTGATTTTTATGTCGTCACCTGTTATTTAAGGTTTGTTTTCTAGTGAAACTGAAACTGATATTTGTTTAACAGACCTGTAATCTTCTAGAATATTCTGAAAATAAAATTTAAGCTACCCTAATACTTGCCATTTATTCAAGGGCAATTCCTAAACCCTGAGTAAAAAACAATATTAAAATATATTTAATGTAGCAAAATTAAATATAAGTATTTATTACCATAAATATAATTTAAATGTGATGAAAGCAATTTTCATAGATACTTCTAGCATAATTTTTTAATATATTTTTAATATTGCATATTAATATCATCAAAATGCCTTGTCAAAGGACAAGGCATTTTGATATTCAGACTTGAATATACAAAAGCCAATTGGCAATCGCTTATTAGACTCTAATTTCACTACGAATATGTTTTCTTTTCTTTCTTCTCTAAACTTTACCACTTTAAACAATAATATTAACTCTCATCTCACAGTGGGACTTTTCTACGTAAAATAACTACTATTTTTTAACGCCTTTTTTCTACACTGTTATAATTTCTATTGCTTTAGATTATTATATTACTTTTGAATGTATAAACACACACACACACACACACTCACACACACACACTCACACACGCACACACACACACACATATATATATATATATATATATATATGTATAAATAAAAATAGTCTGTATATATAAATAGAAATAAAAAATATATAAATATATTACTATATATACAGTCGGTAACAAAAGTATCCGAACAATAGCAAAAATTATTATATAAAAAAAGTAGAGTTAATACTGTTTTCTTAAATAAATCTTAAATAAATAAATCTTCTTAGCCTGACTAAGAATATGATTCGACAAGGATTTATTTAACAAAACACCATTAACCCTACTTATATATATATATATATAGGAACTCGGAGACTTTTGTTACCGACTGTACATATATATATACATACTTTCCGAACATACATATGTAAGGAAAGTATTGTAATCATCTCAAAAATCCGAATAAAAATAGGTAAAATTAAATGTATCAGATATTTTTGCAATCAACTATTGATTTTTTCATTTATGTAGCATTTTTTTTCATTTATGTAGCAGCATATACCCTAAAAATTATATTTAAATATACTCAAATAAAAACACAATCATTAATGTTGGAATTTTAATATAAAAAAAATAGCTGAGTGTATTTATAAATATGTTAAAAATTGACGAAAATTGACACGTTTGGTTCTTTATTATAAGCTCGACTTCTAGCAAATATAACCACTGCTTACAAATATAGTTAATACATCCTAATATTAAATATTTTCCTTACTTTTTTTCTTTATAAATCGCAAGTTTTTAAATGAAAAAATATTTCTATAAAAAAGCAGAGGGAAATATTAAAGAAAATATATTTCATTATCTCTAGAGTAGTTTCTTGTATTCCTATGCAAATTATAAAAAGGCGAGAAAATTTTTTTACTTGTGGCGAAAATATATATTTAAATTTAAAATTTGGAATAGCAAAAATACATATTTCTCATTTTATGAAATGTTTAATTTTTTTTTCTTTTCAAGCAATTCATTAAATAGCAAAATATCCCTCCCCCCTAAATCTTAGACAGTTTTTCATTAGGTCTAGCTTTAATGCTGTTTGATTTTTTAGATTCTTATTTAATGATTTAAACATATATATATACATGATTAACACCGTTAAAGGGACTTTATTAGGGACCACACATTCTTAAGACGCTATAATAACAGTTTGCATAAAAATATTTAGTTATTTTTGTTTCTGTTGAATGGCTTGCATATTAGCACGTTTATCGATTTTTTTTTTTTTTTTTTTTTTTTTTTTTTTTAGTTTTAAATCATTTTAATAATTTTAAATATTTAATATGCTTTGCAAATTACTTTAGGGATTTCAAGTGTTACGCAATTGAGTACTTCTATATTATTATTTTATACACATACACACACACACAAATAAATAAATAAATAAATAAATAGTTTACCATTTTAAAAGGTCATACCGGTGGCCGAGTGGTTCTGCGATCAAAGCTTGTAGACGTGAGGTGTCATGTTCGATCTCAGGTAGCACTCGTTAGCTTAGCCATTCGAAGTTTCCCGCGGTGTGCTCCAAAACTTGTATAAATACATGCAAGGATCCCTTAGAAATAACCCCATGAGGACGCTCTCTCTCAGGTCTAGGACCCCAGAGCAGTCAATCGACCTTACTTCCAAACTCCAAACCACCTACCGTCATAAAATTACACACTAAGCACTTTTTTCAAAACTTAATGGATAAAACTTACTTTGAAGTCGTGTTAAATGAATTCTCACCATTTTATACTAGTATATTTTTTAATATATATTCCTTTAAAAACTTTTAATAGTTTCAATTTGAAATTAAGTAAGAGCAAAAGCATTTTATTATATATATATGTATATATATATTAAATTATTTAATTCCTTTACAATACTCAGCAAATGAGAGAAAGATGAAAATACCAACAATGAATTTAATAATTAGATGTATTACGTATAAATTTATTGTCACAATTACCATTTAAGTAAATTTCACTGAATAGTAAAAACATGTTAAAGTACTTACGCATAAGAGAAATGACGTATATCACTTAACCTAAACAATGAGTTAGTTGTCTTAATCCATTAGTCCAGTAAATTCATGCAACACAAGATAAGAATTGAAAGAAATTAACCAAAATGACTATTGAAATAAAAAGGAATGCATGAAGGAAAAATGGAGTTAAAAATGCTGAAATCCAGTACCGATCTCATCAGGAAACTAGCAGTACTGTCAACAATTAATGCAAGATTTCGAATATTGTATAGCTTTTCAGCAATATACAACTCTAGTTTCAATCTTGCAGAAAAAAAAAAAAAAAGAAAGAAAGAAAGAAAGATAAAAGGAAATTGGCTGATAACTTAACCATAAGGAAAATTGGAATTCGTGAAAGGAGCTGGCCACATGTAAATCAAATCCAAATCAAATAAAAGTTCGGGCGGTTGCCAAAACGAACAAACTGAAAAGAAATAATTAAAAGTAGAGAATCGATTAATCGAAAGTTTCTGAAATGAAATAAATGTAAGCATGAAGTGATAAATATTGTTCTTAAAATTTAAAAGCTGAATTCACAATTAAATAATATTCGAGAGGTAAATTTAAGTATAAATAAGATTAATACGATGTTCACAGTAGGGCATACGTTCGACTAAACGTATGAGCGCGCCATCTAACGTGGAAAAAATAAGTTACTATTAAGCGATTTAAGAAAAAGTGTACGATAGATGTTCTATTTATATGAGTGTAATTTATAGTCTTAAGCTAACATAAGAAAAGGCCAACAGGTGATAATTAAGTTATTATGATTAGGAAATTGGTGAATAATTTTAATTTTAAAAATTATTATTGTTATTAATATTATTATTATTATTATGAAATAGGAAATTGGTGAATAATTTTAATTTTAAAATTTTAATAATTATTATTAGTAATAAGAGTCTTAAACTAACAAAAGAATAGGTCAACAAGTGATGATAAAGTCATTATGATTAGGAAATTGGTGAATAATTTTAAAATGTAATAATATTATTCTTATTAATATTATTATTATAATTATTATAATTAATAATTTTAATAATTATTATTATTATTGTTATTAGTATAATTATTATTGTGAAGTATTATTAGTATGTACGTTTAGTATGAACACATCAAATTTGAATGATATCTAGTTTTTTTTTTTTTTTTAATTAAGCAAATGAATTATATATTGTTGAAACTTAAACAATATCAACCAGAAAGAGATGATGTATCCTGCAATTGCAATAAGACCAAGCTTCTAACTAAACATTTCTAAAGATTGCTAAGAAAAAGGATATCTCTATTTTAATTCATTTTATTTATTTATTTATTTATTTATTTACATATTTTTATCTTTATTTTTGTTGCATAAATTAGACATGTAATTTTCTATTCCATAAATTGGTATTATTCTTATCTATCCAATAAATTATGGAAATGCATAGTATATTTTTCCATTATAACTAATTGAATTAAACTGCTTTATAAAGAGATATTCTTCTTCTAGTCGATTGAGAAAATATAATTAAAATACATTTTCTATATATATGATTAAATACAATTTATGTTTTTTATAATTAAGCCGAACTAAATTTAGAAACAAGTATTTAATATGCGTTATTTTCAAAGTAATCGTTAAGATTTTTTTTTTCTTTTTATTCAACATTGGAATTAATATCACTGATAAAAATTTCAGTTCAAACTTGTACCACTACATAAAGTAAATTTATAACCAATACCATAATATGTTGAACATCACTTTTAAGTTTTCTATTTCTTGCGTTTGGATTTCAGTTGCATTAAAACGTGGAGCTACCATATATCCACACACAATATATGAATCAGTAAAATTCTTCTTGAAATCCAACCAAGCGTAAATTAATGAGCGTGGCCGAAAATATAGGGTAAAATGCAAATTTTGTGCAACAACTCATCCATGGGCCACAATAAACCCTAGAAATTTTAGCTACTTTTATCAAAATGAACAAAACAGAACAAGAAAGCCTGACACATTGCCAGTGTGTCTCACTTGAGGCAAGAAGATCTTCAGTTTGATCTCGGTCGAATTTTGATTTATTATTATTATTATTATTTATAACATAATACCAATATTTATTTCAACATAAAATTACCGAATTATGGTAAAAGATTAAATAAAACTGCTCTGTAAAAAATAAAATAATAATAATTTAAAAAAAAAAAAAAAAAAAAAAAAAAAATCTGGATCTGATACCATTCTGCAGATTCTTATGTAAAATGACCTCCTGAATCCGAATAAGACTATCATTTTGCCCAATAACCCACCGTTTTCTAGATACACCCCTCCTTCATTTTTATCATTGTTCGGTAATTTTATACCCATCAGTTTGATTTGGAGAGGAACGGTAATTATTTCAACTGTTAGATGTCTTCTGACCTGAGGAGCTACAGAGGTAGAAAGTTCTGAAACACGAACATTTGGAGAAAAGAGGAAATTTGAGTGGATTTGAGCCCAGAAAACGAAAGAAAATCAATAAAAACAATCAGTTTCTGTAACTTTTTATTTCTAAATTTTTACATATTCCAGTTTCAGGTTTGCCATTTTCTTATCAAAACACATCAAATAATAAAAATTATACAGTGAAGTTTTTTTCAAAATCTCGGTGAGTAGAGTAAAGTCTCAAAGCCCTCGCAAGAAAGTTTGATTGATTCACTGTACAACGTTTGCTTTCAATAACTCACACGTTAAATGTTTTGGGCAGTAAAACATGAACAGTAAAATCTCCTGCTTTGAAACGTGTCTTATCATTGTAGTTGTCAGTCGTTATCTACCTTTAGTACACGTTTTGCGATAAGAGAGTGAGCAGTATAGTATTCCCGACGGTGGTGATCTTGTGCGGTGATCTTTAACAAGTGTCAATCGTTAACACGGATGTCATTTTACTGTTCATGTTCACTGCCCAAAACATTTAACGTGTGAGTTATTGAAAGCAAACGTCGTACAGTGAACCAATCAAACTTTCTTGCAAGGGCTTTGAGACTTTAATCCACTCACCAAGATTTTGAAAAAAAAAGAAAAAAAAAAAAAAAAATCACTGTATAATTTTTATTATTTGGGGTGTTTTGATAAGAAAATTTCAAACTGGAAGCTGGAATATTTAAAAAAGAAAAGAAATATTGCGAAAAAAAGAAAAGAAACATAAACTGATTGTTCTTAATGATTTTTTTTTTTTTTTTTTCTGGGCACAAATCCCCTCAAACTGCCTCCTTACTACAAATGTTCGTGTTTTAGAACTTTCTACCTCTGTAGCTCTTCATGTCAGAAGACATTTAACGGTTAAAATAATCATCGTTACTCTCCAAATCAAACTAGTGGGTATAAAATTACCAAACGATGATAAAAATGAGGGACGGGGTGTATCTAGAAAACGGTCGGTTATTGGGCAAAAAGGTGGTCATAGTCGAATTCAGGAGGTCACTTTCCATAAGAATATGCTGAATTGGTGTCAGAGGAATTTTGCATGCCGAGCAGTGTTATCGGCTGGTTCCAGCTACTTCAATACCAAGTTTTGGTTCTAACTAACACAAAATTTTTAACAGTGCTCTTCAAACACATGCGCGACTTTCTTTTACTATACATTTCAATATTGAAAGGGTAGAAAGAATATTAATATATGTTACTGATCAAGTACTGTAAGTCTGTATTCAACACGTAATCGTTATAAACATAATTGAACAGCAGTTCAAAATATCTTTAGGATCAATTTAATTTGATACATATTTCTACATGAGTAGGACATATAAATCAGTTTATATGCGTCAGTCGTCACTACAAATCACAGTTTGAAAACGAGTGATAACACTGCTAACTTTAGCTTCAGTCGGAACTTACCTGAGGGAAAACATCTTCAACAATAACGCTTCATCCACCAAGTAAACATTACAATTAAAATTTCATGTATGCGCAGGTAGGAGGCAAAATCAGAAATAAACTTTTCTAATCGCAAAATTGTGCAATTTATAGGACTTTCATCTGCATATTTTTCTTTCACATCCGCGCGAAAAATGTAACTATTTGTCTAAATAACGTCGACAAAAGAATTAACTATTTTTTTTTATTTTTACCAAAAATTAATCTCCCTTAACTAGAATGATTTTTTCACAAACCGCGTTCAATTCTACCAATTAATTCATTAGTTATGAATTTTTAAAATGTCTACAGACTAATGGGACATCCTGTATATATATATATATATATATATATATATATATATATATACACATATATATATAATGCATATATAAATACATAAAAATAGATAGATGTTAAGAAATGGTCTTTGAATCGGGTATTAAAAACACAGATAACTTACATCGTAGAAATGCTATTTCTATAGACGACTTTGATTTTGAAAAAAAAAAAAAAAAAAAATCACTGTATAATTTTTATTATTTGGGGTGTTTTGGTAAGAAAATTTCAAACTGGAAGCTGGAATATTTAAAAAAGAAAAGAAATATTGCGAAAAAAAAGAAAAGAAACAGAAACTGATTGTTCTTATTGAATTTTTTTTTTTTTTTTCTGGGCACAAATCCCCTCAAACTGCCTCCTTACTACAAATGTTCGTGTTTTAGAACTTTCTACCTCTGTAGCTCTTCATGTCAGAAGACATTTAACGGTTAAAATAATCATCGTTACTCTCCAAATCAAACTAGTGGGTATAAAATTACCAAACGATGATAAAAATGAGGGACGGGGTGTATCTAGAAAACGGTCGGTTATTGGGCAAAAAGGTGGTCATAGTCGAATTCAGGAGGTCACTTTCCATAAGAATATGCTGAATTGGTGTCAGAGGAATTTTGCATGCCGAGCAGTGTTATCGGCTGGTTCCAGCTACTTCAATACCAAGTTTTGGTTCTAACTAACACAAAATTTTTAACAGTGCTCTTCAAACACATGCGCGACTTTCTTTTACTATACATTTCAATATTGAAAGGGTAGAAAGAATATTAATATATGTTACTGATCAAGTACTGTAAGTCTGTATTCAACACGTAATCGTTATAAACATAATTGAACAGCAGTTCAAAATATCTTTAGGATCAATTTAATTTGATACATATTTCTACATGAGTAGGACATATAAATCAGTTTATATGCGTCAGTCGTCACTACAAATCACAGTTTGAAAACGAGTGATAACACTGCTAACTTTAGCTTCAGTCGGAACTTACCTGAGGGAAAACATCTTCAACAATAACGCTTCATCCACCTAGTCAACATCGAAATTAAAATTTCATGTATGCGCAGGTAGGAGGCAAAATCAGAAATAAACTTTTCTAATCGCAAAATTGTGCAATTTATAGGACATTCATTTGCATATTTTTCTTTCACATACGCGCGAAAAATGTAAATATTTGTCTAACTAACTTCGACAAAAGAATTAACTATTTTTGTATTTTTACCAAGAAATAATCTCCCTTATCGAGAACGTTTTTTTCACAAACCGCGTTCAATTCTACCAATTCATTCAATAGTTATGGATTTTTAAAATGTCTTCAGACTTATGGGACATCCTGTATATATACATATAGATATATATATATATATATATATATATATATATATATATATATATATTGCATATATAAATGGATAACGATAGATAGATATTAAGGAATGGTCTTTAAATTAGCGTATTAAAAACACAAATAACTTACGTCGTAGAAATGCTATTTCTATAGACGACTTCAAACTCATTTAATGTAGTTGAACTTCGATATAAAGAATTCTAAAATATTTTTGAGTTAAGCAGATTAAAAATCAATATTTTCTCAGTGTTGACTAAAATTTATTATATGTGTCATACAAAATCCGTGAGGAGAATAAATATTTATCATCCTGCTGACATATTTAGAAGGTGAAAGCCCGTCATGGATTTTCATATAATAGGATTTATTTCCAAAAGCTTTTGAACTGCTAGTTTTCATTTTACGTTATGGATTTTCTCTTTAAAATGTTTGATTTATTTTGGTCAATTTTATATTCTTAAAAATAATTTATTTATTAGTACGACAAGGATGTACTATTTTTTTTTTTTTTTTTTCGATCGGCAATTTTTGTTGTCACTATTTTTTTGTGTTCCACTTTAATTTTCCTGGATATCTGCCTATAACCATTTTTACCGTTTAATTTCTTAAAATATCTTAAAGTATTATGTTAAATTTGTAAAACGAAAACGAAATATAAATAAGCAAGTAAATAAATATAAATAAATATATTCCTTCATAGCAAAAAATATAAACGTGCAAACATTTTATATATGTTTACACAAATAAATAAATAAATAAATAAATAAATATATATATATATATATATATATATATATATATGAAAGATATCGTAATAAAATTTAATCTTAAAATTTAGCAATTAATAGAACTAAAATAATAACAACACACAAAAATATAGAACTGAATTTAACTTAGAGGAAAGACTGACACAAAAAGTTGCGATTTAGATTAAGAACCAATAAGGTACAATAATAACTTAAAATACTTACGCCGACATGAATGAAAATAAAAAAGGACCATGAAACAAATGACAGAGAATACAAGTAATTAACCACAGAAATAATTGGATAAAAATGCTTAAAATTAGAAGTATATTCATCAGGGGGCGAGTACTTCATAAAGCTGTGAACGCTGCATCGATTTCGTAAAACAATATAGCTAATCATAGCAATTTATATCATTTCACGCCTCTATCGAAGCAGCAAAACCAGATAGAATGAGAAATTAAGTAAAATATTAAATTAAAACAAATATTAAATAAATTCTTCATGGAAACCAGAGAGAAAACGAGAAAGAAGCATTGTAACCACATGTAGAACAATTAACACAAACTGGAGAAGAGGGTGATGCCAAACGGAAATTGAAATTAAAAATAAAATCTTTACAAAATCGTTTAATCGAATGAACTTCAGAGTATTTTCATTAACGATGAAATACACAGAGTAATTATTAATTGAGAATGTAAAAATTTTTTTAAAGTTAATTAAATTTTAAACTAGTAGAGTTAAATTAAATCGTACATAGAACATGAATCATTAAATCGTTTAAGTAAAGGACTAAAGAAAGAATGCATAAGACAGCCGTGAGCAAGCGCAATCTAGAGGTATCTATATAAACAATAAGTCAGTTAAATTATTTCAGGAGAAAAAACCAATGCAATAAGGAGTGTATTTTAGAAGTATTAACTGCAAGATTAAGAGAATTTTTAGCACCAATCAATTAATAAGAGTTATGAATAGTGGAACGTGTAAAAGTTAAACCTAAAATAATTAAACTAAGAGTTGAACTTATTATTATTAACCCAAAATTAATTAAACTTAAAATCAGAGTATTAAGAAGAATTAAAATCAAAGTATTAAGAAAAATTAAATGTTAAGTTTTAAAAAGACTCAATCACAAGCAATAATGCCAAAGAGCACACATAAGGATAAGCATTATAAGGCAGTAATCAATAATTAAAATTATAATTTTAAAGGTGATTTTTTTTTTTTTTTTAATTTAAAGATATTATTTTTTTTTATTAAAATAGATTGATTGTTCAAACTAAACAAGGGAAGCCACTATTAGTATATATATATATATATATATATATATATATAATTTTGAATTTACAAAATAAAAAGGACGTGTGCAAACCGAAATAAGAAAGAGAACAAGATAATTAATTATGTGTTTGAGTTGGTAACTTATAGATGCCGTTAATAAAGTAAATTTTTTAGCCATTTTTATTTTGGAATAATATAATAACAACGAAAAATGTTCTGGTGTGGAGACCTTTTAAATTTCTGTATCTACTGTACATAATTATAATATTGTGTACATGATTCTTACATTTTCTGTTTTATGATACATGATTCTATACATGTATCTGCTGTACAGAAAATTCAAAACAGTATTCGTAATAGAATTATGCAATTTTAACAAATATCTGTTATAACCATTGCAAACTTGATTGAAATGGAAAAGCAATATTTAAAATTATTTAGTAGACACCATGAATAGCATTACATAATATGAAATTTCGGGCGTAAAAAAAAAAAAAAAAAAAAAAAAAAAAAAAAAAAAAAAACACGTAAAGAAAGAGTAATTGCCTGTAAAATTAGAAGGCTGCATAGTATCTTCATATATTATAGTATCGCCCTTAAAATTAGAAGGCAGCTTAGTATGTTAAAATAGTAGTATTGCACATAAAATTATAAGACAACTCAGTGTGTTAAAAAAAAATATTATTGCCAGTCAAATAAAGGAAACATGGCAACTTTTGAGGCAGCACTATTGTAGGGTTTACATGAAATCTTATATTTCCATTTAATATTTATACTAAATTTAATTATATTAGGTTTGTTTGTTCAATGAAATATATATTCATGCAACAATTCTTATGGTTTTTGATATTTTTTTTACAGATTTGCTCTCTTTAAATTGCGTTTTCTGAGTTTTCATTTTTTGATAAATTTATGATCTTCAAATATTAAAGAAAAAACTTAAAAATTTTTTTGATTGTTTAATAGAGCCTACTTAAGAGAGTTAAGTATGAATTTTGAAATTTATATTTTATTGATTAGTCTTTCAGAAAAAAAATTAAAAAGTGAATGTTTATATAAATATTTCAAAAATATAAAAACTGATATTTGTTCTAGTTTCATTTTAATATTTTTTTTTTTCTGCTAATGATATTGCAAAACACATCCATAATTTTTTTAAGTGATTCTATTAAACATCTAAAAAATTTTCTATGATTTTTTTTTCTAAGTATCTATAGAATTTCTAGCATTTTTAATATCATGAATTCAAGAATTTAGGAAAACTGAGAAAACGCATTTTAAGGATTTTAAATCTGTAAGAAATGCATAAAAAACCATAAAAACCACCGTAATTCAATTTATAAATATTTACTGGAAATATAAGATTTTACATAAAACCTACTTTAGTGCAAAAGGTGCCAAGGTCCCTTAACACACACACACAAAAAAAAAAAAAAAAAAAAAAAAATGCATGCAGAGAAAAAAAAAGTATAACTGTCCGTTTTCCAAATATACGATTATGGGCAACACCTACCCCCCCCCCCCAAAAAAATAAAAAAATAAAAAAATAAATAAAAAATTAAATAAATAAATAAAATAAAAAAATAAATAAATAAATAAATAAAATGAAATGAAATAAATAAATAAATAAGTATTCTACATCAATATTAGAGATGTATTTCCAATAGAGATTCATATTGTTAAAGCCGCTTATCAGCTTTTTGATTTCCTATAGAATAATGCTAAACCTACAGACGTGAAATGCTTTTGTATTTTCAAACTATCTCTTTAAAAAATGAATATATTTAACTACGTTTCTGCCCTACTCTTCTTTAACTATGTCTGTTATTGTCGGTGTTAAAATCTTTTACTCTCATCTCGTTAATTTCGATAATTTTAATATATCAAATGCAAAATTGAGCGTATGTTTTATAGGTATTTTTCCAAAAAAGACAATGAGGCATCCTTCAAAAGGTCACAGAAAAAAAGTTAAAATATTAATTTTCTGATGAAATAGTTTTCAGAATATGATGGCATTCCACAACCATAGGCTTAGCATTAATGGAGGAAATAGCAAAGCTAACTGATGAGGGAGACCTAAGTGGCTATATTCATGTCATAAAAGAAACTCATAAGATGCTAATCCCATGAAAGCGTGTGCCTGACAAATTATTTTATTGCGTAGTTTTCAATTTTGGTTGCAGTTTTTTTTTTTTTTTGGGGGGGGGGGGGGGGGGGGCTGATTAACGGCTTTTGCTCATAAAAAATTTTTTAGTATTCCAAAATTATACTTTCATGACAACAATTTACACCATTTAGTTAATAAAACAGTCGTTTCTCGTAAAATTATACGGCTAAATCTAGTGATTTTACTTTTTTTTTTTTTTTTTTTTTTACAGTATAAGAAATATGTTTTTACAGAGAATATATCATTCAATACATTTAATAATTAATAAATATTATTTTCTTTATGAAAAGCTTAAAATAGAATGTTTTGTTAACTTTTTTACATAAAAGAAGCACTTGCATGTATTATTCGATAATATAAATTTATTTACTTATGTTTACTTATGTATAAACATGTAGGAAAGAAGCTTTTCCTGTGAATTATTCGTGAAGAAGGTGTACATATAACTCTTTCTTTGAATTTAATTGTTTTACATTAAAATCGTACAATTACATAATTTTAAGCATGTATTTTTATATTTTAAAAAAGTAAATAAAAATCCTTACTTAAGGCCTAATACTAAGTCAGTTTCACGGGGACTTCGACATTATTAAAGACAACCTTCTGTGGTTACGATCCATATTAGCTAGTGCTGTTGTTTGCTCTTGTTGGCCGATCCTGTAGTAGTTGGCGCCAGATTTGGTCAACATAACTGCGGGGCTCATTTCCATTGCAGGATTTAAAACAACTTAAAAGTTCAATGGGTTCACGAAAAATGACATAGGATGGGTTTTTGTAATCGGCAAGTATCGTTGTTTAACTGAATTGGATGTTAATATTTTCGTTCTGCGCAGTTTTTGCTAAAGCGAAGGAGTTTTTGCTAAACTTGATACAGGAAATATGTTCTTTTATAGGTTTTTTTTATTATTGCGCAGAACGAAAATGTTAACTTTCAATACAGTGAAACAACGAAACTTGTTGATTACGATAACCCGATTTATGTCTTTTTTCATGAAACCATTGAAATTTTAAGTAATGTCGCAATGGCAAAACGTCCTGCATTTACATAGACCGAATCTGGCGCCACAAAATGAAGGATCAGCCAGCAATATCAAACAACAGAACTAGTTCACTTAGAACGCTACCACAGAATGTAGCATTTGATAATGTTGGAGTCACCCGGTGAAAGTGACTTAGAATGAGGCCTTAAGTAAGGTTTTTTAAATTTTTATATATGTAAACAATGTTTCCGAAGTATTTATTTTTATATTTAGAAATATAAATTGATTTGGAGCAGGAAAAGTCTAGAAATTTCCTATTAATGTACATTATTTCAAAGGTTTTCGATTTATTTAAAACAAACGTTTATACGAATATATAATGATGTATTTGTTATCCAAACGATAAATATCTAAAACATTATTATTATTATTATTATTATTATTATTATTTTACTTTTTATAATTATTACTTTAATTTAAGTGATTCATTTCATAAATACTATTTACTCCCCCATTAGAGTAAAATAAGCTGTTTCGATAATTAATTTAAATTTTATTATTCTGTTATTTATACAGAATACAATTAATCTCTTCCTTTGGAAATTACCTTTAGTCACGAAGGGAAATTCAACCATAGGATTCTTGCGGCTATCAGTTTCGATAAGGGAGAGATATATCGATTTTTGTTTCCGATATTGCATCAGAGACTTTTGCGATAACAATTACCTTATTAACATGACATGTTATAATATGAAAATAAATTTAATGAAAGTTATCAGCTTCCGCAGATAACAAAAGGGAAAAAAATTCAATTTTTGTTACAGTATTTACATATGTATTATAATTATTACATTTTTTGCATTTCTAAATAATAAATTTTTAATAATATATCTAAGAATATTTTCCGCATACGATACATGGTTAGAATAATCTTTAAGCTAATTTTTAGCAGAATTTCATCATAAATAAGTGCTTTAATATATAGTCCAATGCAGAATATTAATTTTTTCGACCATTGTTTTGTAAACTGAAAAATCTTGTAAAAATATCAACGAAGGAAATTATATGCTGTATTACAAAATGTTTCGATATAAAATTTAAGCACTATAAAAAATAATATATAAATTAATTTGGAAATCCTAGTCAATATTTTAGCTAAAATAGTTCCTTATTAAAACAAGTTATTGAAATATTTGTTGGGTATTTGTTCCTTGAAATGACTGTTTACATCATAAAAAAATATATTCTTGATTTCTGACAAGTAATGAATTTCAATTTGTTTTCTTATTTATGGATAAGGTGATAGGATTTTACTTATAGTGTTATAAGAGACATGCCCTCAAAAATACATATTTAAAATATTTTAACAAACATACTTAATTTAACAATTCTATAGTCTAAAAATAAATGAAACATTTTCTAAAATAATAATAAGAAAATAATATATAAACTAACTGTTTAAATATATCTATATATGTAATTATAGAACAATACATTTAGAAATGCAGATATTAAACGAAATAAATTAATTGAAATAATAAACGAAAAAAGTTTACTTAATCTGATACAAAAATTAAAAATCTAAAACACTTAATGCTGTTAAAAAAAAAAAAAAAAAAAAAAAAAAAAACTAATAATTCTTAATAAACACATTTCAGATGTATAATAAAATAAAATATTTTCAGTATAAGAAAGACAAAAAAAATGTATTTAGAATGAGTAAGGTCAAAATTTAACAATAGAAATACTTGGTGTCCCAGCTAACATGTTACAAAATTCGAGTGGAGTTAGGTTACACCTAGATGTCTCCGACTCACGTAGGAATTTCGGATTAAAAATACTTTCCTAACGCAGTAAGAACATTGAAAAGGTTAGATCATACAACACTAAATCTCAGCCCCAGTTTTGTGTGGTGCCAGTGGATAAGACGGGGAGGATTCATGGCACAAAATTTTTCAACAGAGTTTTAAAGGGTTAATATGCAGATTTCTTGGTGGAAAGTTAAACTAGCAGCCAGAGGGACTCTACGATAAGAAGGAATCGTGCTAAGATAAAGCTTCATTTTGAATGACGACAGAGAGGCTGTAGGATGGCAGACTATATGAACTCAGATAAAGTATGAATGCTTCTGGCATATGGGGCCTCAGACTATAACAGTCGAACCGCTCAGAGGTTCCATGCCCTAAGTTATCAATTAAGGCGAACTCCTTCCCATACCATGTTTGTACGCCTACACCCGCAATTATGTGACATCGGTTCTTTCTATAAGGCCACACGTAATCGTAATCGCACGGCATTCATTCCAGTCAATAAGGAAACTGTGCTAGGTCTGGTAGAGAGAATTCCCAGTAGAAGTACACGAGGTATAACGAATGAAACTGGCATTCCACGTAATAGCGTGTAGAGAGACCTGAATAGAAATATCAGGCATCCATATCACTTACAGCGCATCTAATTATTGAAAAAAAAGGACATTTAATCTCGTCCATCGAACACCTTCACATTGGTATTTATAGAAACGAACTACAGATCCCTATTTCCTAGCCTCCGTGTTGTTCACAGATCAGATATATTTCACGATAGAGGATATTTTCAATATTTACAAAACAATGCGTGGATTTCGAGCCCACATGCGATACGTAATCGGACTGCACAAACACGTTTCATGGCAGATGTATGGCCGGCATTGTAAGGGATCGCCTCATCGAGCCGTACATGTTGCTTGATCATATGAAAGATGAAATTTCCTTCATATTTTGCCAGAATTATTGGAATCTACTGGGACTCACTTTTTCCTGTGGCACCAGCAACATTTAACCCGCGCCCATTTCAGCCTTCTCTACTTAAGTATAACACAAGATTCAGCCAACGAGGACTCGACTCTGGTTTTCCCGTAACTTAGCCTGCCCGATTATCAGACCCATCATGCAGGGATTATTTTTTCTGGGGTGCATGTGAATTCTATTATCTACGAAATCTCTGTTGACAGCGACGAGGACTTAAAAGCTGCCGGGGAATCCAAGACAATCCTGCTAAGTTAGAGAATGTTCGAACTTCCATCCAATGGGATCGTATATCCAATGGGATCGCATACATGACTTCAGGTAGTGATCCAGTATGCAGCTACCAAAATTGTGATTACCCCAAAACTGCATCACTGAATTGGGTGCCTTTAATGTGTCATCAACGACAAACCTAGACGCAGGAATGGCATGAAGTCGCTTTTCAGTCAAATCACAATCCTGATTACAGCATCAAGATTGCATCATCTATATTTAACAGCATTGTGAATAATGCACATTTCCGGATGGGATTTGACATCGTCGCACTGTCCATCACCTGCAATGATGGTATGAGGTCCCATTGGATACACCTCTCGAGTACTTCTTATTCGCATTCCTTGCACTCTGAGTAGCAGCCATTAATTTTCTGGTGAGTTAAGGTCCGACCCTCTCTCCTATATTCTAGGCTTCCGTACCACAACATTAAAGCAGGATAACGCACGACCGCAAGTTTTCTGTATTTTTAGGACATTCCTTGATATAGGATGTGTTCAAACGTTGCTTCGGCCAGCGCATTCTCCTGATCACGCACCAATGAAAATGTGTGTTTAATCTTTAAAAAGTGTGTGTCCCGCCACCACTCACCAGTAACTACGGTCTATGAACTGTGGCATCCTATCGAAACTTCATGAAATGCTGTACCCAAATATGTCATCCAATCGCTGTTCGAGTCGATGCCTAGGCAGACAAGTATAGTTATTATTCCCAGAGGTCGCTGCTTTATGTACTGTTTTCTCAGGATATATTACTCAAATCTTCCTGAAAATTTAATCAATTGCTCGTCCTACTATATTGTATGTGTTCAATAAATATTATTCTTATATTCGTATTCCTTCTTGGAGTTCCAGTTTTCACAAACATGAGTGTATATAAGATAGAAATATAAATGTTTAAAAAAAAAAAAGAACATTTCAAAAGTCAGGTCACCACAAGACTATTTTATGGGAAGTTTCAACGTTAAAGTCCAAGTATAAAATTAAGACTAGATCAGGTATACATGAAGATAATATGAACTACACTAGTGCCGCTAAAAACATCAAATGTTTGAAAAAGTGTTATGTGTTTTATTTTCAGATATACATACAAAGAAATTTCATTCGAATGGCTTAAAAAACTTTGAGATTTGCAAGAATGCAATTTATTATTCATTTGAAGGAATTTTTTTTCTAAAGAAACTTTACTAATAAAAAATTTAAAGTTTCATAATAAGAAATACAATTAAACTGAAAGATACATTTTTTCAATGATATATAATGAACTAATCCCATACAGTAGATAATTAATAAACTTTTCCTAACATAACGTATTCTGCTTTTTATAAAGTTATATAATATTTTTCTAAAATATCTATAGATAAAACAATACCATCTTCTTTTAACTCTTTCACAGGGTGATGTCTTACCGAAACTTAATAATCGCATTAACTTTTACGCTTAGTTTAGAAATAACAGTTCTTTTTTTCTTAGTTATTTGATTCAAAGAATTTGTGACATTTTATTTTATTCTTTTCGATCACTTGCGACAAAACCAGAAATCCTCTAATAGGTTTAAATAAATCGATTATCCAATAAACGTTTCGAAGTGACTAATAAGAAGTAAACGTTGTTAAAATAATAAAGACGAAAAAAGTGGACTATTTTTTTTTTTTTTTTTTTTTTTTTTTTTTAAACAAAGCAGATAAAAGTAAAAACTGGTATTTAAAATTAAAATAAATAAATAAATAAATTATATTTATGCTATTTCAATTGAAATTAATATCTGGATTTTTTTTTTAAATACTGAATTCATTTGTAAATGTTACACTAAAAAAGAATAAAAAAATGAATCATTATTCCTTAACAAAGCAGAAAATAATTAAAAACTGATATCTCAGATTTAAAAAAAAAATTAATACAAAGCATATAAAAAGAAATAAATGGATGATATTTATGCTATTTTATTTGAAATTAAAATTTAGAAATTTTTTTTTTCACTTTGAAATACATATTTGATTAGTAGATGTAGTATAAATAATAGCAATAGAATACAACATTGTATTATATTACATAATTTATATCATTATATATATTATTAATGTAATAAAAATTGATAATAAATTTAATAAAATAAAAGCACAATGGAAAATCTTAGAGTTTTCCGCTTCCATCTTGCTCCTGGCTACAGATTGTGATTTTGTCCTTGTTCTCTCGTGTGCAAGATATTTCCTACCTGAAACGTTCAAAAATTACTCATTAAAACATGAAATTCATTTTAAATAACATAAACACTTTTTTTTTTTTTTTCCAGAAGATCAATAGATATTTTTATGGATACAGTTGGATCGTTTAGAGCTAAATATGATATGTAGAATTTATTTAAAAAAAAATAAATAAATGAAAGGTAACTTTTTGAGAATTTTTTTGAGAATATTGGGAACGTTAAAGGAATAAAATTAATACAGACTGTAAATAATGCATCCAATTTCCTATTATAGAATGAATATGATATATATATATATATTAATTTAGTTTATAAATTGCCAATAAATACTGCCTTCTTAATTTAAATAAACGCACTGCTTGAGTTTTTCTTTCTTATAAGAATATGATTTACTGATTAGTTAATTAAAATCAGAATTCTGTTTAAGGAATGTAATATCATACATTGTTGAATTTTTCTGATGTTATGATATTTAATACCCTCAAAAATATCTAAATCGTTCGGATTAAAAATTGTTTTGAAATATTTATCTACTTAATAGGCTTTCATATGATATCGATTTGTTTGCTTAGGTGTCACTTTAATAGTTTCTTTAATTAGCGGATAAATGTCATTCACAGTTTTCACAAAGATTCCTGTTTTCAAAACTTAAGCTCACTGAAATTCATTCAGTCACTTGATATATGTGAGTCATAATTTCCTTAATTATGAATTCCTTAATAATATTATTTTCTAGTATTTACATAGATAAATGGAGAGGTAGATAGATAGTTAACTTTGATGCTTTTGTTATCTTTGGTGTATAAAATATCAAATTCTAAATGCTAATTAAATTACATTTAAAATAAAAATGCATTAATAATATATGTATATATATATACATATATATATATATATATATATATATATATATGATAGATATTTTAACCTTAATTATTTAGCATTTAATAGATGTATGTCAAAACCTACACAACAAAAAGAAAACTGATTGTAACACATTGCTAAAACTAGCACAAAAATGTTGCGATTTTTGTTGTCATTTAGGAGATGAATTAAAAGGGCTATCGAGTGCTAGAATAGACCTTAACCAGAAACGACGGAGCTACTTCGGTGCCAGATTTCCAATTTCATTAAATGGAGCTACTAAATTTGTTCCAAAAAATAATTCCTTTCTTTATTTTATAACGCATATATATATATATATATATATATTAAGTGATTTTCTGTTTTCGATAATGGATTTAAATATATCCATAGATTCACAATTTGATGAAATATCAATGCAGACATATCTAATATACTTTCAACGCAGTTAAATATTGAAGAAAATGTACAACTTTAGTATAGAAATCCTCTTGGCAACATTTTATTGGCTTGATAATTTTATCCGTTTTTTAGAAAGTAAATGACAATACAAATTATGTTTTGGGGTGTTGAGAAAAATTATGTTCAAAACAGTGTATAAACAATTATAAAAATTAATGTGTATATATATATATGAGGGGAAATATACAAATTATTCTTATTAACTATTATAATGTATTCTCTCTCTTCGTAGGCATAGTAAGCTTAAACTAACATAAACATATATTTTTAAATAATATACTGTGAATAATCATTAAATTCCCGTACAAAGAACGGGTACAACAGCTAGTATATATGTACAAACATATAATACATACACACACACAGATACACACACACACACACACATATATCTATATATATAAAAGAGTAAACTGACTGATTCACTGACTGATTCACTGATTCACTGACTCAAAACGGTTGTGGAGTCACAATTTTTGGTGAGCAGGTTGATTTTAGGACCCTGACGCTCACTAAGACGGTATTTTGCGAAATACCCCCTCGTTCCCCCCCGGGGGGGGGCAGAAGGCAAAAATACCTTTATAAGCATAACTCGGCTCCAAATTGCTTCACGGTGTAGAAATTGCAGATTGGGAGACTAGTACTGAATACGAAAAAATCCTTTTCTGCGATTTTGAAATTTTTGATTTTTAAGGGGAAAAGGGGTGAAAATGATTTTCGGAGGTGCAGAAGGAAAAAACAACTTTATAAGCATAACTCGGCTCCAAATTGCTTCACGAGGAAGATATTGCAGATGGGGGACTAGACTTCAATACAAAAAAAATCATTTTCTGCGATTTTGGATTTTTGGATTTTTAAGGGGGAAAAGGGGTGAAAATGATTTTCGGAGGCGCAGGAGGCAAAAACACCTTTATAAGCATAACTCGGCTCCAAATTGCTTCACAGTGCAGAAATTGCAGGTGGAGAGACTAGACTTGAATACGAAAAAATTACTTCCTGCGATTTTGGAATTTTGGATTTTTAACGGGAGAAGGGGGTATAAATGATTTTCGGAGACAAATTTAGAAAAATACGGATTTTCGAGTAAAAGTAATAGCTCAAACATGTAAAAAAAAAAAAAAAAAAACCTTCTTGAAAATATTTCCAAGAACTCATTTTTTGATTTTTCCGATTTTTTTTTTTTTTTTTTTGGGGGGGGGGGAGGGGGGGCAAAAAAATAAAAATAGTGTCAGATCGTTCAAAATTGGTATATAGAGGTTTTCGATACTTACAAATCGATTGCGGATATTTTCGAATTTGTAAAATTATTAGAAGGGGTGGGAAGGAGGGGCAGTATGGGGGGGCTATGAGCAAAAACAAATAGAAATACAGTAAGGCCGTTCAAAATTGGTACGGATAGGTTTTAAAGGCCTGCAAGTCGAATGGGGATATTTTCGAAAGTGTAAAGTTATTAGGAGGGCCGGGAAGGGGGGGCGGAGGGGCAAAAAAAGTAGAATAGAATTAGAGCATTCAAAATTGGTATATAGAGGTTTTCGATACCTACAAATCGATTGCGGATATTTTCGAATTTTTAAAATTATTAGGAGGGGTGGGAAGGGGGGGGCAAAAACAGATAGAAGTACAGTTAGGCCTTTCAAAATTGGTACAGATAGGTTTTAGAGGCCAGCAAGTCGAATGGGGATATTTTCGAAAGTGTAAAGTTATTAGGAGGGCCGGGAATGGGGGCGGAGGGGCAAAAAAAAAATAGAATAGAGTTAGAGCATTCAAAATTGGTATATAGAGGTTTTCGATACCTACAAATCGATTGCGGATATTTTCGAATTTTTAAAATTATTAGGATAGACGGGAGGGGGGGCGAAGGGGGAAAATAATAGAAATAAGAGTTAGAACATTTTGGGAATTTTTTCCGAAGGCAGTGAGAACCCGGTGCGACATTTTTCCTAATAAGATTTTTTTTCTGTTTTTTTTTTTCACGTGATAAAAATTAATGCAATTTTGAGAATTCAGTAATTATAGCGATTCATTTAAAAATAGGGACCAGCGAAGCGGGCGTTGCCTGCTAGTATATAATATATTAGTATTTAACACATTAACGAATTTTTAAGTTGTATTTCGAAATTTTCTAAAAAGAGAATCACATTCCGCAATTTCTTAACATTTACATATATATATATATATATCGAAAAAATAAATAAATAATAAAATAAATTAAATTAACAAAAAACATTTATATATCCTGTTTCACATGTTTTATATTGTTCTTTAACCTTAATATGTTATATGTTATTTTACCTAAAAATCATCTTTGAGGGATCAATAATTCCTAAAAACATTTACGTTTTGTAAGTTTTTTTTTTTTTTCGAATTTTTTGTTACCTCCACATCTGGATAATAAAAAAAAAAAAATAAAAAAAAAAAAGATAACATTTTATTGTATATGTAAAAATGTTAGGTATAATTATTCTTGTTAAGTCATTATTTACCTTGAAAAATACTGAAACTCTGCCATACTACAAATCAGTTTTAATGAGTTAAAACAAGAAGCTAAGGTTTAAATAAAAAAAAAAGAAGAAAGAAAAATCATGCAGTACGCATCGATTAGTAACACTTTCCAACTGTACGGAATTGCTGTATCGAATAATTATAAATATTCTTTACCTACGTTATCGCACAATAGACAGAAGGACTGAAAAACATACAGATAGACTAATTGATTTTAAAATTACTCTTAGGCATTTTGGAAAGTGTTAAAAAGGTTTAACGCAAAAGATGCAGCCGTTAGATTACAATTACAGCTTTTAAACTCTCTGAATATTTTACTGTAGCCCTGTAAATCTGAAAGTTAATCATATCATATTCTATACAAAACAATATTTTAGAATATTAATAATACATGTCAATGATTTAAGATTTTTGTAGTTGAGAGTTTTTTAAATATAACTTAAAAAAAAAAAAAATCTGTCCTAAAACGTAATACATTTTTTTTTTTATTATTATTATTATTGTTGTGTACAGTAAAGGTATGACAATATAATTTATAGAAATACCTCTCATAGAGCACAATGCTTTGAACTACTTTTGGGTGTCTCTGTATACAAACCAGTAAACGTATATACTCCATTTTCAAAAGGGAACATCCGATAGTGAACTTGAATAACATATATCAGTTTCAAGAAATTCCAGAAATATTTACGGGAATTAGAGCGCGGAGAGGCAGACAGACGGACAGACAGACAGACAAACCGAAGTCCTTAACACTTTTCATCCTTGTTGGGAAGTGTTAAAAATGGTAGAAAGTGTTAAAAACGCTTAATGTAAACGAAAGTACACTTTTAGCAAATATTTATTAATAGCTCCTTATATAACTGAATATTTTTGTGTCACCCTGTAAATCTAATGCTAATAATGCTATATTCTATTCAAAGCATTTTCTTTTGTGTTTACAAATAACGCATTTCAATTTCATAAATCTTTGTGCAAAGTAAAGTTATTAAAATTTAGCTCATAGAAATATCTCTCATAAAACGCAATGCTTTGGAATACTTTTGTGTGTCCCTGTACACAAATCAGTGGTAGTATTTGCTCCATTTTAGACAGGAAACTTCCAATACTGAACTTGAATAACATATTTCAATTTCATTAAGATTTGTGTACAGTAAGGGTATAGAAATATGGTTTATAGAAATGTCTCTCATAGAACATATTGCTTTGAAACACTTTTGTGTGTCCCTGTACACAAATCAGTGGTGTTATTTACTCCATTTTATACAGGAATATCCGATAGTGAACTTGTATAACATATTTCAATTTCATTAAGAATTTTGTACAGTAATGGTATGAAAATATGGCTTATAGAAATGCATCTCATAGAACACAATGCTTTGAAATACTTTTGGGGATCCCTGTACACAATCCAGTAGAGGTATAAACTCCATTTTCAATAGGGAACATCCGATAGTGAACGTGTATAACATATTTCAATTTCATTAAGAATTTTGTACAGTAAGGGTATGAAAATATGGTTTATAGAAATGCCTCTCATAGAACACAATGCTTTGAAATATTTTCGGGGGCCCCTGTACAGAAACCAGTAGAGGTATAAACTCCATTTTCAATAGGGAACATTCGATAGTGAACTTGAATAACATATATCAGTTTCAAGAAATTCCATGAATATTTACGGGAGTTAGAGCGCAGAAAGACAGACAGACAGACGGACAGACAGACAGACAAACCCAAGTCATAAACACTTTTCAACCTTGTTGGAAAGTGTTAAAAAGAAATGGAAGAATAAAAGTTGTGAATTACATAAAACATGTGTTTTATAAATGAAAAGTAGAAGGTTAATTTTCATTCTCGTTTTGTTTTCAAAAAGCTTAATTCAATAAATTTCATTTTATGATCTTCATGTTTGTCATCTCATGCTGCATTTCGTCTACATTTTAAATTTTTTCATACTACAGTTTAAATTTAATTCAACTTCTCATCTCATTCTATATTTCAAACATTTTTTCGAATTTGAATCTGCACTACAGTAATGAAATTAGTGTGACATTTATAGAGATGGATTCACGACTTTTTTATGCCTAAAAAACAAAACAACATTTAAAATGATTTTTTTTTTCGTTTACAACTATTACAAGCGTCTGAGCATATTTATTTTTTGATTTTGAGGAAAAAAAAAAGATTTTATATATTGAATGTGTAAAATCATAGATGAACGTTACTCTCGCTTTTCGAAATCCTTAAATAACATAAGGAACTATAAACATATAAATGTTTCAGAGCTTTCAAAACGTTATCTTTCAGTCGATTTTTTCAAATTTGAAAAAGAATTTCGAATATTTCTAGAGGTATAAACTATTCAGTGTTCAGTGTATTATCGCGAGGTCTTTCTTGTTCTAGTGGACCACTCCTTCAGCCGAACTTCCGCATTGAAGATGTGACGCTATTTATTTTATCTAATATACATCATAAAATTTATTACAACCCGACTCATCCATTTATTTAAGTTGTACTTATATCATTTGTAAGAAAGACACGAGCAAGTTTTTAATGAAGAACTGAAAAGGAGTTTAAAAAATAAAATTATGTTTTTACACGAGAGAGAATTTAATTAAGGCATATGAATAATTTTGAGGTCGCATTTTTTTTTTTTTTTCATTTTTCATCGTATAAAGACAGGAAAGTACAATAAATAAGAGTTTTAACTTTGCTCAGTTAATTTCGAGCATGTTAAAATTACCATATTTTGTTCTTAACCATTTTGCTTTCACTACTTAATTTCTTTTGAAAATTGCTAAACTATTACATACATAGCTAATCATAAATAGGTAAAAAAAAAAAAAAAAAAAAGTACATTTAAGAGTTTTAAGAAATTTTTCGTTTGGAAAATTTGTAAATTAACCTTATTAAATTACAATATTATTTAGTTAAATAATAATAATAATAATAATAATAAAACGCATAAATACGCAGTATAAACTGCAAAAACCTGCAAAAGATATTTCAAGTGAAATTAACAGCTCAACAATCCATAAAAAAAAAAAGAAAGAAAGAAAGAAAGAAAGAAAGAAAAGAAAAGAAAGAAAAGAAAAGAAAGAAAAGAAAAGAAAACTAGACACGAATGCAGGATCAATGTAGCCGGGCATACTTGCACCAACTAAGAAATTTCAACTATTTCATGAAATATGTTTCCTGTGAAACATCATTTGTTAATTTTTCGTAGTAATGTTGTTACCTAATCAACAGAGAAAGAAATAATGCTTAAAATCTATTAAAACGAGGGAAATTAATGCTTTAAATCTGCATTAAAAAAATTAAATGATGTAAAATGTTTAGTTTCGCTGCAAATCATTGAACATTCAAAGGTTAGAAAATGAACTTGAGTTTTAATATTTGGGGTAATATTTCTAGCCATTTAATAAAGACTTTTAGAAAAAATCTATACTATTGAATGAAATCTGCTTGTATTAGAATCTATGTCATATATTCCACATGTTCTTAAGTAAAAAATTCATATTGCTTTAATCTTTTTTTTTTCTCGAAAAACTAAATATCCAAAAGAGTTTCCGTAAGAGAGTTTCAATGTTTATTACAAAAACATTTTTGCCAATGTTGTCAAAGTTATGTACGAGAGTATTTTTTTTCTTTATATTAGTTTATTAGCTTCACGCAAACATTCTTTTTATATAAGTGTAACCTTGCGGAATTCTCACCGAGAAAAATATTTACACTTTCTTTCTCGAGTTGCATTTTATTTCTCTGATAAGAATAATATTTTTGCTGTCGCATTCCTATAGAGTTAATGTAATTTCTGCTTTGTTTTGTTCGAACTTATATAAGTCTGCTTTCAATAATATTATGAGAACTATGAGGTCAATTTATACAATTTATAAAGGCTTATTTTTTGCTTTATTTTGTATACCTTATATAAGATTATCCTACAAAAACAATACAAAAATCAATAATTTTTTTTATTCAAAATCAAAAATTGTAAATAAAAATAAAAATAATTCAAGAAAATAATATACTCTATGTAGTATATATATATATATATATATATAATTTCAAATAAATTTTATTGTAAAGAAATGTTTAACCGAAGTGAAAAATAAATTCAGTACCATTCGATATACAAATCTAGTGGCGCTGACATTTAGCAAGTTATGTGAACCAGAAATATCAAATTTAAAATTTCAATTTGCCTGTTATTCCATTATACACGGAAATACTTCTTGTAGATTTAGATATTATCTTCAAAGAAAATTTGTTATAGATTCTCCGAAGAATTTAGTTGACTGAAGTCATATTATTTATTTGTCAGTGGAATTATTCAATTGTATAAATATCTGAAATAAAATACTTTGAAATCTTAATTTTTAAAATAATATTTAAACACATACTTCTACACAGCTATGTAGTGTAAAGTTTTCTTAGTTTTCTTAAATTGTTAGAAAAATGCGCAATAAAAACCACAATTGATTATCGTCAAACCATATTATTAAATAACCGTTTTTCAGTAGGTAAGTGACGCTAAGCATATTAAAAATGATATTTACAATGCTTTATATTATTAACTAAATAATGAAACAAATAAACAAACAATTTGGTATAAAACTAATTTTTCTTGTTATACCAAATAAACAAATATAAATATATTATAATATATTTCGTTATTATATCTCGGACATGTGTTACATATTATTTCTGGTGTTGTTTTATCGATTATTAATTTCATCCTATATACTAGCAGATTTTTCATAAAATGTTTTATAAAAAACAGAATTTTTTTTAAATTAAAGGAAAAAGCTTGTAATCTGTAAGGCATTTGTACATACTGATCTCCTTTAGAGCTGAAATTGAACTTATGTGTCCACGATGAAATAAATTGACGATATTAATCACCCCTTACTCAGCTATTTATTCTATATACACCAGGAAGTTCCTGTCTCTTTTGTCATTCCTAACGAGAGAATGATGCATTGCCGTGTTCTATTGATAAACGGAACATATGCTTTTAATCACTTCTTTATGAACGGGTAGCTTTACGTCCATGGTATATTATTTCATTAAATACAGATTCCAATATAACACCTTTGAATGCAATATATATACATATTTATTTATTTATTTATGGCTTATTAAGATATATAATATATATTAATATGTATTATATATATTATATACAAGTCTTGCTTCCTCTCTTAAATTACTTTTTAAAAAAATTCTTAAATTTTGTTTCAGTCTGCATTTTTTATAATTTGTTTGTCGTAGATTTAGATTATTGTTTCGTTTGTGTTGCAAATGGTTAATCTCGAAATTTTAGTTCCTATAGTTAAGAGTATTTAAATATACATATATATATATATAGTATATATATATACATATCTGGAAAAGTATGGAAGTTCGTAGCGCTTCAGAATCCAGTTTAAGCAGCAGGTACCGTTTTAAAAGACCTCATGTGCAGAAATGACAGTAGTGCAACAAACCAATCCTAACGGTAAGCAGCACAGTAGCTTCCATAGGAATTCAATCATATGAAACATTGCCTGTAAAAAGTCACAGAATCCACGCTTTCAAACATTAACTTTGTTACATCGTCCGTAAGAATTTTGAATGCAATTGCGGAGTACACATGCGAAAAAGTGTTCGATTTGCCCTCAAATACAGTAAAGCAAAAGTGAGTTCCTACTAAGCAGGAAAAATGCACGAACATTCATTTACAACCCGTGACATTACAAGACAGCCTACCTTTGCAAATGTTGATCGACGACTCCGAAAATTCGGTTCATTTTCCATCTCAAAACGCAATGCTGGACGTTTTGTGAGACTTGGCGAGAATTGTAGAACATCTTTCCACAAGTACGCGATCGCTGACATGCGTAATGGGTATTACTCAGAAAGTGGAGCGTATTTTACTCCAAGTATGCATGTAATTTTACCACATGCAAAAGGCGTAATATTTATACCAATATGATTGTCCTCGCCCTGCAGACATCATGCAGTGAATGCTCTGGATAAGTAATAACGATCCACAATTTTCTGCATTAATACCATTTAGTAATGAGTCAGCATTTAACAGAGAAGGCATTTTCACCTTGTTCAAAGAACACTTTTAGTCTGACAACAATTTCCACTGCACTACTCATCGATAACATTAACAGAAATATTTTGTGAACTTCAGGAAAGGTAATCTCTCTAATTACATGATAAGCCTTTCATCTAGCCAGAGCCTTTTGCCAGTGTGACATACCGTATTTAATTGAAACAAGTGTTTCTCAGTTTGTTACAGTTTTTTCAGTTTTCCATTCAAAAAGGAATTTGGTTTATGTATAATAAATTCTCAGCACACTTTTCCAAAGAAATTCGGCATTTTTAAAATGCAGCATAGCCTGCAACAGGGATCGAACGTGACGGGCCGGCTGTGACGCCTCCTCGCTCACTAACCTCAAACCTTTGCAATTTTTCGTCTAGGGGTACATGAAATATTTTAAGTACGAGAGACATGTGGACTCAGTTGAAAATCTTATAGCAAAAATTAATAACCCTGCGGCTAAATTAAACGCAATTCCAGGAATATCCGAAAAGGTGCGTCATTCATTCCTTCATCGGTACGAGTTATGCAATAACAGCCATGTCAACACTTTTAGCACTTGTGCGAATTTTCCTTAGTTCAATAAATCAAATTATGCATCTTTTGGTATCATTTATTCAATTTTTTAAATATCATTTTGAGTACGTTTAAATTAAAATTTTACTTTATTTTCTACTTCTGTGAGTGTAATACGAATCATACTATCACCCTTCTTATTTTGTAAAAATAATTTAGACTTACCCTGTATAACTAGTATATAGAGAGGTAATTTCATTATCCTGTATTTCGTTAAATTTCTGTTGCGACAGAAGCAGTAAACTAAATCGTATAAAAATAATTAAATAGTTAAGTATATTTTCTGGGTTGTAAATCAATGTTCGTGCATTTTTCCTACTTCGCGGGAACTCACTTTTGCTTTACTGTATTTGAAGATCAAATCGAACAATTTTTCGCATGTGTACTAGGCAATTGCACTCAAAAATCATACGGACGATGTAACAAAGTTAATACTTTAAAGCGTTGATTATGTGACCTTTTTAAATAATTTACATTATAATGTTATAAAACATTTTTTAATCTTTAGTTAAAAAGGAAGAACACGGTTAAAAAAAAAAAAAAAAAAAAAAAAATCCACATGCTGCTCCAATATTTTTAATAAACCATTTAACACGCGTGATTTTTTTTTTTTTTTTTAAGTTAGTCTTTATATACGATTAAAAATATATGTTAAAAGTTGCAAAGCTTTTCGCTATAATTTTATGACATCTTTAGGTACAGATGGTTATTATTTTTATATCATATCTACATGAAGATACCATAAAATTATGGCGAAAATCTTTGTAATTTTAACATGTATACATTGTGTGTTTTGTGTGATTTGCCAGAAAAGTTTATTTTTTAAATAATTTATTCTGTTCGTTAAAAAAACAAAGTTTTCAAACTTCATCCCACTTAATTAAAGTATTTGCTTCAAAAAAATGACACACTAAACTGCATAATTCCCAATCAAAAAAAAAAAAAAAAAAAATCTTGAGGTATCAAGCATAAAGAAATAATTAAAGGAGCACAATTAAATTAAGAACACATTTTGCATCAGAATAATTTTAGAAGCACACTCATTATTACATTATCAAAATTATTTTGAGCGGTTATATAAATAGTGTTACATTATGCGAGATTAATTTAACAACAAAAAATACATCCCATAACTTGATTTATTCCAATTACAAACATAAGTGAAATTAAAGAAAAAAAAATGAAGAAAAAGAATATACCATGCAATTAATGTTGTTTAATTTATTAACGTACTGCGTATCAAAAGAAATTAGTAAGAAAATGCTTAATTTAAAGGAAATAAGGTATAGCGTTTAATTTTCATCACTTTATATGCAAGAAACTTATTTAAAAAAAAAAAAAAATAGAAATGCATTATAATTAGTGCAACCGCATAATAAATAACTTCAGAAACTTTTTATTACATTGCCAGTGTATTATTAATTTTTATAAATAAAGTAGATTTTTATTAAAATTTTATTAGAGTTAAAACTCATAATTAGAAAAGTAATTTATTTACTAATATTTAAAAAATGAAATGATAAATATTTACTTTTAAATAATGTGACAAAATTACCTATAAGTACAGAGTTAATTTACGATTACAGATTATGTGAAAAAAAATATGTAAATACTTGCATAAATAAAACAGCATACGAGAAAACTTTGGTAGATGATAAAAAAGCATACACATAGTATGATTTTACAAATCAAATTTAATATATTTTAAACTATAATTTTTTCTGAAAAATTACTTTAATGTATATTATTTTCAACACGGATCTTGATTGTTTGAGATATTTTTTCAGTTGCATTAACATTTTTCTTTTCAATTTCTATCTATCATGATTCATTTTCATTGTTTCACTAGAGCTGCTAATAGTACTAAAAACACATGAAAAAATAATAACAAAATATAAAATGTAAAACAACATTATTAGCTTCACAATTTCTGTAATGCATTTTCTAGTGTTTTATGTTGTAATATTACATACAAAAATAGTCATAAATAAAATGACTAAAAAGATTTAAAAATAAAAATAAAAATAAACATTAGTTTTGAAAAGTAAATTTAATAATTAATTAGATATTTTGTAGACACATACAAAACCTTTTTGTATTTTTGATGTAGCCCCGACTAAGATTTTAGTTGATATGTGTTAAGTTAAATGTTATTTAAACTTATAGTGTAAATAAAATTTTAAATTAATAACGTTTGCAATTCTAATGAGGCAAGTATTTACAGTGTCTTTAAAATAGTTAGAGTTTATAAATTATTCGGTAGATGTTGTAGAAGTAAAGTTCATCTGAAAATAAATTTAATATTATGAGCGTTGTAGGTAGTATGGATCTTATTGATTTCAACTTATAAATATTAAGATTTATTTATTAATTTATTTACTAGCAGGCTACGCGCCCTTCGCTGGGCGCTGTATTTAAATGATTTTTCAAAAGCATTGAATCTTTGTTTATTTTTTTATATTACTTCATAAATAAACACTAAAAAATAAAAATAAAAATGAAAACTTTTTGAAAAAGTAAATAAATAAATAAATAAAATAGAACCTACTCCAAAAAAGAACTATTATCAAAACAACTAAAAATTAGATGAAATCGAAAATTCCGCCTAAAAGTTTGGAATAAATTCCTTCGCCAAACAATACAGTGTCAAACAATATATGTTGACACGACAATTGCTCTTTTGTGTAACCCTGTAAATGAACAGTGAAGGATTTCTATACCATATTCAACACGAAACATGTTTTTACGGACATAATATATATATATATATATATTATATATATATATATATATATATATATATATATATATATATATATATATATATATCCGTTTTATTTGGTTTAGTGCAGTCTATAGACGTTAAACTCTACTTACCTGCAATTTTCCCCCATAAAAGCAATATATTTGAATTCTCTTGGATGTCTCTGTACTCGAATCATTTTCTGGATCTCAACGAAAAGTTTAGTGTAGCATCCCTATATCATACACATTCAGAATACCGAGTTTGGACCTTCTGGTATAATTTGCTTTGAGATATACTGATAAAAGACACAAACACACACACACACACACACACATACACACAGACAGACAGACACACGCACACTCACACACACAGAAAAACCGCTAAAAACATGATTTTTGGATTCAGAGTACCTCAAAACGAGTAAAAAAAATCAATTTTGAAAATTTGACTCAAAAACAATACTTTCTCTGCCGTATGAGTAAGAAAAATTAAAAAGGTACACTTAAAGCTAATTTGTTAAATAAATCTTCGTCGAATCATGTTCCTAGTCAATCTAAGATCATTATTCGCCAAGGATTTATTTGTACTTTCTCTTACCCATAAGTTAGAGAAAGTATTTGTGATATAACTGATGTAGATACTTGCAAACAGAAATCTCTCTTTTTACTTTCAATTTTCTTTTAATAAAATGCCACACATGAAGATGAAAATATGTTCAGTGAGATTATATTTACACATGTAATAAAAATAAACAACATAATAAATCTAGCTCGGGTGCGCCGATTGCGCCCTACATTACCAGCCGAAGGCCAAACTCCCTCTCTTTTCCAAAAAATATTCTCCCGCTCACGACGGCAACAAAAGTTGGTTGGCTGCATGAAATAACCTGAGAAGTGGTTGGTTGCATGACAATATTGTTTTGGGATCAAATTTTCTAAAGTGAGTTTTTGTTATATTTACACATTTTGAGGTTTCCTGAATACGAAAATCTTATTTTTAGCGGTTGGTCTGTGTGTGTTTCTGTGTGTCTGTCTGTCTGTCTGTTTTCAGCATATAGCAAGAACAAACAGCAGCAGAGATTGCAAACCTGGTATTCTAAATGTGTATCATATAGGGATACTACACTAAGATTTTCGTTGAGATGAAGCAAATGGTTTGTGTATAAGGACACTGAAGAATATTCAAATACACTCCGTCTATGGGGGAAATTGCAGATAAGTAGAGTTTAACATCTATAAACTGCACTAAACCAGATGAAATTAATATGTATTTTTTATATGCGTAAGAACAAGCCTCATCAAGAATATGGTAAGGAAATCATTCACTGTTCATTTAAAGGACTGCAGAAAAGAACTAGGTTATAGTGCGACAATAGCTTTAAATTGATGGAAGTGCCTTTCAGGCCGTAAATTATTGCTATAGGATTATACTTAGGTATACTATGTGGTTTGTACATATTCTTCAAAAGATATACAGGGTTGCAAATATTTAAGCTATAGCTATCTTTTATATCGTTTGTGGAAGTGCTTTATCTATAATATTTTACACTTTGTGCAGGAACGCTGCTCAGGAAAGGAAATGAATTCCTCATAGATATATGATAAATAATATATGTTTTTAAGCTAAATATTCATCACTTGTTTTTTGTGTATTTTCTCGTTTTGAGGCTTTCTGATTACCAAAGTCAAGTTTTTTAAAGTTTGATCTTTATCTGTGTCTCTTAGAGTAACTTAAAAACGAATAATTTCAGGAGATCCAATAGTTGTAGTTTCAAATTAATATAAATTTGTTGCTTGAAAAGTTTGATCAAAACTGATAAGTCTCAAGGAATGTTGCGTGTGAAAGTTGTCTGAATAATTTTAAATGATTTTTTAATTTTAATAACATATTTAAATTCTATATAAATGTAGGTGCAGTAAGGAAACGGGGGGTTAACCCCTTAACGCGCGCTGTCCTCGCTGCGAGGACGCAAAATTTAAGATCCAGTTACAAAAATTCATCCTGGAAATTTTTTAGCAAAAATTCACGTTTATAAGATATCAGAAAAGGCCGGTTTTTTAAACCTTAAAATTTAAAATTTCTTATAGTTTAATTTAGTTCATGAATTCCGGTGGCAGTATAATTTAAATGTTTCAAATTGTCTTGCGCCGCAAAGGGTTAACCCCCCCCCCCCCTCACGCAGAACTATTTTCATATAAAACTCTTCCGAAGCCTAATCTGAATTGTTTTAACATAGGTTTACATAATAGTGCTCGCTATGTTACCTCTTAATTTCCAACCTGTATTTATAGTATTAAATTTTAGGGTAAGAGAAAGTCGTGTGAGTAACACACCAGATTATTTTACGCTAATGTGCACGCATTTCCAATTAGGTTTAGGTCTAGCCATAGTCCAATGTCTTCAATTTCTTCTTGAACTAGTCAGTGTGTTTCCACTTTCTAATCATTGAAGAATGCTCAGTCATGCTGAAATTTTTCGCTTTTATGAATGTTCAATGGGATCTTTTAACTTTTATTTTGATACAGATAAATATACTCTACTATTAATAGTAATTTTGTTTTCATGAACTATATCCACACTCTCCATAGCCATATTCACAGAAGCATGCCCAAACCGTTATTGTTAAGGCTTATTTTAATCACGTAACGAGGTTTGTTTAGCATTTTTATTACATGCGTTTAAAACTGTGAAAATGTCTTAACCCATAAGTGAATTGTTGCTCAAAATTTGCCATTTAGCCTATGTTTTCGACCTCTCTTTTAATTTAATCTTGGTTTGGTTTTAATAGAAATTTTACTGATTTATACTTCCCTTGTGAGTAGATGTATGATAGCTCCAGTTTTGGTTCAACTTAAATTCAATCGCAAAAAGTGGAAAACTTAAAAATGAGGTTGAGACAAATAATGGTATTGCTTATAACATTACTCCATATATAGTCGGATATAAAATTATTCGAGCGCTAGCAATATTTTCTATATAAAAAACGTACACTTAATATTGCTCTGTAAAATAAATTCTTGTCAAATCATGTTCTTACTCCGTCTAAGAAATAGCCTTCTGATAAAGATATAATGCTTTAATACTAATTATTATAAAATTATTCATTATTTTCCACAGTTCAAAATTTATACATCAGTATAATTAATATAGCGCAGTTTTGTTTCATCACAAATTATATTATATGGACTCGTGACGTGACATTTCATGAATAACATTCAGAACATTTACAACACCCCAATTTATTATTATTATTTTAACTAAGTGATAAATTCAGAATTTTACTATTTCGTATTACTTTGTAATGCACTAAAATATTTACATGCCCCACTTACATGCGAATAAATTGCAAAATTGCTAGTATCAGCAGAAAATTGCTAATTAAGAGAAGCGCTTCACACACGTTATTAAATTTCTAGTGCCTTGAATCTCCTAATAAATATAATACTTAATTAAATTTTCTAAAACATAATTCTTTTTAAAAAGTTTACGAGATTTACTTTTTTTTTATTGAAATTTTAAAATTTTCACTTATTTTAGATTAAATTACGTTAAATATTACAAAAGACAAAAAGACTTAAATAGCTAACTCAGTATTTGATAGAAAGAACAATTTGGTGCATTTGAACAGGGGAAAAATCAATTTTCACAGCATTTAAAATTATTTTTAAATACTCATACTGTTCGAAACTGTACCATTCCTTTGAGTACGCATACCCTTTAAATACGCATACCTTCCAAATAAATAAAAATTAGATATTAAAATAATCATATCTAAAATAACGCCGTTGTTTGAATTAATTTATTTTTGACAATATGACCAGAGCCTCCTTAAGTAGATGCCTAGCGAGTCGCTCGGAAACTTGGCAACAGTACAAGAAGAACATAGCCAGTAGATGGCGCTTGATACCGTGTCGTAAAGTTCTGTTTATTTCCCGCGATTCAATTGAGTATCAATTGAGTTCTTCATGGTTTATGTTTTATTAATTTCACAAATGTGAGAGTTTTTTTTTTTTTTTTTTTTTTTTTTTTTTTTTATAATATGGTGTATTGCGTCGTTCCATTTTGTAAATCGGACAGTCGCCGTGAAAATATAAGTTTTCACGGTTTCATATTTCAAGACAAGGTATGTAAACTGCATAAGTAATTAATGCAAAATTACCAACCCTCCGGATTTTTGAATATCAATAATATTTTTCACAAAAAACATTATTTTTATTTATTATCGTAAATTCTGTGATTAAGACGAAGATAAATTTAAAAGAAATTATGATATAAAAATTCGAAGGGTTGACACCTCTGTTAGTAAGTTAGATTTAACAAATAAAATAGTTATGCTTATTACAAAATGAAATGAAATTTTTATTTATTGATGTAGGAATACAGAAAAATAACTTGTTCTTAGTTACTTTGAAGTACCTCTATATTGTAGTATTTCATAGTTTTATTCATAAATTACCTTAGTATCTTATGAATAAAACTATAAAATACTCCAATATAGGAACAAGATTGATTTATATTTTTTTAATACCACTGTTTTTTAAATACTTGTGTAAATGCGTATAAAAATTTGATTATTTCAGTTAAATCGAAACAAAAGTGTTGGGAATCTTGAAAAGAAAAAAGAAAAAATTTTTATTTCTACTTTTGTTCTTTTTAAAAATATTAAGTTTTAAGATTCATAACATTACTTTTATTAACCTTTTACCACACAAATGGAATATGGAATTAAAAGTTCATGTAAAAATTAAATATCATGATTACTGATTTGAAAAATTATCAGATATAACAGAAAGATGACTTGATTTTTTGAAATAGAAATTCTCCACATCCATACACTCACATATACACACACACACATATACTGGCTAATTGCCAAAAACTACTTTTTTTGGACTCATGAGACCTTAAAAATATAAATCAGGGGAAAACTCGATATCGAATTTTTGGACCGAACACAATACTTTCATTACCTACGGTAGTAGGGTAATGGAAGTAAAAATATTTCAAGGATGTTATTAATTTGTCCTTAAATTTGCCAATCTTTATCAAATTTTTCAAATCGAAACCTAATACGAGTTTTAAAATACAATTGTGAATTTCCTGCATTTGTTTGTTTTTAAGTTATTCTGATAATAAATATGCATATAAATCAATCATTAAAAACTAAAAAAAAAAAAATGATTTTTGCATTCAGAGAACCCCAAAACGTGACTTTATTCAAAAACCTGAGTTGAAAATAGAACTTCAAAAAAATACTTTGTTTACATTATAGGTTCGAAAAATTAATTTTCCTTCTTCAACAGTATTCGTCGACATAAAAAAAAAGTGTAGCAAAGCACTTCCGTCAATTACATTCTACAGAAAAGAACGTTTAGCTTAATTTTGAATAGCCCTGTATGTTTTCAATAAACTATGTGCACATCAGATTGTGCATTTAAATTTAGCCTTATATGAAAAACACTTAACACAAAATGAAATACACTTTCAGCATTTTCCAAGTATATCCGAGATAGACAAACCGACGCGCACAGACCAACTGCTAAAAACATTATTTTTCGTTTCAGGAGACCTCAAAACATGTAAACATAACACAACTTTATTTCGAAAATGTCTATCAGTTTCGAAAGCATACCCACTCGGAACTGGTGGAGCTAATAAAATCTTGAAAAAAAAAAACTTCGTGCGAGAGAAAACTTATACTCAAGAAATCCTTAATTTTAAAAATTTAAATCTTAATGGTTATTTATTTATTTTTTGTGACGGACTAGACAACAGATTGTTTTCTTCTCCAATTTTTATTACTGAATGTTAACTTATCTCGTTAATGTGCTGGTCTATTTTTCTTATAAATAATATAAAATTCTCGATTTAAGAAAAATAATTCACACCTAATAAGGTAAAAATGTAACGTAAAGGACATGACCAAAAAAAGAAAAAAAAGACATGATTTTAATAATTTATCGTTATAAATTATTCATTCTAAACTGAACTCATTTAAAGTTCAGAGATTTTAATTTATATAAACGAAACTTTCATCTGATATCTAAATTAAAAAAAAAATTTGAAATTTTTATTGAATAAATATATAAAAAATAATTTAATCGCGTGATAGACATGCCATGTTTTTGCTTATTTAATTTTAAATTTCGTTTTTTAATTAATAATATATTAAAAAAAAAAAAAAAAAAAAAAAAAAAGATGTTATTTATTTGATACGTTGTAATTCAATTAGTTGAAAAGCTAAAATAGTTCTTGTCCACTTTCGAAGAAAATTAAACCCTATACTTTTTTAAATATAAATATTTGAATATTTTTTTGAAAATATTTACGATAAAGCACTTTCATATCATTTTTTCAAATTAAAAGAAAAAAAAAAGTACAATTTTGGACTTTAAATTGAAATTAATAGCTAGATTTTTAGATGAAAAATATAACTTATCTATGAAACAGAAGAAAATTGTTGCTCTGCGTAGGTGCTGTCACCTAGCGTTAGTTTTGTTTTTTAAATGTTGCCTAATTTAACATTGGGATTCGCTGCGCGTGGAAGGCATCTACTTAAGGAGGCTCTGATATGACAATGTCGTAATCTGTACTAATATTAATGAATTTAATGAAGAAATAGTATTAATTACATAAAATATTAATAAAGAATAGTTAATTCGCTTATCTAATAGACATAAACTGGGATTTCTTATTTATAAATTATAGGAACTGGCAAAAAATATAACAAAAAATAGCAGGAGAAAATACTAATATTGATAAAATAAATCTCTTGTAATCAAACGAATTTTGAATAAATGAATAATCCCATTTCATCTCCCCAAACTTAACCGGAATGCTTGTATCAGAAATCAGAATCGATTTTCATTTTGCTTCTGCACATGCGTTAAAACCGCAATCATGGCTCATCGAAAGAATGCATCTTTTAAACCGATATTCTCTTTTTCCCAGTGCGCCTGCGTAACACTAAATCGAAACGGCATTTCCAATGAATATTATTCGCTTGATTTTTTTGCGTTTTCATTCAGTCAAGATTTTTATGATTTAATTGTCTATGAGTGCGCATGCTTGACTAAATCGTTATCCCGTTGAATGAATATGACTAGCTATCTGGCATTATTCCAGCATAGAATCGGTTTAATCTGGCATTATTCCAGCATAGAATCGGTTTAGTCTGGAATCAGATTTTCCCGTGCATTGATGTTTCTGCATTGATATTTTACGAAAGATGAAATTTTTAAATCGGATAAACGATATTAGCGTTAAATCGATATTTTATTTTACATCGATATAAAGCCCAGGTCCTAATGAGCAGTTACAAAAATCATCTACCTTGGACAATCATTTCTAAGACATGACATTCGTATTTGTTTTGTATGAGATAATGCTCGTATCACTGCATTTTTTTTTACGCTTTTAGTATTTCAACAATCGTTTTATGAGAATGTTTCTGTCGATATGAAACTTTTATCTAAGGTCCTTTATGAAAAACAATTTTCTTGGCTTTTCTCCTTTCCTTTAAAAATTAGGAAAAAATAAAATTTCAAACGAGACAAAAGGAAATGTGAATTTGTTTAAATTCAATATTGTACATACAAATATTTTTATACATTTATTTTTTGTAGCTTTCAGTGATATGTATATATATATATATATATATATATATATATTGGAGGATTATTTACACATATTAATTTAGAAATACCAAAGACTAGAAAGGAATTGCTATTTTTTAAATGGTGGTTTACATTAATATAAGAACAAAAAGTTTAACAGAGAAGAACATGCCTCGCCGTTTCAAATTTTTCTAAGACAAAAATGAAATTAAATCTTAAGAAATAAAAAGGTTTATATTGTTAAAAAAAAAAAAAAAAAAAAAAAAAAAAAAAATCACAGAAACCCACACATTTGACAAATTTTTCAATAAAATGAATTTTACGTTTTCCAAAATTGTCACCAGATCATTTACTTTGCCTAATTTTAGCAATCAACATCAGCTACATAATAAAATTAATAGAACCTGAAATTGCCTCGGAATCATTAATTTCCTTTTTTTTCAGTAAATTCGTAAAATGTTTTGGGGCAAAATTGATTTTCTAGGATATATTTTCCATAAAACTTATAATAAATCCATTTAAAATTTTGCGTACAAAATGGTGAATTAAAAAAGCTAAAGACATAATGGAAACGCGTACGCATTTTTTCCTACTAAAAATTGTAAAAAAAAAAAAAAAAACTCTTTTTATCTCCCACATATAAAATATTATAAATGAGTTATATAAAAGTTAAATGAACATTTTAATTAAATAAATATATATATATATATATACACATACCATTATGAAATAAAGAGAAGCAATACCAGTTTCTAAAAGTCTTTCCTTTCTTCTTCAGGTGAAAAAAAAAACAAAAAAAAACGTGGTACTACCTTTTAGGCAAAAACACGACTGCAGGCTCTTAGAAATAAAAGCAGTCTTGCTTTTGCCTACAAGGTAAAAACCAGTAGCGTTTCCCTTTATTTTATGGTGTTATGAAGGGGTTTTAAAACTTAAATATTTATTGCACCCCAGTTCTTTACTTTATTATAGTAAAATAAATGTTTAATTATTTATTTCTTTTACTTCTTATAGATTCCATTCTCTATTTATCCACAATCATGTGTATGAAATAAATTATTAAGGAGTTAACAATACCTCTTGTGAATGAAAAATAATCTTTTATATATATAATATTTCAAACTCGGAAAAATATAAAAGGAGAAATTTACTAATATTAATTTATTTAGATTACCATAAATATTTCCTTTTAAACTAAATTTTAGTTTAATATATATATATATATATATATATATATATACTGCCAAACTATTTTATATACACTTAAAATCACCATATTTTTTTATTAACAATTTCTATTTATTACAGATATTTCAGAGATATCCCTAAAGTTGCATTATTATGTAGGCTAATTATGATCATAATTTTAGATGACTTATTTTTCTTTCGCTTAATAATGAAAAAAAAAAAATATATTACCATAGTAATGATAAAAATTAATCACTTCGAGATATCAAAGTATCTTTTTTTACGAGCAATCATCATTTTTTTTTTTTTCGAAATATGCCTTAGGTTGTCTTATAATTAAAGAAGTTTCTTTTTCTATATAATAATCCTTTATCGAAAAAATGTTACACATGATTTATTATTAGAAAACTAAATTAATGCAAATAGATGCGACATTGTGTAATGAAAGTTACATTCAATTTCATATTTTGATGGACGAATATTATAATATATTCTATTATAATATAGTATATAATATATTATATTATATTATAATATATGTAAGCTTATTAATAAGTATAGATGTGCGTATATAAAATTGTAAGTATGCTAGATAGATAGATAAATGAGATAATATATGTAAATAAACAAACAGGCAGATTTTTAAATTAGACGTGGCTTATTAATTTTTAATTCCATAATTTCGTATAAGAATGAACAATACTTTATTATATTTCATTAATTTATTATTTGATTATTTTCTCCAATTTATAATTAATATTTTACTGTTAAAATGATTCTACTGATACAAAAATTTTATTTTATTATAATTTATTTACAATATTTCATAAATATAGGGTTATTAGTTTTGGATTAAGATAAAAAATTAAAAATAAATTAAAATGTAAAGTATGAAATAATATTAAGCGTTCATTAAATTCTCATCTAAGTTCCCTTATGCATGTTTAAAAAAAATATTTCAGTGTACCGAATTATTATATCTGTAAAAAATAATCTTGTGTGTCACTCACACGTTTTTCTCTTACGCTGCATTTGAATACTATAAAGCCAAATTGCAGATTAAAGAGTAAGATAACGAATATTTCTATATAACCATTAAATATAAACCAATATAAATTTAAGAAAAGTTTTACATGGCAGATAGTCTTGCTTATGTGTGTGTGCTTGGGGAAAGAGGGGGGGGGGGTAACACCACTTTCAAGTCTCCGTTTCAATATAATACTGACATTGCTATATGATTCAATGCAGTTATTAAATTTAAAAGTTTATTTGAAAATATTCAGAGAAATTTCTCTTTCATTACTCTTGAAAACTCATCAATCTTGATCAAAATTTTCATTTCAAATTTACATATAATGTTCAAAATACAACATTTTAATTCCCCCTTCCTAATTATTTTTATGTTTCATTCATAACATATGAATAGTTAAAAACATGACGTTAGTATCCAAGAAAGCTCAAAACGCAAAATTATTAAAAAATCTAGAAAAAAGAAAATTTCCAAACATTAAGTAATGAACGGTTGTGTAAATAAATTAAATTAAGATAAGTAGTTAAATAAGCAAAAGTAAATATATAATGTTTGAATATTTTTCTCCATTGTTTAATTTTATGCTATTGCACTTCATATAATTTTAGCCCATAGTCCATAATAATGTAGAATTTTTGTTGCGTCCCTGTAAAAAATTATAACGGTTAGATTCACCAAAATCTATACAATTCTTGCGATGGTAATATATAATACGTGTATAAAGTTCCATCTCAGATCGAATAAAGCTTTTAAATCCAATCGCCCTTTAAAATATTTTAGCCACAGACCATAATGATAAAGAATTTTTCTTTGTGTCTCTATAAAAAACTATAAATGTTCACTAAAATATTTCACTAAACTCAATACACTTCGTGCGATGACGATTTAAAACATGATTATAAAATTTTAGCTCAGACAAATAAGGCGTTTAGTCGCTGTCGCACTTTGAAAATATACACACACACAAACACATATACATACATCATCGTAAAAATAGCAAAGATGAACTCAGTCGACCTTAAAACGTATAGAAACACAAAAATCTCAATGTCATATTTTTGGCATGACTATAATAGTTTCCTTAAATATGTATGCTCGAGTAGTTAAAAGGGGGAAACTTTTAACTTATAAAATACTCTATTTAACGCTTGAATATGAAGAATTAGTTTTCGTTTCTGAACAGTTTTCCTGAACACGATAAAATGTAGGAAACCACATCCAACAATGGGAAAAAAAAAGAATTATGAATGATTGCATTCAATGAAGAAACATATTTTCGCTTAATTATTGGTATAACTGTAAGTCTTCTATGAATTATGCCCACACCACATTATATATTCAAATATAGTCCTATATTAATAACATACAGAACAATCTGAAATGCACTTCCATCAATTTCCATGTACAGTTTTCTACCTTATTGTAGTTCCTTTTTGCAGTCCTGTAAACGAACGTTGAATGATTGTCTAGCGATATTCTACACTAAACATGCTTTTATGGATATAAAAATATTTATTCATTTCATTTTGTTTAGTGTAGCCTAGAGTTATTAAACTGTGCCTACCATTCATTTCGCCCATAGGCGTAATATTTTTAAGTTCCTTAGATGACCAAAATTTATCCTTGATCTCAGTGAAAAGTTTAGTGTAACATCCCTATGTGGTACAGATTTAGAATACTGCGTTTTGACTCACTGTTATTATTTTTTTTTTCTTGACATATGCTGATAACAGTCACACACAGAGAGAGACACACAGAACAACAACTGAAAACCTATTTTTTGTATTCAGAGGATCTCAAAAAGTGCAAATTTAAACAAGCAAATTTTATAAATTTGACTCCAAAAGAATACTTTCGCTACAAAATACATAGGTAAGATAAATAAAATAATGTGACAAGCGAAATCACTAATTATTATTCTTAATATTATTGCATTTAAGAATTTCTTTTTTAACTCAGGTAATATATCTGTACTGATAAGTATGAAGGATTTAAATCCAAAAATGTCGATTTTGAGTTAAGTACATAGTCAGACTCAGAAAAAAATCTTCTATTGATCAGTATAGAAGATTTAAGTCCATGTCATTTAGTCTTTGAGAAGATCCATTGGAAAAAAAAATTAAAGACAGAAATTTAGCATTCATGTTTCTATATGTTATATACGTAAATCTGTTAAAAATAAACAAACTTCAAAATTAAATGTATGTAGTTTATTCACAAAATTGTATATTATAATAATGTCCTGGTTAAAACTGTATTGAACAGAAGTTTTTATACAGAATTTTTTAACTTTATTTTTCGTTTCCTGAAAAATCAAGAACATTTTCTTAAATCCTTTATACTTATCAGTACAGATATATTACGAATTATTATAAAGAAATTATAGATTTTACATTTTTACATTTGTATATTTTTGTAATCTTGGAAAATATATCTAAAAATATTGGGGTCCCACAATTTTTTTTTTTTTTTTCTGACATATTCAGGTGAGAAAACGTGGAATTATCCCTCACCAACAATCCTCATTTTATTTTATTTATTTTTTCGGGGGGGGGGAGGAGGGGGAGGAAAGGAGGAAATGTTGATTTCATGAATAAAATCATGATTTTAATAGGTTTTATAGATCTACTATGACAAAAAACATTTAAATGGATGTAGGAATTGCGTTAAAATGTCATCTTGATTAAAGCTACTATTTTAAAATTTGTCTAATAATAAAAAGAAGCCAAAATCTCCACAGAATTTGGAAAGCTATGAAAATTCATGATAAGCAAGTGGATTATAACTAAATCCTTATTTTTATGATACTTACTCACGTTTATGATTTCAACGATTTGTGTAGATCAACTGTGTCCAGCAATTTTAAAAATGGCGGAAAAACTACTAAAAAGTCTTTTTTTTTTTTTTTTTTTTTTTTTTTTTTTTTCAATTCTAATATTTTTTTAATAATAAGAACTTTAAATCAGTGAGATAAAAAAAAAAGTTTATAAAATTACCTTTAATAAATACTTTCTTTAAAATCGTTGGTTTTTATAAGATGTAAATGCGTATAAATATAATAATAAAAATCGGGTACATCTAAAAATATTTATAATTTTGAATGGATAAATTGGATATAAAGAACTCTCAAAATAAATTTGATACGCAAATTAGTTAAATCTAAATTTCATAAATAAAGTATAATTTATATAAATAATAGAGATTACTGCCAAAACATTAATATATACTAAATTATTTTTGGGTCAAATTAATAATTAAAATTTATTACTCATTAACCCTTATAAATTAACTTAATAAGGTATATCAACACATATGTTTTAAAGGTGTAACATGAAGAATACACTGACAAACAACAAAAATTCGTACTATGTATATGTTGATAAACTGAATTTTAAATCATTACTTTCAAAAATATTTAACTTAATAAGTAACCAAATTTAAAACCAATCAACACAGAGTAAAACCTGGTAAAATAACGACAAATTAAAATAATTTTATAGAAATGCTCTAAATTACTTATTTCATAAATATAATTTACCGAAATTTAATTCATATTTTTAAAAAGATTTGTTAATATACGAATACTTACTACCAAAGAGTTGTTTCTAGTGAAAAAAAAATATTGCAAAGACAATGTTAATTTCTTTCTTCCATCTTAATATTTTTTTGACTCATAAAATACATCGAACAAAATTTTTGACAACTTACAGTATTAGAAAATTATAGATACATGAATCCATTTTTCACAGCTATTTGAGATTAAAATTAAATAAAGGGTACGGAGACTACTTTCTGGAATTAACCGTTAAATAAGAAAGTTAGTTTAAGTATTTAATTTTACTGTTTCAAAGTAACATTATTACACTTGAAAAATTCTGGTACATTCAGTTTCTGCTTTATTAGCACTATATAAGTTTTTTTTTTTTTTTTTATGCGCATTTTTTTAATCTAAACAAAATAATTCGAAATATTTTTTTTTTTTTTTTAACTGTATTTGAAATAGTTGCTGAAATGAAAACATGTTAAAAGTTAAATAAGTTAGAAATAAAGACAATCTAGTTTTTTTTTTTTTTTTTTTTTTTTTAATTCTTATTATTAATGTGTCAAGTAGTCAAATTGGATTAAATGCATCGCTCATATAGGTTTTTAAATAATTGTGCACATTTATAAAAATTATTTTTTACTTGGCGATACAGAAGAAGTAGTATTGATTCTCTTCTATTTTAATTTATTTTTTTACGATCACCGAAGAAAAAAATAAACCCTTATACAGAACACAAAAAATGATATTTTTAACACCGACACCGCACAATAAGAAAATTTAATCACCAACTGGATTTAACGAATCATTAACAACCTTCTATAAAGTTATATATATATATATATATATATATTGAAATCAGGGTCTTCAAAAAAGAAACATCGAATACTACTATTTTTATATACCAATTTTAGACATGACTAATCGTTGATATCTGTTTATACTTATCTAATAAGTAATACATATATAAAATGCAATATCAGCATTTAACTTTGCATGAACTCTTATCGAGATATACGTTATGTAAAACCTGTTCTTGAACGAATATAGTTTTCTCATCATGCAATTATAGCGGTCATCTTTCTGGTCATGTATTCTGAAAATAAACTATATATATATGTATAGTGTGTAGTCATAATTAATATATATATATATATATATATATATATATATATATAGCAAACAATTGACAGGAAAATTTATAAATATATAAGTTTTACAGATTAGAAAAACCAATACGAGAATTACAAACCAATGCGCAAGATTGCAGCGAAAGGAAATGCAAAACTTAGATGTAGTAATATGAAATATATAAACAAATGAATGAAATTAAATGTAGAAATATATAAACAAATGAATGAAATTATACCCCAAAAAACACTGAGATCTTCATCAGGGAGGCCCCTCAGTGTAGGGGTGAACGAGAAGTTTCTGAAAGGACAGTAGCTATAAGCTAATAACTATCCTTAGCCCCCAACTTCTCACCAAACAGAAAACCACCAATAACTGAAGAGAAATCAAACATACATATAATGTATAAAATTACTAAAAATATCAAATTGTAAAAGTTACAAAATTACATCAATTCATTTAAAAAAATATAATACAAAAGAGAATTACTGAAGGTCAACAAGAAAGTATAAAATGAAATAAAAATACAACCCTTCATATGGAACACAAACTATCTTCGGCCGACGGGGCTACTCGTCGGTACTTCAATATCGCCCTTGAATGAGGAAGTAGAACAAACCGAGATAGGAAAACTCTTAAAAGTCAGTTAAAAATTGTGACGGGTAACAGTTAATTTGCAAGGTACTTTTTTAAGTCTTCAAGAGCATATTTTAAATCTTCTTCATTATTGCAAATAGTATGAATTCTTTTAAGCTGTGCGAACATAAAGAATTCATACTATTTGCAATTACTATTTAAAAGAATTCATACTATTTGCAATAATGAAGAAGATTTAAAATATGCTCTTGAAGACTTAAAAAGTACCTTGAAAATTAACTGTTACCCGTCACAATTTTTAACTGACTTTTAAGAGTTTTCCTATCTCGGTTTGTTCTACTTCCTCATTCAAAGGCGATATTGAAGTACCGACGAGTAGCCCCGTCGGCCGAAGATAGTTTGTGTTCCATATGAAGGGTTGTATTTTTATTTCATTTTATACTTTCTTGTTGACCTTCAGTAATTCTCTTTTGTATTATATTTTTTTTAATGAATTGATGTAATTTTGTAACTTTTACAATTTGATATTTTTAGTAGTTTTATACATTATATGTATGGTCTATTTCTCTTCAGTTATTGGTGGTTTTCTGTTTGGTGAGAAGTTGGGGGCTAAGGATAGTTATTAGCTTATAGCTACTGTCCTTTCAGAAACTTCTCGTTCACCCCTACACTGAGGGGCCTCCCTGATGAAGATCTCAGTGTTTTTGGGGTATAATTTCATTCATTTGTTTATATAATTCGACATTTAATTTCATTCATTTGTTTATATATTTCATATTACTATATATATATATATATATATATATATATGTAGCAGCACTTAGTACTTAGGTTATAAGATATAAATTGAATATGAAGCATAAACAATGAGGAAATAAATTATATATTAGGTGCTTGCATAAATTCTTGCGGTTTTTATTGCTTCATTTCATAAAAATACATCAAATCAAATGACAATTTTTAATCAAAATATTCTCCATTACTTTCTATAACCTTTGCCCATTTTTCGGGTAACAAATGTATACCACGACGATAGAAGCTCTCGGCTTTGGAGGCAATAAAATGATCCGCGTCCGCACGAACTTTTCCAACGACCTAATATATCGAACAGGTTTGATTATATATATATATATATATATACATATAAATTTATAATATTGCCTTAATTTTAGCAATAATGAATTTTGTAATTAGGGTAAATAAAAAATCATGAATAAGTGTTTAAAATATATAAATCTTCTTTATTTCCCAATTTGGAGTCTGTTACATATAAATTAACGAAATAACTGAATCTATTCAGTGTTGTACCAATAGAAAAAATACAAAATACACATGTAATTTTTGCTTAGAAACTGAAACATTATCATGAGAGAATAACTTGTATGAAATTTATCAAAAAAATTCTTAAATATTGTGTGTCATTGGATATGCATGTTTTATAAGACAGGTTTCCATTACAACGTTAATTACTTCATTAAAAGATATATTTTCCTTCAATACCTTCAGAAATGCAATTTATTAAAAGGAAAAAAAAAATCTTCGGTGTAGTAATTCTTTATAATAAATGAGTGATTCATCTTAATCGATCAATTATTTTTTTTTAATTAGGTGTTATGAAAAAGAATTCTGTTTTATGGTTTTCGTCATGGTTTTCCCTTGATAAAACACAGTGTATTAAAGTCATTGTTAATTTGATATTCCCGATAAATATTTTTGCACCTAAAACTATTGAAAATTTATAAATATTGAAATTATCCACTGTGATTTGTCCTTCGTCCTAGATGAAAGGGCACATTTAGTACAAATAGTTTCTGTCAGTTGAAAGACTAGAATCACAGCAATGTTCGTTAAAAATACTGACATGGGATGCATATGAATCAGCCTCTTTACAGAAGGTTAAAGTAGAGATTTAAATTTAACTGTACGTATTACCTTACTTGTTCCCATACATTAACTTTTACTGTTTATGTGTGTGTGTGCGTGTTATAAAAGTGCTTTATCGTGAAGCATACTTTTCAGGGAAAACTTCAGAATCACTTTCAAGTTATGAAATTTGAATAGGATTTTCGTTAGATTATCATACAATTTTGATTAAAAAATATTTAAATAATAATAATAATAATAATAATTTAAAATCTTAATTATTTATATCCAGCACACAAACACATACATATATAATTTGAAAGGTAATATTTTTCGCATAAATGATCAACTGTGATCATGTCTTTTTTCATTGTAGTTTAACATCTTATTATTGAAACATGATTGGCAGATTGCTAGGACTATTAAAATCACTAGAGAGATATGACTAAAAAAAAAAAAAAAAAAAAAAAAAAAAAACTGAGAATTTTCGTGTTAAGGTAAAGCTAAGAGAGATCGCGCACATAGGGGATCAACAGGAAAGAGTCGAGTGGGCCAGGTTCCATTTCAGGTGGTTGTACAAAATGAATAATGAAGTGCTCATTTAAATGTGGATATTGATTGCTACATGCGTCTAAGATAAAACATGGTTATGTTGTCTCGTTTTCAAAAATAAATGCTTGAATTTTTATAACCCTTCCTAAGTATTTCAATACAATGGTAGTAGTACAAAATATTTTTCATTTAAACAATTTTTCAAAAGCTACTGACATAGATTAAGGGTACGAGCACCACGATTTTTTCTAAAATTGAATAATTCTTTTTTTAAAAGACACTGCAATTTTTATTATCAAAATGGGAGAATTTGTGCTTTTGCTATTGAGGAGAGATTGCGCATTGGTTTTTATAAAATTCTACACTAACAGAGATTTCGCAGGTTTTTGGTAATGAGAAGAGAATGAGGATGAGTGTGTTGAATGTATAGAAATGTACCAGGAAGTAAATTCGAGAAATGAGTGAACAAGTTCAAGCCATTCAAGACGGCACATCTTTTGGAAGACTGTCCCCAGAATCTGAAGTTGAACATTAGTCAGGAGTGGCACGATCGACAAAAGCCAAACTTCTAGTGGGATTTCCCTCTCCAATGCTAATGTTAGCGTATGAGAAATTTATCGCAAAGTATTTAAATATTATTGTATATCTGTTTAGTTTTGCAATACTCTCAAGTGTGAAGCTCAAGTTTTTTCAGGTTTTGGCTGCTTACATAAAAGCGATAAAACTAAATACTAGCAAAAAATATTAGCCCACTCTAACTTCTTTTTAAGGGCTGTAAACCTCTAAATTTCAATAAAATAAAATGAAATATATAAACGTAAAGGATTTTGAAGTTGAAACAGGAGATTTCAAACCAAGTGGAATTTAGGTTTTGTGTTTTCAACATTTTTCTCTGGAAGAATTTTTGGGGGAAATTAATAATAAACGGTTGGCGGATTCTGGGCTTAAAAGTGGGTGGGTTAACCATTTATTATTGCCAGAGCTGACAACATCCTAATTAATAATCCGGAAGATTGTTAGTACTTTAGCTTCTTCCTCTTCTTCTTTTTTTTTTTTTTTTTTTCCCACGCCAGACTTTTTTAGAGTACTTTTCTTCTTACGCATTTCTTCGTAAATGCAACAAAATTATTATAGAAATAGAGTGGTGCGATGAAAGGGACGGGTACTAATATTTCTCTGGAGTAAGTCGGCAGCTATGCATTTCACACGGTGTGCTAACATTTTTTGGCTCAGAAATCCATTGCACATGCGGTGTGCAATCCGTCTCAAACAAGTTTACTTGTGGAAGTTGGTTACGCGATAAATTTACCTCGTACAACGTTAAGCGCTACGATTGTGTGCAATGAGAAATTCGGCTAGTAAACAAAAAATCGTTAAAACTGAAAAGGAAATGTACTAATTTGAAGTTAAACACATTATCTAGTAACTTAGTGTTTTTTTTTTTTTTTTTTTTTTCAATCTTTATTTGGTTTTGTTCTTTCATCCGTTTCTTTAATAATTTTTTCTTTAAATAAATTTTTGTAATTAATTTTAAATTTCTTTTATTTTTCTCATTTTTTAATTGTTAAATTGAAATATCTACTCACAATACGAAAATATTTGCTTACAAATACATTACAGCAATATCATTTAAATGCAATTTTTATTATTAACAATATGATTGTTGTTATAAATATAAGCAATCTCTCCTACGCTATAAGGAGAGACTCTCAAGCTATCTTTGTTTTATTACAGATGTTGTTTTAAATTATAACAGAGCAACAAACTAATAATGAAAATGTATAGAAGAAGGATCATTCCAATATTATGCACCAATAGGTTAGCAAAAAATCAATATTTGGATTTTTTATACCATTTGGTTGAATTGTGTGCAAACTCTTCAAGCTTTACCTTATATTCTCTTTTCGCCTGCGTTTTTTTTTTTTTTGTTTGTTTTGTTTAACTAATGCAAGCTAAAATTTTAAATGTTTTTATTTAGCATGTAGACTAATTGTCTGTACCCATGCTCAGATAACACAGTGGTTCAAGAATCCTTTTCTCGGTTGTACCAACACACATTTTGTATATATATATTTTTTAAGATATATTCTTTTGGTAATTGTCAATTGTTTTACATCTTACACTTAGTTTTTCTTAAATAATAGCGATAACATTTTCTGTTTTTGTTTCCTAAATTACGAATTCGATTTTTATAGAATTATTAAATTTTAAGTGAAAAGTTATTATTTTTATTGTTATTATTTATTTAATTATCTTCGAAATTATCATTCGAAAGTAACTAAATATTTTATTTTTTGAAAGTAACAGGATTTTATTCATTCAGCAATTTAAAAAAAAAAAAGAATGCATTTCTCGTTTTGCTCCAACATTATTATTTGTTTTGTAATTGTTCATATGAGAATGGAAATTTCTTTCTGTCTTCAGTTTTATTTAATATTTGGTGAAAATTCATGTTTTCAACTTTCAATTACTTCTACAATAAAAAATGGAAATATAAAAATTGCTTCAGCTGAGAATTTTCAGGAATCTAAAACGAAAATTTTAATATGAAATTTAAAATATTATCATCTTACTATGAAAAAAAAAATGAAACACAAAGTATCAAATTATTCATTCAGTAAAACTCCATATATATATATATTCAAACTAGTCTCTTTAAAATTTTTAACTAAAGTAAGTTTAATACAATCGTACATCAAATTCTGGTAAAAAGAGCTATCGCATTTTAATGGAATAAAGAGATTAGATAGAAAAACTTCTTAGAGAGAAAAACAGAAAGTATAATATTTGTTTCAAAATAATTCTATACTTTAATGCAACTAAAATGATTTGTTCATGCAAAATTTTCTCTACTTATCTATAGAAATTATTTTTTTTAATTCAATATCTTTTATCTATTTTAAAAGTAACAACAACAATAAGTTTGTGAAGACTTTCTGTTATATTAAAAAGAAATGAAAACTATTTGTTTATCTTGCATTTAGTTTAATGTAACATTAGTTTAATGCAAATATTGTAAAAGAAAATAGCACTAGTGCACATAGTGCAGGTATGTTCAATTTAAATAATTCTAACAGAAACATCAATTTAAATATTATATTCTATTTTGCTATATTGTAAGTAGAATATTGATCCCGTTTGAAATGATGTTTTCGTCCGGGCATTGGTGGAAATTGGGTATGCAAAATGTCAGGATCGAATTTCACCAATGGATTTTAGTTGAGAATTGTTGAAAGATTAATAATGTGGATCTTTACGGTGCAGTTTTTTTCCCTTGCCCCACCCACTCTTTTTAATTCTAAATGCAATGGATAGGGTACATGCTATGAAATCATCGACCATAATTTATAGTTTTTTCAAATGGTGAAAGTAATAATGGGTTGTTGATGAAAGTAATGTTGTTCAGTGATATGAAAAACAAAACAATATATATATATATATATATCAATTGATTATCGGGAATATATAAGATAAAACAGCGAATTTAAGTAGAAATATGTACAAGCAAGACAAACAATTACACATTTTAAGACAATCATTATTGATACATCTTCCGAATGAAATATGTTAATGAATATATATAATAATCTTGACTGTTTGCAACTGCAATATATTGCTCGACAATTTGATATTTATTTACAAGGATGAAAGTTTTAATCTGTGAAAGACGGCTTAGTCTTTTTTTTTTCTTTTTTTGAGATGTAAGTCCTATTAACCACTTGACTACGGCTACGTACGATGCGTACAGTCGGTAACAAAAGTCTTAGAACACTAGCAAAATTTCCTATATAAAAAATGCACACTTAATACAGTTTTGTTAAATAAATACTTGTCGAATCCTGTTCTTAGTTAGTCTAAAAACAGGATTCGACAAGGATTTATTTAACAAAACTGTAATAAGTGTATTTTTTTATATAGGAATTTTTGCTAGTGTTCGGAGACTTTTGTTACCGATTGTACGTAGTGTCCTCCTTTCACTATACACAAAAGAGAATCGTATTGTCTCAAGGGCAATAATTTTTTCTTATATATTGTAGCGGAGATATGATGTTTTTTTCTACCTGGTATCACGTGGACACTTTGGACCGAGAGCATACCAGAAACGTTCACTCCAAGAAAGAGGTGCGATAGAACTGATTACACTAGTCGACAATATATATATATATATATATATATATATATGGAGGGTAACAAAAATGAAATTTCCTATTTTCAACTAATTTTGTAGTACAGAATTAAAAAATAATTGCGAAAAATCTGTAACACGTACATATGTTCTGTTACGATTATTTAATCTGTACTGGAAGCAATAATCCCTGCCTAAAAAAAGTACACTTAATACTGCTTTGTTAAATAAATCCTTGTCGAATAATGTTCTTAGTTAGTATAAGAAAATGATTCGATAAGGATTTATTTAACAAAATAGTATTAAATGTACTTTTTTAATATCGAGATTATTTGCTAGTGCTCGGATAGTTTTGCTGTCGACTGTATTGTAAAAAAAAAAAAAATAATAATAAATAATAATGTAATTTGCCATTTTCTCATATTTAAACAAAAAAATGGAACAAACATGGTTGCTGGGACTCTGATTTGCCAGGAGTCTGGGTTACCATCAGGAAGGGTTACATACTGTGATACTGTGAAAATGATAAAAATTCTTGAAAATTGCCATTTTCTGATACTCTAGCAGAAAAATGTGACGTGGTGGGACTTTTTTGCTTGCATATATTTAAATAAAAATTGAAATTAATAATAAAAATAATAATTTGACCGTTGTTACCGAACCACTGTAGACCAGTGTTATCTACGAGGATTTTTGTTTGTTGTTTTGTTGTTTTGTTAGTGTTTTGAGTAAGTGCTTGTTTTCGTTAGTGATTTATAAATTTTAGACCATGTGAGTGTTTTCATTTTTTATTTTATTTAAGAATTTGAAGGAAATATGAATGACGAAAATAGTAGTGTGTTAGAATTTTTTCCAGATGAAGATGAAAATGAGTTGATCGATTCTGAGTTCTCCAATATAAGTAATATTGAAATCAAAACAAGATCGGAAGATGGATCGTATGTCTTGTAGTGGAGTAACATAAAGTGCGACCATCAATTTATTATTTTGCGCTTTGTATCTGCGCGTCTCCTAGAATTGTCTTTGCTTCCCTGCAAAACCTGGTAGCGGGAAGCCGTCTGCTTCTTTCGCGACGTACTCAAGTGTTTAACCATTTTATAACCAAATAAACAGTAATCAGTGGGCTGCAACTGTGTTTCATGAATATTTTTCCAAATAACTGTTTGCACTGTATCCCTTAATAATTGCAAATGTAAAGCATTTGAAGTATTATTCTCATTAAATTAAAACAGTAACTTATGATTTGAGAAAATAAATTATATCGGAGTTCATCAGGAGTTATATAATATATATATGTATATGCGTGTGTGTGTGTGTGTACAAACTATTTTCAACCCCTTTTAATTATTTTATTATTAAGTTTATTATTATTATTTTTTATTAAGTTCAACTTTTTTCCAAAGATAAAAGTGTTGTTTGTACAAAACTCTTAGTTGCAGTTTTTAAACATTGTATATTGCTGCCAATCCACTTTTAATATAACAACCATTTACAGCATTTAATGTTGGCAAAATATTACATATATATTTAACCAGAGATTCAGCAGCTAAATGGCATCCTAGCAGATATTTCTTTGTAGGATAACCGTTGAAACTTTGACCTAGATAACCAATATTTTTTTTCTAGTTCTTTCCAGTAATATATTGCCAAGATGAATACGTCTGTATCGGCGCTGTTACTAATAACAGAGCTGAATCAATTCTTATTACATAAAATATGTGATAAAGTGTCCTCGTATCAGCTTCTATGTTGTTTGGTTGTAATTTAAGTACCACATGAAATAAAGAACATTGTACTTTTAAACATTTTTTCGGATCATCGAATCCTCCACGAATGTTCCTCTCGCAGTCGTCTTTTACTTGTGCATATTTTGGAAATTTAGTGCACATATATCACACAAGTTGTAAATTATTTCATGTTCTTTGACAGATTAATTAATTCAACCTTGCATATGTGTGTTAAATTGAACAATGAACAATGTCTTGCAGTTTCAGAAAGTCGAGATCATTTTATATTTCATTGTGTAAATGTATCAATATTGATTGTCCAAATAAAAACGAGTAATTGTTTGTCTTTTTTTTGTATATAATTTTATTTAATTTCGCTGTTATTTCTTATATTTTATTTTTATTAATACAAAATATTTTTTTATATGTTTATATTTTTTGTTTTTATATCGCTGAACAAGCCATCATTACATTCATCATTAGATCATTAGACAAATTATAAATAATGGTTTAAATCATCATTAAAATGACTTCATAGCATGTAATACATCGTTTTCATTTACAAATAAGAGGAGGGGGGAAAACAAATGGACAAGAAAGATCCACATTTTTAATCTTTTAGCTATTCTAAACTATATCCATTGGTGTAATTTTGTTCTCACATTTTATATACCTACTCCCCTCTGGCACATGGACTATTTAATCTATATATTAATTTGAAACATGTTTTTGTCTGTCTCCACTATATTGAGAGAACGACTAGGTGAAAAAATTTGGTTGAGGCGTCTAGAAAAAGGTCTTGGAATGTAGATGTGCTATGAAAAGAGAAAAATAAAAAAAAGTCGAATGGTCCCAATTAATATACGAAAAATGCACATTTCCTTTTTAGAAAAACATTTCCTTAGAAAAAATATTTTCCTTTTTAATTTCCTTTTTAGAAAAACAAAGTTCACGTGTTATCATTTTATTTTTTAATTATTGTGCCTTTTTTACAGTGTGGCAACAGGAAAAAATCTATATATTAATTTGAAACATGTTTTTATCTGTCTCCACTAAATTGAGAGAACGGATAGATGTAAAATTTGGTTGAGGTGCCTAAAAAAAGGTCTTGGTCTGCAGATATGTTATGGAAAGAGAAAAATAAAAAAAGTCGAACGCTTCCCTCCCCCCTGGGGGGGCAGGGGCTAAACACACGTTGGCGAGAATAACTCAGCTCCAAATTACTTAACGGTGGAGAAATTGTACATGGGGGGGACTAGACTCGAATACTAAAAAATCAATGTCTCCGATTTTGAAATTTTCAATTTTAAAGGGGGAGGGGGAAGGGGAATGTAGATTTGAAGGGGGGGGGATTAGTTTGAGAGGGAAATCCGTTCTAGACCCACACATGTAGCACCTCATTTTAAGGGTGTTGAAATTTCATGTTGATTGGGGATGTTTGTATACAATATCAGTTCAAAAAACCCTTAACGGCTTAAAAGTTTGTGACGCCGCTACTTTATGGCTATAAGAATTTGAAATATGAGTCTTAAAAATAATGATATCAAATTTTAAGTGACGCTTTGCAATTAGTTAAAGTATACATAGATTTTCATATTTGACCATTTACTTTTATCTTTTATTTTCATTTATAATGCAAACGTAATATTTTTAACTTCAAGATCAGACAGATATATAAAATACACTCACTAGATGATTTTTCATTCGTATTTAAAATTCAAAATAACTGTTTTAAAAGGAATTATATAAAAATTCCAGTGGCGCCTCGGTGTTATTTTAAAAGATATGTTTTTAGATTCCATTAAAATTACTTTTGTTTTGTCTAATAAAGTATATTTACACATTTAAACAGTGCTTTTAATTTTCAAATATACTGTCAAATAATTATACTTTCACCGAGTTTGCATTATAAAGTAAAATTATTTATTTCAATAAATTGATTTATCTTTTGCATCACGCTATCCAAAACATAGTATCATAGTATCCAAATAAGTGAAAATTTGCTCAAAGAGGTAGTGTGACGTAAAGAAAACATTTACACAAATTTTACTTGCAGTTTTGGATAGCGTGACGCAAAAGATAAATCAATTTATTGAAATAAATAATTTTACTTTATAATGCAAACTCGGTGAAAGTATAATTATTTGACAGTATATTTGAAAATTTAAAGCACTGTTTAAATGTGTAAATATACTTTATTAGACAAAACAAAAGTAATTTTAATGGAATCTAAAAACATATCTTTTAAAATAACACCGAGGCGCCACTGGAATTTTTATATAATTCCTTTTAAAACTGTTATTTTGAATTTTAAATACGAATGAAAAAGCATCTAGTGAGTGTATTTTATATATCTGTCTGATCTTGAAGTTAAAAATATTACGTTTGCATTATAAATATAAATAAAAGATAAAAGTAAATGATCAAATATGGAAATCTATGTATACTTTAACTAATTGCAAAGCGTCACTTAAAATTTGATATCATTATTTTTAAGACTCATATTTCAAATTCTTATAGCCATAAAGTAGCGGCGTCACAAACTTTTAAGCCGTTAAGGGTTTTTTGAACTGATATCATTACTTTTTAGTGGCTTTTGATCAAGAAATTAAAATAAGTCCTTCTGGTTCCTAGGAAGGGTAAACTAATTTATCTTTTCTTATGAAGTTGCCACCATTTTTTTTTTCCCAAAATGGCAGCTACAATTTATTAATGGACTTAGTGGATTTATTAATAAAGGTTTGTATATATGGAGTTTTAAGCAAATCGGTTCATAAAACCTTTCTAATGTAAATTTGAAATTTTCAGTGTGCTAGCACAGGGAAACAAGAGGGTAGATTAAGTTGGCAAATGAACATATCAAATACATTTCTAAGATAAATCTACACTACAAATTTAGTGTGAATTAATTCAGTATTTCAAACGTTATCATACTGACAAATTTTCAAGTAGCCTGCCACTTGGAAACAAAATGGAGAAGCTTCGCACTAGAAAAATTTATTGACTGGGATTCTCAAACTTAAAAAAAAATAAGAAAAAAATAAGAAAAAAATAAGAAAAAAATAAAGAAAAATAAGTGGATAATTTCAAATTTAAGTTAGACTGACGTAATTTACAGTTTACAAGTTTCTTTTTAGAAAATTACAAATTAAACAATTACAAAAAAAAAAAAAAAAATTAAATATTAAAAATGGAAATTTGTATATTTTGTTTCCCCTTTTGAGGCTAAGTATGCTCCAATATTCACAGTTTAAATTTTCATCAAAATTGCAGGTAAAAATTACTTTATATATATTTTCATATAAAACGTTTGGAGGAAAAAATAGCCAAAATATAAATTAAGCTTTACATTTTTATAATTTTAAAAATAAGATAAAATCACCTGGAGAAAAATTTTATGGAAAATATAAGTTAAGCTTTAAAAAAAAAATTAAATTTCTGCGTAAAAAATCTATTTCATAAATATATTTACAACTACAATATACAAAAAACCCTCATTTAATTTTAAATAATTATTTCTACATGTTTCGAAGCAATTAAATTTTTTTTTCTTTCTTTTTTTTAAGAAAAATAAATAAATGTAGTGGCGCCATCTAGTAGTTTAAAGTCATATACATATATATTTAACTTTTTATTATTATTATTATTTTTTTTTCCACTTAAAAAAAAAAAAAACTTGTTTAGAAACAGGTAGAAATAGTTATTTAAAATTAAAGGAGGATTTTTTGTTTATTGTAATTGTAAATACATTTATGAAATAGAATTTTTCATGCAGAAATTAATTAATTAAAAAAATAAAAGAAAGAATATTTTTTAAATACATTAGGGTTTCACAGTAAAGATGTTATTTATTTATTTTGACGTGTTTTTTAATAATTGCTATTTGACATATTTTTCATGAATTTTAATAAAATTCATTAAATAGTGTTATTTCTAATAAACACTGTTTCATCCCCTAGTCATTATTGCTTTAAATAATAATAATAAAAAAAAATTGATTATGTTAATATTTAAAATATTTATCATTTTAAAGTCTGAAAAATAAATAAATGAATAAACTCTAACTGTATTTTCAAAAGAGATTTTTAATTTTTGAAAAGAAAATACATATATATATGTATTTACGGAAGTGTATATTTTAAATAAAAAACGATAGATGGCGCCAAAACTCAATTTGCTGTTTTTTTTCCATTCCTGACGCGGAATGATACATGAATATGAATCGCAAATCATTGAGCTATTATAAAATCGATGTTCTTGAATGATTAAAATTTTTTCGCTTTAAAAAATTGTAAATTCATCATTATTATGATAAAATGGAATATCTAAAATTACAAAATACTTCCTTATTTAAAATATTATCTAAATATTTTTTTGACTAAATATGAAATTTTGAAATCAAAAATATTTTTTTTATAACAGAAGAGAAAATATATTTAAGTGAATTTGACTTTGTATATATACAATAAATATTTAACGTGTAATAAAGTACTTTTGCGTTAAAAAAAAATCTAAATAATTCATTGGCTGCATTGAAGTCGGACAATCAACCAGCCCACATACCTCACAAGAAAGAACCGCGTAACAGCGTTTTCACCCGGAGAAACACATGTAATTGGCGGGGTAATATAGTTCCATATTTAAAGCGATTTATATAAAAAACAAGAGTTTTCCTGAAAAAAACGAAAACGTTACTAGATTCAGAAAGATCCTATTAACAAAATATATTAATTATATGAAAATCCTTCGAGCCGTTTTAGAGATATTTTTTCAGAATTTGAGTCCATTACAACCTTACACCTTACATTTTTCCTTTTTGGCTTTAAATTGAGATTCAGATCTCAAAACATATTACATGTAGAAATGTAAAATTTTCTGGATAGATTAAGACCGAAGATAAAAGATTATTTTGAAAAGATCAGAACAAAATATGGCATATTTGCTGAGATATTAAGTGTCGGCTTTTACAAATCTCTTTGAAGTCAAACTAGCCGTATATATGAGTTCGCAGCGTCCCGTTTGTCCCTCCGCTTCCGTCACTCAAAAAACTGTCGTTTTTCATGATAGGGCGCCCCCTGGTGGTGAAAAATGGAACTAGGTGATTTTGTAGTAGGTCCTATCATGTTGCACCTTATTTTAAAGGTCTTGGTAGTTCCTGACCGTTGGTGATGTTCGTACAGAACACACTGTTCTCCCTGGTGGTGGAAAGGGCAACTAAAGGATTTTGCAGTTGACACCACCATGTGGCACGTTATTTGAAAGGTCTTGGAAATTCAAGGCGATTGTTGATAAAGGTCTTGAAATTTCATGTTGATTGGGGATGTTTGTATACAATATAGTGCGCCCCCTGGTGGCTAAAAATGGAACTAGGTGATTTTGCAGTAGACCCTATCATGTTACGACTTATTTTAAAGGTCTTGATATTTCCTGACCGTTGGTGTTGTTCGTATAGAACACGCTGTACCCCCTGTTGGTGAAAAGTGCAACTAAAGGATTTTGCAGTTGACACCTTATTTCAAACCATGTGACACCATGTAACACCTTGTTTGAAAGCTCTTGGAAATTCAAGGCAATTGGTGATGTTCGCATACAACATACTGCGCCCCCTGGTGGAGGAAAGTGGATTTTGCAGCGCGTGCGTAGCATGCCTGCTATACGGTGTCGAAGCCACAGGCAGCGGTAACACGAGTCAGAGGTTCGTTCGGTTCAAGGTTAATTTTTGAGAATTTTTTCATGTTATTAGCGGCCTGCATATACGCTGCCGCACCAGCCGCTACAGGCACCGGGTCACGAGCCCGAGTTCCGTTCTGTTTGAGGTAATTTTTTTTGTTACAGATTATTATTATTATTATTATTATTATTATTATTATTATTGTGATGCTTTCATTTAAAAATAGAATTTCAAACAAAATCGAGTTGAAGATATAAAACCATACAAATTTAAGGTTCATTTAATATTATTATCATGGGCCCGGGCATTGCTGGGCGGGTTTGTTCGGTTCCAGGTCAATTTTTTGGAATTTTTTTATGCTATTAGCGGCCCGCGTATGCGCTGCCGCCGACATCGGGGTCACAAGGCAGAGTTTTGTTCGGTTCGAGGTAATTGTTTTGTTACAGCTGATTATTTGTTTCGTGATGCTTTCATTTAAAAACAGAAATTCAAACAAAATCGAGTTAAATTTATAAAATCATACAAATTTAAGGTTCATTTAAGGTATCATGGGTTCGGGCAACACGGGGAGGGTCCGTTCGGTTCCAGGTTAATTTTTGGGAATATTTTTAAGTTATTAGCGACCGGTATATGCGCTGCCGAAGGCAGAGTACTGGGCTCTGCACAAGGCAGAGTTTCGTTCTGTTCGAGGTAGTTTTTTTGTTACAGCTGATTATTTTTTCGCGATGCTTTTATTTAAAGATAGAAATTCAAACAAAATCGAGTTAAAGATGTAAAACCATACAATTTTAAGGTTCATTAAAGTTTATTATCATGGTCCCGGGCAACGCCAGACGGGTCAGCTAACATGTAGTCTTAGTATTAAGCGAAATAGAAAATAAAAGATAGCGACTGTTTATATGGTGTCAGTTTGACGTCACACTGACAGTGCTTTGTAGAAAGTGATGTCATACATAGTATTTCTTTTTATAAGCATTTTTCCGACTTTTCTTTTTTTAAGTGAAATGTCGTAAATTATATTAGACGTTTTAACTTAGAAAACATTTAAATAATGATGCGACGATTTTTGAAACATTACGATCAATAAAGTGATCGTCGAAATCGACGGGTTCCAGCTAGTGAATTTGTTAATTTCAACATGAAAATTCTTATTCAAAATGTAAAGAAAAATAATCTCATGGAGGTTTAGATATTAAAACTAATTATCTTGAATACCAAATACAAAGAATTGACAAGAAAAGACTATAGGGGAGAGTTGTCTAAAACGGGGACGGCGGGTCAAATGGGGACGTTCAGTTTCTCATTGATTAGTGCTGTCCTCTTTGAATCCAATAGTCTACGATGATTCTAATTCGGCTATAAGCAAGTTTGAATCTAGTTGTTGACATATTTTACCAGATCTGTTATTTTCTACAAAGTTTTCAAATTTTCGCGATTTTCATTTCGATTGTGTCCGTACACTGTATTGTATCTTATCAAGTGACCTTTGAACATTCGATTTTGGTAAGTACGTTATGGATTCGTCTAGATTTAATATACATTTTCATACATTGCTTTATAGTTTTGTCTGACACGTGTGCGAAGAGACGCCACGTTTTTAGCACACGTCATGGTCGGCTCAAACGGGAACATAGACGGTAGTCCAAAATGGGGACGTTGAACACCAGAAATGTTCGGCTTTTAACACTTCGCCTAAAATAATAATGCATCTACTACAAGAAACTGAACGTTTGCAAAAAAGAGTGAATGACCAGAGGAGAGGTAAAACTGTCATACTCACTTCATCATCTTACAAAGCAGAATTGGAAGCTGTGGAACAGAAGAAAATGCAAAGCAGAATAAACAGAAAAGGAAATTTGTCAAGAAACCCACCGAACCTAATTCCAAGCTATCCAAAAGCTAAAAAAGAGAAGAAAATTAAAAAAAAAAATTCAAGGCCCAATGTTATCATCTGATGAAGAACAGAATAGGGAGGATGCTTGCATTTTTTGTAATGAATTTTACATTGACTCGAAAGACAAAGAGGTGTGGATTCAATGTAGCAGCTGTCAAGGTTGGGCACATGAAGCCTATTCAAGTGTTGAAGAAAGCGATACAAATTTCACAGGTGACTTTTGTGTTTGATTATTTTTTGTGTCATGCTAGTAACTGTTGAGAAAGATAACAAAATACTTTATCTGCATTTTGGTTTTGCATTAACTTCACTTTTTCTTTGTAATTCAAGTTTTTCTAATAAGGAGGTTTATTAAATCCTAATTCACATTAGGATTTGAATTTACGCTATTTCTTATGAGTACCCCATTTTACCCAACCGGTTGTCCAAAACGGGGACTTTGCACATTTTTCAGAAAAATGATTTTTCTGCCTATACTAATGATATATTTTTTAAAATAACTTTGCCATCTGATAGTCTAAGACATGCTCTAATCAGGAAGTGCTCTGCCGAATTTTCTTTATTTATAGATTTTCTTTTGCGGACAGAGATATGTTAGCGTCCCCGTTTTGGACAACTTTCCCCTATAAGTAAAGGAAAACAAATCTTCAAAATAATTCTAATAGAATAACTTTACGTAGATAATTACAATGCTTTAGGTGATTTGAAATTGTAATAAGAAAATGATTGTTAATAACGATTATAAACATCTGAATAATTGTTTCAACTTGCACTATATGAAACTTTATAAAAGAAAAGTTATAACTTTCTTGGATTATACAATTTAAATATATGTTAAAATGTTAGAAAATTACAGTAATTATTAATAATGTTATTAATACTTATTATCATTATATACGTATCTATCAAAATTTTCCTTAATTGTGTAACACTCCAATCTATAGAAAATTTTATTTTGAGAAAGATTGCCTTTTAATAGAGCTTAATTCCGTAAATAAATTTTGTCAGTTAACTTGCTGTAATTATTCAAATTTACATTATTTTAATATATAGCTTTAAAATAATCATTTGTATGAGTTTGTTTGAAAATTAAATGCTTTTTAGCAATAATTTTTGTTTTAATAATTTTGTTTAAAATACAACTTAACAAATTGTTCAGTTTAGCATCATTTCTGAGCGAAAAAAGATGTTCATGCATAAATTCACCTTCAAGTTTCCAGCAAGAAATTTTGATGAGTCGATTTTAATTATTCATAATAGCTAGATATAAAACATTTATTTTGCCATTTGAAGTCAATACTATGTATTTAGAAGACATTGTATTAAAATGCCTTGATTAGATAATGATATGACACAAAATTATTTTTTCTACCTTGAATTTCGTCCTTATGTATGCGTATTTAGAAATGTTAAGTGTTCGTACTTAGTCTCTTTCTGTATAAACTGAATAAAATTAATGATACGGAGGTGAGTAAGTAACGCTATGCAACATCAGTTTTATAAGGCTAAATTCAAGCCAAATAAATAATAAAATTATGTTCTCCTGTAAAACGTGACGTCACACAAATTTACTTGGCATTCTAATCGAGATTAATCAGTATTTAGGGCTATGAAACAAATTAGAGTTTGTAAAAATCTGGCCTCAATTAAAGGTGGCTTTAGAATAGAGAAGGAAATTTGCACAGATTTCATTATATATAAATATATATATGATATCAGAAAGGAATGTATTTCAATTTTTTTTATTTTATTTTATTTATTTTATTTTTTTTATACATAGAGAGAGAGAGTTAGCGATTGTATATAAATCCAGTTAACCCAGTATTTGTACTCCAATTTCTATAAAAAGTATGTATTTTTACAATGTCTTCAAACTGATATATTTTATTTAAGAACATTGTTGCATGATTTTTATTAAATAGTAATGTAAATGTCATTATTGGTTTGTATAAAAGAACTCAAAATGTTTTAAATACATTAAGATTTATGATAAATATTTTTTAAAAACATATTTATAATCATTGTAGTACGAAAATATAAATGTACATTATTCAAATACCGAAAGGCTTGCTTTCAGTAAAATTGTTATCGTTAGAATTTTTATTACCATTAATTTGGAATACCTTGGTAAAATATTCAGTTATATTACGATGTAAAATCTCTAATTTCTGAAACTGGACTTGGGTGTACAGTACGCATTTTCAACACTTTTTATATAAATTAAAAAGGGACATAAGCCTTCGATTCGGCATCTATCTGTATGTCCACGCTGTCATTTTAGTAAGAATTTCTTTAAAATGTCAACGGATATAGCACACAACATTCAAATGCAAAAGATAACATATGCTGTGCAATATAGAAAAATTAATATTAAGGATATATCTGTAGGGCTGCATCAAATTATTGAAGTACATTATAGAGAATAATTTGAAAAAGTTCTATGTACGTTTCAATAAGTATCATGCTTTTTTAACATTTTTAAACGTAGTTAAAATGCAGTTATGACTTTCATTCGTGCCTTTTTCTGTTTGCATTCTTAATTCTTGAAATAACTTTAAATTTCAATACGGTATTCAGGTTTAAACGGAACAAAACACATTTCAATCTTATATATTAAAACACAAGCTTTTTTCTTTAAGACCAAAATCGCACGATTTGGGCATGCGCGGAGGCTGTTCCTGTTTTTAGACGAAACCGGTGTCCAATCGCTGAGAGCCTCTTCGGATATTTAGAGCGAGCGAATTCAGAAACCTGAACCAATCAGAATACGGATTTAGCTCATGCCTTCTGTGCTATCCTAGCGTGGCTTTACGATGATGGTGATATTTGTAAATACTGCATTAGATTTTCACAATTTTCTGTTTTTTTTTTTTTTAACAGCAAGGTATGTATGCATTATTATTATTATTTTTTTTTTTGTTATTATCTTATTTCTTTTAGTTAATTAAAGTTTATACTTTGAATTCTAGAGTATTGTAATAGTATTGAAAGATGTGTTCTTTTCCTGTTAACATTTGTATACGTTTATATGAAATGTTAGTGTTTCTTACTACTTCGTATGTATTATACGAAATATTACTATTAAACGTTAATGTTTTGTCTGCCTATAGTATATTCAAAATGTTAGATTATTACAATTTTCGCGAAATTGCACCTGATAAAAATTGCATCGAGCTTTATCAATATTTCTGTATTGCACCGAAAATAAATATTTTTATTTTTAGTTACTCCCATTATTTACTTCGTTTATTTTTGAATTCTTATTATAATAGTATGAATAAATTTAATCTAAAGTGATTATTTTATGTTTATATGCTTGATGGATTACTTTTAGTGTATGAATTTCTTTTTGCATTCTTGGACGCTCTTAACACCCCCTGCTTAATGTAGATTATTTTTTGAAATAATGATAATGCACAAACCAATTTCCATCAGGTACAATATCGCGATTATTGTAAGCATATATAATTTTTGAATATACTAAATAAGATATAGATGCAGTAGAAAATAAAATGAAAACAATAACATTTTAAATAAACACATAAAAAGCGGAAAAAAAAGTAGAGTTTCCAGTGCTGTATAATATTTTCAATTTTATTTTGAGCATTCAAAAAGTGCAGTAACTGGAATAACTTAAATTATTTAATGCATAATCATTGCAATTTTTAGCCTTCACACTTCGTAGGTGTTTGTTGTTATTATACACACTTCATATATCCTCTTAACAGATAAATAATTTAGTAAATATTTTTTTCTATTCTGCACATCTGGCTAACCATACCTTTCGAATGATACCATTTTCAACCCTCTACTTCCATAATTAATAAGTTAAAAGTGTACCACAAATTTTATGCTTGCCTAATAATATATATATATATATAATTGAGAAAAATCGTGCTGAAGAAATAGAACAGCTTCAGTATAAAATCCCTTTGCAAAATTTTCAATTTGGCACTGAATTATTTGGAAGTTTCTTGCCAAGGTTTTTCATTTACGCAATTGCAATATCCATTTTTATTCATTACTGAAATGATGATAAAAAGCCGCTGAAGGGTCCCTAAACTAAAGCTATACCACAGTAATTTTAAGAAATGAATATAGTAACCTATGCTAGGGAATGAGATACAGTGACTGCATGTCTTTATATGGAAGAATAGTCCTGTCGTACTAATTTAAGTTCTGTTTATAATGAATGTAAAAAGTATTTACTTATTACTTTTAGAGGGGCGGAGGGTTATCAACCAAAAATGACAGCAATTTCAAGGCAAATATAGTATTACAAAAAAATTTACAACTCAAAATAACTCAATGGTACACCAGCCTATGTCATAATGCAACATCACAAATTTATCATTAATTTTACGTTTAATATTTTTATTTCTGTAAAATATAATTCAAACGCTCTTTCTTTTGTACTCACTGACATGACTTCTGTAAATTTAGGTTTTTAAAATTATGATTGTACTTTAAATATTCATAAACCTGAATTGAATATATAATAAGGATTGGAAAATTCTCTGAAATATTTATGTTTGGTACCTAACTCTTTAAGCTGCAAACCATTTTTGGTTCACAAATAATTATGCTAACATACGTAAGTATCTATCACATTTGATTTACTTTCCATTGAATTATTTTTCAGAATTTAATTTAAATCAAAGTATTTCATTCAATGATGTACAGATAAGCGCAGTTAATTCAAGGTTCCTATTAGATTAGAGGGTGGGATTGCGAGAATCTTTGAATATTTTGGAAAGTCTCACTCAAAAATATATCATAAGGGGGATTTCGCCCTATTTTTTTCACATTGCTCTATGAGTATTTCATCAATTTTTTAGTTCAGTTGGGCTTTGAAGCCTGTAGTGATCTTTTTTTTAAAACTTCTATAAAATTTCTTGATTTAAAAAAGTAAAAATAAAATAAGGGCATATATATGTATTTATTTCAAAATACTTCTTAATTATAAATATCTGTTAGGAGGATATATGAAGTGTGTATTATAACAACAAACAACTACGAAGTGTGAAGGCTATAAATTGCAATGGTTATACATTAAATAATTTAAGTTATTCCAGTTACTGCACTTTCAGAATGCTCAAAATAAAATTGAAAATAAATTTTAAAAGAGATTAAGTAATAACATGAGCAATTCCTTCTGCGTTTCTTATGAAAATTTTGATCCTGAATACTGAAAAAGTACCTCTCCTTAGTCAAAAAAAGGGAAAGAAAATTAACATTTGACTATTTTTTTAATTGTTTAATTTGCAATTGTAATTCTCTAAAAAGAAATTTACAAAAAGTAAATTATGTAATTTCTCACTTAAATTTCAAATATCCCACTTGATTATTATTTGTTTTTTCAAACATAATAAGGTGCATATGCATTATTTATTCCTCTATGTGTAAAGTTTACGCCTTTGTATGAGTTCTAGAGTATTGTGTATATAGCACTGAAAACTCTACTTTTTTTTCTGCTTTTTATGTGTTTATTTTAAATGTTATTGTTTACACTTTATTTTCTACTGCATCTATATCTTATTTAGTATATTCAAAAATTATATATGCTTACAATAATCGCGATATTGTACCTGATGGAAATTGGTTTGTGCATTATCATTATTTCAAAAAAATAATCTACATTAAGAAGGGGTGTTGAGAGCGTCCAAGAATGTAAGAAAAAAATTATACGCTAAAAGTAATCCATCAAGCATATAAACATAAAATAATCACTTTAGATTAAATTTATTCATACTGTTATAATAGGAATTCAAAAATAAACGAAGAAAAAAATGGGAGTAACTAAAAATAAAAATACTTATTTTCGGTGCAATACAGAAATATTGATAAAGCTCGATGCAATTTTCATCAGGTTCAATTTCGCAAAAATTGTAATAATCTAACATTTTGAATATACTATATGCACACAAAACATTAAAAAATGCTAATAGTAATATTTCGTATAAATACAAAGTAGTAAGAAGGTTAAAATTTTAACACTAACATTTCATATAAATGTATACAAATGTTATCAGGAAAGGAACACATCTTTCAATACTATTACAATTCTCTAGAATTCAAAGTATAAACTAAGTAAATGAAATAAGATAAAAAAAAAAAAAAAAAAAAAAAAAAGGCATACACACCTTGCTGTTTTTCAAAAATAGAAAATTGTGAAAATCTAACCCAATATTTACAAATTAACCTATCACCATCACCGTAAACCACGCCAGGATACCACAGAAGGCATGAGTCAAATTCATATTCTGATTAATCCATGGGTTCAGGTTTCAGAGGTCGCCTGCATCTAGGTATCTGAAAAGACCCCTCACCGATTGGTCACTGGATTCCTCTAAAGAAAGGAACAGCCTTCGCAAAAGCCCAGATCATGCGATTGTAGTCTTAAAGAAATACCTTTGTGTTTTAATATATAGGTTTATGGAAGTAGAGGGTTGAAAATGGTATTATTTGAAAGGTATGGTTAGCCAGATGTGCAGAATACAATAATTATTTTCTTATGATGTCAAGAGGATGTTTAAAAATACTTTTATTTTTTATGCATTTTTCCCTTTCATACATGTATTCTTTTACATTAAAAATTACCTACAAGTAGAAAGTTGTTAAATCTGGCAGTTTCTTAAAACTCAATAAAATTAATAGACCAAAGCACATACAATATTAAGCGGCTCAACGTATCACAAAATAATGTCCGCATACAGCAGCGCCAATTGCTATTAGCTATCGGGCGGCATTTCAAAACAATCTTTGGAAAATATTACGAGTAGTGAAAATATTCAGCAAAAACGACTACCACATTTGCAGGTCTCACAGCGCTCCTATATTTCCTATAATATTTATGAAATCTCCTATTTTTTCTACATTTTTTAATTGTCGCTCAATATTTCCTATATTTTAGTTCTCACTACTTCTGAATGTCTGATTGAATGTGCAGTATCTATATATTAATTTGAAATGTGTTTTGTCTGTATCCACTAAATTGAGAGAACGGCTAGGTGTAAAAATTTGTTGAGGTGTCTAAAAAAAGATATTGGTCTGTAGATTTTTCATCAAAAGAGAAAAATAAAAAAAAGTCGAACATTTCCCCTCCTGGGGGCAGGGGTTGAAAAAAGTTTGCGAGCTTTACTCAGCTCCAAATTACTTCACGGTGAAGAAGTTGTACATGGAGGGGGGGGGACTAGACTCGAATACTAAAAAATCAATTTCTGCGATTTTGGAATTTTCGATTTTTGGGGAGGAAAGGGGGGAAATTAGTTTGAGAGGGAAATCCGTTCTAGACTCACACATGTAGCACCTCATTTTAAAGGTCTTGAAATTTCATGTAGATTGGAGATGTTTGTATACAATATAGTGCACCCCCTGGTGTTGAAAAATGGAACTAGGTGATTTTGTAGTAGACCCTATCATGTTACACCTTATTTTAAAGGTCTTAGTATTTCCCGACCGTTGGTGATGTTCGTACAGAACACACTGTGCCCCTGGTGGTGAAAAGTGTAACTAAAGGACTTACAGTTGACACCACCATGTGACACCTTTTTTAAAAGGTCTTCAAAGGAAATTCAAGACAACTGGTGATGTTTGTATATAACATACTGCGCGTCCTGTTAGAAAAAAGTGAATTTATCGTAGCATGACTGTTATACGGTGCATCAGCCACAGACAGCGGAAACACGAGTCAAAGGTTCGTTCGGTTCAAGGTTAATTTTTGGGAATTTTTTCATGTTATTAGCGGTCCGTGTATGCGCTGTCACAGGGTAGAGTTTCGTTTGGTTCGAGGTAATTTTTTTGTTACAGCTGATTATTTTTTTCGTGATGCTCTCATTTAAAAATAGAAATTCAAAGAAAATCAAGTTAAAGATATAAAATGATACAAATTTAAGGTTATTATGGGCCCGTGCAACACTGGGCGGGTTTATTCGGTTCCAGATTAATTTTTAGGAATTTTATTACATTAGCGGCCCACGTATGCACTGCTGCAGGCACCGGGGTCACAAGACAGAGTTTCATTCGGTTCGAGGTAATTTTTTTCATGATGCTTTCATGATGCTTTCATGAAAACAGAAATTCAAACAAGATCGAGTTAAAGATATAAAATCATATGAATTTAAGGTTCATTTAAAGTATCATGGGCCTGGGCAACACCGAGCGGGTTCGTTCAGTTCCAGGTTAATTTTTTTATGTTATTAGTGGCCGGCGTATGCGCTGCTGCAGGCCTCGGGGTCAGAAATCAGAGTTTCATTCGGTTCGAGGTAACTTTTCTACGCTTCTAATTTGAATTATACAATAAATAACAGTGATAAACAGAAGCAGAAAGTATATCGCATAGAACATAGATTAATTTCATTTTATTTTCAAATGAATGAAATATATTCATGAAAAAAATAAAAAATAAAAAACATAGTAATATGAAATTTTACCTATTTAAAGTTTTATCAGTATACGGACAAAATAAATTATTATTGACTATGTACTTTTATCTCAAAAGCTGTAATTATATTCTCGTGTAAACATGTCAAATTCTAGAAAGATAAAATATAAATTTTTCTTGAAATTCAAAACCTGTCATTCGAAGATAAATGACCAAACTACGTGTCATAACCAAACTATTTTTAGGAGCTAATGAAGATGAGACCAAGAAAAAGTAGAATAAAAACTATACTAAAGCTACTGATTCGAAAGAAATATTTGTTTTATCAGCATAACCAATAATTACATGTTGCTTGAAAAATGACAAGGTTCAAAAAGAAATTTTTTAAAGTATACCACGAAAATAAAAATTCTTATATTTAATATTTTCAAAATAATGTTTATTTTATTCACTTCCTTATCAAAGATATTAAATTTAAAAAGTAAATGCTTCGTATTAAACATCCGTGTTCATACAGCAACGTCGGTAAAAATGCGTATTCATGAAAGATAAACAGCATAAAGGAAGGGAAAAATTATAATAACAAAAATAATATAAATTAAAAAATATAAAAAATTAAAAAATCTTGAAGCAATAGAGTAAAATAAAAAAATGTCGACATGTTTTATCTTAACAAGAAGACCAAGTGAAACAGAATACGAAAAAATAAAATAGTATCTTGCTGTATGCAAGAAATTATTTGAATTTTTATATTTAATTTTTTACAATCATGCTCAGTAGTATTTTATCTCAATTTTAATACTAAAAGAAGGAATGCAATTTATTAGAAACATTATGAAAATTAATCCTCTATAAAATGTGTATATATGATATTGAAATAACAGTAGGAAATATTTTTAAATGTTAATAGAAATAACAAAAATAAATTCAAATATGTAAGTTATTGAAATATATATATATATATATATATATATATATATATAATTTACTTTCTTGTAAAATATATAAAATGCGTATGTCTATAATCTATATTAATAAAATCAGACTTTTGTCTGTAAATTTGTCAGAATCAAAACCTTTTGCGATATCTTCACGTTTTACACAATATAAAAGTAAAAAATGACTTCAGAATATTTTGTGTGTGTGTGTCATCATGTCTATATGTCTGTAAAGCTATTTTTGTCCGGGTATCAAGTAAGAATGGCTGGTCGGAATTCAACAATATATCTTTACTTAACTTAAAATTATATCTATCAAATTTTTCTAATTAACCTCCGTCCCCCTTCTTGGGGGTAAGAGTTAAAAACACGTTTCTAAGTAAAACTTAGCTCCAGATTAGTAAAGAAATTGCACATGGGGAGACAATACATGAGTACAAATAAATCACTATCCGCGATTTAGGAATTTTCGATTTTTAAGGGAAGTTAGTGAGAAAAACGATTTTTGGTAAAAATTTCACAAATTCTGGATTTTTGCGTACAACTCCACCAAAATTGGAATAAAGATGTTTGAAAAAAACTATGCGACTTCCTTAGGATATTCCCAAAAGCCCATTTTTGTTTTTCTGTGATTCGCAATTTTTTTGGGTGGGTGGGGTGGGGATTACGAGGGGGTTAAATCGAGACACCCCTTTATCGCTAACACCTAAAGTAACGGGATTTATCGCAATTCCCCCCGTTCCATTCTTGGGGGACAGAAGGCAAAAACACCTTTGTTAACATAACGCGGCTCCAAATTGCTTCACAGTGAAGAAATTGCACATGGGGAGACTACACATGAGTACAAGTAAAACGTTTTCTGCGATTTAGGAAATTTCGATTTTTATGGAGAAGCAGGGAGGAAATCGGTTTTTCGAGGGAAATTTTGCAAATTCCGGATTTTTCAGTAGAACTTTACCAAAAATGGAACAAAAGTGTTGAAAACAGCCATGCGTCTTCCTTGTATTTCCAAAACATGTTTTAGATCTTTTGCAATCTGCCATTATTTGGGGGGGAGGGGGCATATGTTACGAAGGGCAAATTCGAGACACCCCTTTTAGCGCTAAATTTGTCCTGCGAAATTAATGAGAGCTGCTGTCACAATGTTTGGTGTTTGGATTGTTTATATGTATCCGACCCCTAAAGTAACGGGATTTATCGAAATCCCCCCCCCCCTTTTCCCCTGGGGAGCAGGAAGCAAAAAAAACGTTTGTAAGCATAACTCGGCCCAAAATTACTTCCCAGCGAAAAAAATGCATGTGAGGAGACTTGACTTGAGTATAAATTAAAAAAAAAAAAATGTACGATTTGGGAATACTTGATTCTTATAAAAGGATGGGGATATATTGTTTTAAGGGAAAAATTTCACGATTTTCGGATTTTTGAGTAGAGCTCTACTAAAAATTGTACAAAGGTATTGAAAACAACCATGTGTCTTTTTTGAAATATTTCCATTTTTTTTTTTTTTTTGATTCATTCATATATGTATAACGGGGAAGGGAGAGGGGCGTTACGAATGAGAAAATTCGAGACCTCTCCTTTTAGCGCTAAATTTGTCTTTGTAAATCTATAGGATCGGCGGTCACGAAATTTGGTGCGTAAATTGTTTATATGTATCCGACACTTATTGTCGGGGGGAGGGGATACACACGTTCAAAACACATTTTCCCACTTGAGTTCGCTTTAAATTGTCTTAGAATGGTGAATTTTGGTGTGTGGATGTTGATTAAGAGTACGCATTGTATACTTTGGTGGGATTTTGCAAAACTTCGAACTTACCCGCTGGGGAAGGGGAAATAAGATTTGGGTAAGCTGCTGGCGAAGACAGTGTGGACCCGGTCTCCTCACGTTGTGAGCGGGAAAAACCTCTACCAAACACAGCGGGAACTTTAATAATGGTTATTAATAATAATATAGGATTTTGACAACTCATTTAAGTATAGTGTTCAGTGAATCGGGCAAAGCCTTTTAGTTCACTTTGTATCTCTATATATTATTCAAATTATTATTTAAATACAGTAATTTCTAAACTCCTTTTAACAATATCTACATTAATAAAATCAGACTTTTGGCTGTAAATTTATGAGAATCAAAATATTTTGCGAATATCTTCACTTTTAACACACCATGAAAGCCGAAAATGACCTCAGAAAATTTTCTGTGTGTGAGTGTGTGTGTGTGTCAATGTGTCTTGATGGCTGTAACGCTTTTTTTTTTTGTCCGGGCATCACGTGAGAATTGCGGGACAGAATTCAACGAAATTTTGCAGGAATTTAGTTCTCTGCATATATATATATATATGCGCGCGCATCGGATTAAAAAAAATCTCCCTCATTTAAGGGACACCCTAATGTGTATATATATATATATATATATATATACACTATATATATTCACAAATTTACATACACACAAACACGTATATCCGCATATATATATACATTTTTGTTTAAAAGACTTTACGTAATTTTCTCAAATTTTCTGTTTAAAAAAGCTCATTTTTTTGTACTTATTGAAACAAAAATTAGCATGATATCGATTCTTTTCAATTTATCATTATTATATGTACTATTTTATAATTTTTAAGCGTAAACATCACATAATCTTAAAATATTTTATGAACGATATAGATATTTTCATCAAATAAAATAAACATTATTGAATTCACTTGTGGTAAAACTTTATCATACTAGGTCTAGTGTTCGGTACTTGAAAATATATAGATACTATTTCAATATTTTTAAAAAGTCAAAGAAAAAGTGCTGCTGTAACAAATAAAGCGCTTTCTACCCAACAGGAAACCAGGAACGCCCACAGACGTGTGTAAGGGCCAGGTTGACTAACACTCTCATAGCCTACCATAGAAAAGACAATAAAGCTATACGAAAAAACTGCGAGTATATAGTATACGTTTGCTGTAAGAAGCTATAGTTCTATGCAAAACACAGAAGAACTATGATAAATATTTGCCGTAAATCTATGGAACAAGCCCATAAGTTATAGAGAAATCATGCCATAAATGTATGACAAAACACCATAAGGTTCCAGAATAAATTTACCACAGTTATACTACAAAATAATGCCTTAGACTACGGGGTATTGCCTATGGAAAAATTCCCAATAAGCTCATGACAAACATTTGGCATAACCTTCTAATAAAACTTTATTATTAACATATGACAAAAAAGTGTCATACTCTATGTGGTTTTGCCATTGGAAAAAAAATTCCATAAGCTTATGGAAAACATGCGCCATAATCCTAAGGGAAAATTTCATCATAAACGTATATATATTATTTTTTAAAGACTATTCAGCTCTTAATTGGGTCATTCTACAAAAAACGTAATATTTCTGGTTTGGGGTAGTTAGTTTTAAAAATAATTATTTTAAAATATTCTCTTAAGATATTTTAAATATTATAACATTTTTTTAATATAATTAATAAAAACTGGTGATGTTTTTATTTTATTTTATTTTTTTTTTCAAAGAACGGAGGGTTACTTGTATACCTTCTTTACATGTCACAACATATGTTCCTCCACTTACTCATTCACTTTTTTGTTGAATAAAAAAAAATGTAATATTTTATATAGAGCAGTTTCGGTCATTAGATGGTTTTTTACAGTGTAAGTGAATTTTGCTGCAAAATAAAAAAAAGTATTGCATTAATTATCCTTTGAATTACTGTCACAGTTTTTCTTGTATCCTCCGTTCAGAATGCAATTAAATACAAGAATTTCCTATAGAGGGCAATACTGCCAACTCATTACAGAGATTTAGAATCACAGACAGCCATTTTCAATATCTGTTCTTCACAGTGGAGCTAAACATCTTAGTAGGTAAGAATTTATGTATTATTCTCTCTGAAGTCAAATAGGTCCTTTACATTGTGTATCCTCCGTTCTTGATTTTAAAAGATAAGAATTGTTTATTTATTAAAATTATTTTATCAGTTAATTGTTCATAACTTTTTTAAGTAAACTTTATCACCATGATGTGTTAACCTTAAATCAACAGGATATACAAAACAAAACATAGCAATTTGTATCCTCCGTACATGTATCCTCCGTTACAATATAAATGTAATGAATCATACACAATGTGTAATGCATAATACAGTTTTTTAGAAAATCACTTTTAAAATTAATATATAATTTTTAATTAGTCTAAATTATGTTCTTAATACAACATAGTTTTTTTTTTTTTTTTTTTTTTTTTAATAAAGAGTTCCTAAATATAATAAAAAAAAAATAAATAAATTTAACAAATTACTTTATTATTAAGGTTATAACATTTAAGTTCTTATTCTTTTTTTCTCAGCTATTAATGAAGAAGTAATGAGAAATGGCTTAAGCAGTGCAAAGATAGGACCAAATAACTATGTGATAATCAAATTAGCTGGCAAGAAAAGCTTCAAATTTTATGTAGCTTTAATTATATCACAAGAGTCTTATAATGAATTTACTGTAAAATTCATGCAGAAATGCTCTAATGACACTTTTATTTTCCCCGAAAAGGATGATATATCAGAAGTACATTTAAGTGATGTTGTTGAAGTCCTGAAGCAACCTACTATGAATAAAACAGAACAATATGTCTTTAGTGAAAGTTTGGCACATATAACTTAAAATGAAAAGTGTTCAAATTAATAATTGCAGAAACTGTTTCTTTAATATGTTTTATAACAAAGCATTTTACATGAGCAATCTGTGTAATTAATTTAATATACAAAAGCAATATGTACACATTCATAAAATGTTTAAATTGTAGAAATACATCATAAGGGTGTATTCTCTGTTACATGTAATGTATCCTCCGTTCACGTTCAAAATTTCAATTACAAAAAAAAGTTAAAAAATAATCAAAAAGATTGTGTCCAACTATATGGGGGTAGAAATAAATATAAAAAGAGCAAAATAAATTAATTAAAAATTTTTTTGAAGATTTTTTTTTTTTTTTATTTAATTCTAATTTTGAAAATCTACGTTTTCTGTAGAATGACCCAATTACAATCTCAAGTTGATGAAATATGCATTATACTAGTAGTGCAAGTAGTGACTGTTTAAAAGCAGCAAATCTATATCTAACTATCTATACATATATGTAAAATATTTTACTTGCTCGCTTCCTGACGATATTTTCTTTCTTTCTTTCTTTCTTTTTTTTTTTTTTTTTTTCTTTTTCAATAAATTTAACATTTCATTTTATTTATTTATTTATTTAATGTGTCGATAAGAATAATGTTTAAACTTAATTCTTGTTTACAAAATATAATTTGAATATATTCAGGTTGCACACTTACCAGTATTGAAACAATTAATAGTATCGACCAGTTTATTGCACAGATACTTTAATCAATCAATACAAAAGTACATATACCCAAAATAAAGAATTTTTAAATGAAATGTATGAAGAAAACTCCCTTTTATTTATTATTATTATTATTATTAAAACTATGCAAATTTGAATGTACAACTTTCAAACTTTAAACAGTAAAAATTCCATTCTTCCTTGAAAAAAGATTTTTTTTTTTTTTTTTTATGAGACCCTCCATAACAGTAACAATGAAACATATGTATTTTACGGAAACGGATGTACGACAATTTCTAACCAAACAATATATAGGACCTTTTATCGCAAACCTGTTATTCGAGATCGTTTTATTTTTCAAAAATTCGGCAGTTCTAATGGCGAATTTATTCATAAATATATATATTTGTGTAAAGTTAATAAATTGAATAAATAATTAAAACTTTAGTAAATGTATACCACATGAAAAAGTATTTACAACCTAAAGATATTTACATTAGGTACAATTAAGAGCTTGTTATTATTTTTATTAGTTGCTCTCATGTAACTAAATCCAAGAAATTTTACTTACAGTTTCGATATTTGTTAAATATTAATCAAGATGGAATCCGTGAACATAAATCAATAAAGAAAAGGGGATTCTCAATACATACTTTTTTTTGTCAATCTAAGTAATTAAAAAATGAAAGATTATTCTAATATGTCATTTTCGGTTGTCGAAAGTGGCTCGAAAACGACATCGGAGCTTCAAACAAGCAATGATCTTAAAAAAAAGGTAAAAGTTAATTTGCTAGCTGAATTCGATCTATTCCATTTTTATATTTTGATTGCAATATGCTGGGCCAAATGTAATATGTCAAGTTTCTTAAAACTGGCTTTGCACTGCGTGTTAAAATTTAAAAAGTGGCATTTTTTATTTTTATTTCTTTATTTTTATTTATTTTTTTAAGGAAGTGATTTAGAAGAAGCATCTTAATCATATGCGACAGCTAAAACCTATCTAAAGCATTACATTTTTTATTACGTTTTGATACGCAAACAATTTTACTTTTGTTTGATATTTTGATTGTTTACTTTTTCTCATCGAGACAAAAGTTTTTTCTGAAATTTATAAGATATAATTTGTTCTTGATATTCCCAAAATTTCAAAATCTTGTGATATAAAAAACAAATACATGCACTGCCTACTTCAGTTAAAGGAAAGTTTCTAATCAAGTTTGCAAAGGGACGATTAAAATCATTTCAAAACTAGTTTCTTTTTGGAAATCTATCAAGTTACAGATTCTACGAATTCCCGATTTATGGAAATTTTTGTGTATATCTTAATGAAATAGTTTAAATGCATAAAAATAATTTATTAAGAAACAAATGTTGTTAAAAGTAATTTAGATTTTATTACTTACAAACTTTGAATAAACACCATAAAATGCAATAAACTCGCAACAATTGTTTCGGGTCGAAAAAACACACGACCCTTCATCAGGCGAACAAAGTAAGCACGAGTGCTGCAGTCAAAGCGGCAACGCACAAAATCGTTTAAAATGAAAAGAAAAAGTTTATAAAGTAGAAACTAAATATAGCTACTGGTGTGAGTAGAATTGTACAAAAAAACAAGAAAATAAAAATAAATGAGTGCGATTAAACATATAACAATCTAAGGATAACAAAAATTAAACTAAAATCTAAGTTACGTGAGTAATTTCCAAGCATCAGAGAAGAAAGGAGTGGAAGAAATATCATTAACAAGATTTTTCGAATTTTTAAATATGTAAAATGCTTCATGAATATCCAAATGGGAGGAGCAGACAGGAGATGAAATTATGTTAGTTTTGGAAAAATCAAAACGATGACCTTGAGACCAGCAGTGGGAAGCAATAGTAGATTTGGTAATCTCTTCATTACGAACATTCCGACGGTGCTCATTTATTCTGTATTTCAAACGCCTCCTAGTTTGACCAATATAACCTAAGTTGCAGGACGAACACGGAATTAAATAAATTCCAGAACGGTTTTCGGTGGGAATGGGATCCTTAAGAGAAGATAATTTTATTTTATTGACGGGTTTGTAAATAACTTTGAAACCAAACGGTGAAAGAATTTTAGAGATTTTAAAAGAGAGTGAAGAATAAAAAGGTAAAACAACTGGGATGAGACTGTGATCGTTTAATTTGGGAGCAGAACGTTTAGGATTCTTAAATTTATATAGAGCTTTATCGATGATAGATGGGTTGTAGCCACGAGAGAGGGCAAGAGATTTTAAATAATTAATTTCTTTCGAAAGATTAGACGGATCAGAACAAATGTGTAAGGCACGGTAAACATAAGTGTAAAAAGCAGACATTTTTTGTTGAGGGGCGTGGTTAGAGAGAGCATGCGGCGGCAAAGAGACTGAGAATGGTTTTCTAAAAACAGTAGTTGAGAAACAATCCTTTTCTTTATTCACAAGAACGTCAAGGAAGGGCAAAGAGCAATCCTGTTCAACCTCAAAAGTGAATTGAATGCATGGGTCAATCGAATTGACCAAAGAAAGTAAATTGGACAAATCGACGTCAGGGGAGTCAAGAACGAAAGTGTCATCCACATATCTAAACCAGTGAGGAAATTTATATACACCGAAGAGTTTTTCTTCAAAATAGTGCATATAGATGTCGCAAAGTAAAGGAGAGAGAGGACTACCCATGGCCATACCATCATTTTGGGAATAATAAGTACCATTAAAAATGAAGGCAGTTTGCCTGATACACAAATGAACTAAATTTACAAGCTCCTCAATTTCAATAGAAGAATAATGGAATTCACGTAGTCTTCTCTCTAAGCAAACCAGAGCACCCTGAACCGGAACATTTGTAAAAAGTGACTTTACATCTAAAGAAATCATAGTATAATTAGACGGAGAGATGCATTTAATTTTGTCCACAAAATCATACGAGTTTTTTACAGTATGAAGATTAGTAGAAGTTAGATGAGAAAGAGAGTTTGAAAGAAATCGAGCAAGATTATAAGAAGCCGTACCAATATTAGATACAATAGGTCGAAAGCAGAGAGTGGGTTTATGAATTTTCGGAAGTGCATAGAAACGAGCACAATTAGCAGCAGAAGGAATTACCATGCGTTTGGTATAATCATTAATGATTATACCAAACGCATGGTAATTCCTTCTGCTGCTAATTGTGCTCGTTTCTATGCACTTCCGAAAATTCATAAACCCACTCTCTGCTTTCGACCTATTGTATCTAATATTGGTACGGCTTCTTATAATCTTGCTCGATTTCTTTCAAACTCTCTTTCTCATCTAACTTCTACTAATCTTCATACTGTAAAAAACTCGTATGATTTTGTGGACAAAATTAAATGCATCTCTCCGTCTAATTATACTATGATTTCTTTAGATGTAAAGTCACTTTTTACAAATGTTCCGGTTCAGGGTGCTCTGGTTTGCTTAGAGAGAAGACTACGTGAATTCCATTATTCTTCTATTGAAATTGAGGAGCTTGTAAATTTAGTTCATTTGTGTATCAGGCAAACTGCCTTCATTTTTAATGGTACTTATTATTCCCAAAATGATGGTATGGCCATGGGTAGTCCTCTCTCTCCTTTACTTTGCGACATCTATATGCACTATTTTGAAGAAAAACTCTTCGGTGTATATAAATTTCCTCACTGGTTTAGATATGTGGATGACACTTTCGTTCTTGACTCCCCTGACGTCGATTTGTCCAATTTACTTTCTTTGGTCAATTCGATTGACCCATGCATTCAATTCACTTTTGAGGTTGAACAGGATTGCTCTTTGCCCTTCCTTGACGTTCTTGTGAATAAAGAAAAGGATTGTTTCTCAACTACTGTTTTTAGAAAACCATTCTCAGTCTCTTTGCCGCCGCATGCTCTCTCTAACCACGCCCCTCAACAAAAAATGTCTGCTTTTTACACTTATGTTTACCGTGCCTTACACATTTGTTCTGATCCGTCTAATCTTTCGAAAGAAATTAATTATTTAAAATCTCTTGCCCTCTCTCGTGGCTACAACCCATCTATCATCGATAAAGCTCTATATAAATTTAAGAATCCTAAACGTTCTGCTCCCAAATTAAACGATCACAGTCTCATCCCAGTTGTTTTACCTTTTTATTCTTCACTCTCTTTTAAAATCTCTAAAATTCTTTCACCGTTTGGTTTCAAAGTTATTTACAAACCCGTCAATAAAATAAAATTATCTTCTCTTAAGGATCCCATTCCCACCGAAAACCGTTCTGGAATTTATTTAATTCCGTGTTCGTCCTGCAACTTAGGTTATATTGGTCAAACTAGGAGGCGTTTGAAATACAGAATAAATGAGCACCGTCGGAATGTTCGTAATGAAGAGATTACCAAATCTACTATTGCTTCCCACTGCTGGTCTCAAGGTCATCGTTTTGATTTTTCCAAAACTAACATAATTTCATCTCCTGTCTGCTCCTCCCATTTGGATATTCATGAAGCATTTTACATATTTAAAAATTCGAAAAATCTTGTTAATGATATTTCTTCCACTCCTTTCTTCTCTGATGCTTGGAAATTACTCACGTAACTTAGATTTTAGTTTAATTTTTGTTATCCTTAGATTGTTATATGTTTAATCGCACTCATTTATTTTTATTTTCTTGTTTTTTTGTACAATTCTACTCACACCAGTAGCTATATTTAGTTTCTACTTTATAAACTTTTTCTTTTCATTTTAAACGATTTTGTGCGTTGCCGCTTTGACTGCAGCACTCGTGCTTACTTTGTTCGCCTGATGAAGGGTCGTGTGTTTTTTCGACCCGAAACAATTGTTGCGAGTTTATTGCATTTTATGGTGTTTATTCAAAGTTTGTAAGTAATAATTTTTACAACGCCAGTTTTGTGATGCTTCTTTATTAAATTAATTTAGATTTTATTTATTTTTGATCTACCTGCAATTTACTAAGGTATTAAAAAAAAAAAATCATTTTATTTGATGCATTTTGAAGGAAAAACAAATCTCGAAATGCAGAAGGACTATATTAGTTATAATCATAATATTTAAGAAAAATTACATTTCATTACTACGATAATCTTTTTAAATAAATATATTCTATTACAAAAACGTTTTATAAAATTTCAGTATAATCTTAAGAAATATTGGACCCTGGGTAAATCCCCTAGTATATATATATATATATATATATATATAAATTAAAAAAAAAAAAAAAAAAAAAAAAAGGTATTTTATAAAACGTCATAGTTACCAACACCTTAATTAATATTCCGTAGTGTTGTTAGTCCCGCCCTTTTTTCCACACCAGTAAATTTTTAGAGTAGTATGCTGTATGGTGAAAATGCAATTACGATTAAATGAGAAGAAAAAAACTATAAAAAGATGCTGGTGTGAAAAAGAATGTGGGACTAAGAATATTACGGAATATTAATTAGTATGTTGGCAAGTATGTAAAACATCTTAATTTGAAAATGTACAAATGCTTATTGGTAGATGTTTTCTTGTTGTTACATATCTCACTTAATTATTTCTTCTACAGCAACGGCTTTTTCTGTTAATGCATTTCCACGGGCTAATATTTTTGTGTCACTACTAGTAACTGTACTAAGGATATTTTTGCCACATATTGTATCCTTATTTATGTACATCTTATGTAGTAATGAGTAATTATTGTAAAGTAATTAAGTAAATACATGTCAAAAATGCTTTACGCTGACATGTTTTTTAGTGACCTGATGATAGTATTTTTTAAGGCCTGAATATTTTCAACAACATTTTGATCGATTATTTTTATTAATTAAAGAACAGCAATTATAACTGTAGAAATAAGAAGCACTAAATTTAATGTTTTATTTGAACAATTTTTAAAGGGGATTTGACTACTCAAAAGAATCTGTTTATCTATCACTTCTATTTAATATAATTTAATGTCTACTGTGTATATGCAATGTTATGTGTAGAAACTGACCATAGTATATAGAAACTTCTACTTTATAATCTTCCAAGTAAACATCTAAGATAAATATTAGAATAACGTATTAGCACACGGGAAACTTTAAAAGCGTACTAAAATATCTCATGAGCATACCTTGGTATTCAAGGTAAGTTACATAAATAGTTTGTATTGGGTAATCACTTCGCAAACTTTGCCTTGAACCATTTTTAAAAATACTGGCAACCGAACTTCGTACCTATCAAAACATCTCACCAAGTACTTTCAACTATTAACCGAAATCTTTACCACTTGAACGAAACTACCATGGACATCCAATGCTTGTCATCTTAGTCTGGTTTTGTGAGTTTGATAGTTTAAGGCCTCACATCGTAATTATGTGACCCTGTTAATGAATGATTGTGCAGATATATCAAAATTATGTTTAGGAATATCCTATCCATAGAATACTATAAAATTTCTAAATCCGTTTTGGTAAAACATAAACGTCTAATTCTACGTATGCAAAATTTTGTTGAAATTTCTGTTACATATTGAGAATAAATTAATTTTATTACATTGAAGTGTAGCAGCTAAGTTATTATCACTTAAAATACATTATAAATTCTTTATTAAATATAGCCCAGTGAAATAAAGAGCATGAGTGTTACTTTAATATAGCAATTTATGTTCTAGTAAGATCGGTATATGTAATTTATGTTTAGTGTTGTAAACGTTCAGAAAATATTCGGTTAGTTGTTGGATGTTGTGTTTTACGTCGCACTAGTGCTGCGCAAAAGTCAATTAGTGACGGTCTGCGACTCTGCCCTAGAGGTAGACTGGACACATGCAAACACAATTTTGATCCTCCATTTAAGGAATGATTCTCCCGCTTCGGTGACCCCTGAGGTATAATTTTGATGGGAACATGGAGGACATTGCGGCTGCGACAAATTTTACGTGCACCAGCCAACATTAGCGTACACGGCAGTCTTTGGCAGGTTCGAGTACCGAACCTGCAGTCTTCCAGTTACGAACCCGGCGCTATACCGACTGGACTACCGCGATTCCAGAAAATATTCTTAATTAAAAATACAATAACACATTATATTTTTTATAAAATATTTATTTTAAGATACAGTAAACATCATACTAAATATAAAATATGTGGCAATAATTTAACGACACGTTTTGGATCCACTAAAAATGTAAAAGAGTCTCTCAAAAGTCCACGCTTCGAGGGTTAAGTGAAAGCACCGAAAATAGCATTTAATATTGCATATATATACATGTATGCATATAATTTTATAAAGTGATAAAATCTCATGCTTAATTTTGACTAATAAAGTGTTTATTATTATTATTATTATAATTGTTTTTTTTTTTTTTTTTTTTTTAACATTAGTTTTAATCAAATGCTTAAAACTATTGAAATATCAAATAATAGCAGGAGACTTGGCGTTGGAATATTAAACCCGAATAAACTACTACGTCAGAAACGCCAAAGAAAAATATACGCCAATATTTTTCTTTGGCGTTTCTGACGTAGTAGATTATTCGGGTTTATTGAAATATCAGTTTAGCTTTGTTTCATGCCAAATTAAGATTCTATAATAATACTTTTTAATTTCATGAAACACGGTGTCACTTACAAGGGAACACTCAAAAGGTCTCGTCTTCAAAAAATATTGAATATATATATATATATGATTCTACTCTTCATAAAACAACAAAAAGGGAAAAAATTATCAGCTGAAATGAATTACAGTGACCACAAAAAATTATCAAAATTAATTATTTTTGGCGATTTAGCACTGTTAGGCGATAAGGTTGCTAAAACCCATATTGCCGTGTAAGAACAGAACCGTGTTTTGCTTCTCCGCCAAGTACTCAAAATCAATCGCCTAACAATGTGAAATCGACAAATCTATATATTAATTTGAAACGTGTTTTTGTCTGTCTCCCCTAAATTGAGAGAACGGATAGGTGTAAAAATTTGATTGAGGTGTCTAAAAAAAGGTATTGGTCTGCAGATATGTTATGAAAAGAGAAAAATAAAAAAAGTCGAACGGTTCCACCCCTCGATTGCAGGGGTTAAACATACGTTGGCGAACATAACTCAGCTCCAAATTACTTCACGGTGAAGAAATTTTACATGGTGGAACTAGACTCGAATACTAAAAAATCAATATCTCCGATTTTGGAATTTTCAATTTTAAAGGGGTGGAAAAGAGGGAAAGTAGATTTGAAGGGGGGGGGAGGGGGAAATTAGTTTGAGAGGGAGATCCGTTCTAGACCCACACATGTAGCACCTAATTTTAAAGGTCTTGAAATTTCATCTTGATTGGGGATGTTTGTAAACAATATAGGGTGCCTCCAGTTGGTGAAAAATGGAACTAGGTGATTTTGTAGTAGGCCCTATCATGTTGCACTTTTTTTTAAAGTCTTGGTATTTCCTGACCGTTGGTGATGTTCGTAAGAGAACACACTGTGCCCCCTGGTGGTGAAAAGTGCAACTATAGGATTTTGCAGTTGGCACCACCATGTGACACCGTATTTGAAAGGTAGGTCTTGGAAATTCAAGGCGATTTTTGATAAAGGCCTTAAGATTTCATGTTCATTGGGGATGTTTGTATACAATATAGTGCGCCCCTGGTGGTTAAAAATGGAACTAGGTGATTTTGCAGTAGACCCTATCATGTTACAACTTATTTTAAAGGTCTTGATATTTCCTGACCGTCGGTGTTGTTCGTATAGAACACGCTGTGTCCCCTGGCGGTGGAAAGTGTACCTAAAAAACACCACCATGTGACACCTTATTTAGAAGGTCTTGGAAATTCAAGGCGATTGGTGATGTTCGTATACAACTTACTTCGCTCCCTGGTGAAGAAAAGTGGTTTATGTAGTGTGTGCTTAGCATGCCTGCTATACGGTGCCGAAGCCACAGGCAGCGGTAAATCGAGTCAGAGGTTCGTTTGGTTCAAGGTTAATTTTTGAGAATTTTTTCATGTTATTAGCGGCCTGTATATACGTGTCGCAGGCACTGGGTCTCGAACCCGAGTTTCGTTCTGTTTGAGGTATTTTTTTCTGTTACAGATGATGATTTTTTTTTTTTTTTTTTTTTTTTTTTTTTTTGATGTTTTCATTTAAAAATAGAAATTCAAACAAAATCGAGTTAAAGATATAAAACCATACAAATTTAGGGTGCATTTAAGGTTATTATAATGGGCCCGGGCAATGTTGGGCAGGTTTGTTCCGTTCCAGGTTAGTATTTTGGAATTTTTTCATGCTATTAGCGGCCCGTGTATGCGCTGCGGCAGTCACCGGGGTCACAAGGCAGAGTATCGATCGGTACGAGGTAATTATTTTTTTTGCTTCAGCTGATTTTTTTTTTTTTATCGCAATGCTTTTATTTAAAAATAGAAATTCAAACAAAATCGAGTTAAAGATATAAAATCATAGATATTTAAGGTTCATTTTAGGTTATTATCATGGGCCCGGGCACTGCCGGGCGGGTTCGTTCGGTTCCAGGTTAATTTTTGGGAATATGTTTATGTTGTTAGCGGCCCGTGTATGTGCTGCCGGAAGCACCGGGTCACAAGGCAGAATTTCGGTCGCTTCGAGGTAAATGATTTGTTACAGATGATTATTTTTTTCGTGATGCTTTCGTTTAAAAACAGAAATTCAAACAAAATCGAGTTAAAGGTATAAAATAATACAAATTTAAGGTTCATTTAAGGTATCATGGGTCCGGGCAGCGCTCTACGGGTCAGCTAACATATAGTCTTAGTATTAAACGAAATAGAAAATAAAAGATAGCATCTGTTTATTTGGAGTCAGTTTGACGTCACATTGACCGTACTTTCTAGAACGTGATGTCATATATAGTATTTCTATTTATAAGCATTTTTCCGACTTTCTTTTTTTAAGTGAAATGTCGTAAATTATGTTAGATGTTTTAACAGGAAATACATTTAAATAATGATGCGACGATTTTTGAAAGATTACGGTCAATAAAGTGATTAATTTTGATATTTTTTTGCAATCGCTGTAATTCCTTATTTATAGTCTTATTTATTTTTAAGACTTATTCTAAGACCATTTTTTTGGGGGGAGGGATAACTATATTTTATAAAGAATTTTTTCATGGAGTACAGTTTGTTAAAACACACTTTAAAACTTCATATAAGAGAAAATTAAACATGTGAAATCATCGCACTGAGAAGCATAATAAATGTATAAAATAATAATATTCCAGGTATAAAGGGAACTTTCTTGAGCATCAAGAAAACTAATATGAAAGTGTTAAATCACGGAATAAGTCTCAAGTACATTCAACAGACTATTAGTTAAATTGTATTTATTATTTCTTAAAATACTTTTCCTTCAAACTTCCTGAACACTATCCAGATATTAGGATTTCTCGAATTTCCATTTTAACATGTAGAATAAATAACTATCTAATTACTCAAAAAAAAAAAAAAAAAATCAATTAAGATTTAAAATTTGAAATTTAATTTTTTCCTTTGCTTTGAATTTCTGCAAAAGAATATTTTCAATTAAATTCATATCATAACTGTTATGTTGCATAATAAAGGAAAAAAAAAAATTCTATAAAAAATTCTTGGTGATTTATTCTATAAAAAAATATTATTCGAACTAAAACATTTAAATAATCTTCAAATATGAATAAAGATTTTTTTTTATTTATGGTTATAATATTTTGAAAGGCTAACGGCCTTAGTTTTACAACTTTATAATTAAATAAGATTTTCTTGGTCTTTTCTTTTTTTAATAATTACTTATTCCATTATAAAAAAAAAAAAAAAAGCTTTACGTTACTTATTAAAATAAACGTTACACAATTAAAGATATATTTTTAATGTTAACATTGATAAGTTTAATTCATTTTTTACAAAATTTTTATAGCATGAAAAAAAAAAAAAAAAAAAAAAAAAAAACATAAAATAATCTTTGAATAAATAACACTTCTATTAACGCAGTTTGATAAGTAAAATTATTTTTTTCACGAGCGCATTTTTTTTTTCTATGTTTATCACAATTATTTTTGAAGTTACTCAGGATCATTTTCATGTAATATCCATATTTCATTTTATATGGCTTTTTATTACTTTATCGGAAGAAAAAAAAATAAATTCCATAATAATGATAAAAAATAAGTGATATCAGTATGACAAGCTGTCGACTTTATTATCCGATATTTAATTTCCTGTTCTGTACATGTCTTGGGTTCTTTCCTGATTAAAGGAGTCCATTTTTTAAATAAAATTCTAGAGATTATGTGCATAATTTCTTATTACCAATCGAAATTTTATACAAAAACTTAAGACCTTTAGTGGGAGAAAATTATTTTGATCATAAAATTTTCGAATACAATCTCGAATATTTAATAAACACATAATTTTTCTGCCATGATATTTCATTTAAAAATTAATGTAGAATGTTTAGCAGACGAATTGTAAATTAAATAAAAGTAGCAATGTCATATGGATGCTACTGAAAGTAGAATTTTATAAATCATAATTAAAATTTAGCTCTTTATTTACAAGTATGAATTGTGGAGTATTATAACGAAAAAAATTGATTATCATATATTTATATAAAGAATCCCACCTTTATTTTTACTATAAATGCAAATTGAAAACTTTTATGTTCATTGTAATATCAATAATCGGTAATATTCTGTTTTCTGATTTATTGTAATTATAATTACTGCTTTATGTATAAACATTTAAAATCATCTCTATTGCTGAAAATGCTTGTAACTCTTTTGAAATAACAATTTACTTCCTATGTTCCTTCACATTGATACATTTATCCATTATTAATTTTCATAAAATTTTCCTGTTGCCTATTTAAGTGTATTATAAAGATAAAAAAAATAAAATACGTGTATTCAAATCCTATAATATATGTATTGTATACAATGTATATATATATATATATATATATATATATATATATATATTTTATCTTCATAATAATAATAATAATAATGTAGCGTACTGTATACTCAAATTTATGTAAAATAAATATAAAATTTAAACATATTGATCAATTTTCGTGTCAATTATCTAATAATTATAATATATTTCTACTGAAGCAACATTTAAAAACACAATAGGTGAACAAAAAGGTTTTGATTTTTTATCCGCATCACATATCTGAATGTAATGTCGTTCGAAATTTCTATATGACCTTTCCTTATTTAATCAGAACTGATAAATTTCATCGCAAACGAATATTTTATCTTATCTAAAAAACTTTAATTTTTTTTTCACAAATCTTACTGACACATATAGTTTTCAAATTTATCCTTTCTATAACATGAAGATAAATATCGCTATGCATTTAACGGTTCGTTAAGCTTACGTCAGAAGTCTTTAACACAAAATCAAAAAATTTATAACAGAAAGAATTCATAGACACATTGTAAAAAAATACATTCAATATTTTCTGCAAAAAGAAACTGAAAACTCTAAATGTTACAAATATGAGGAAAAGATCGTGATGTACTGATATAGCAAATTGTTTCTTCTATGAAAGATTGAATATTTTTTAACATATTTTAGAGATCGTGTGATGAAAAATAAATAAATAAATAAATAAATAAATAAGTATACTTCAGTTGAAAGAAATCTTTTAATCACGTTTGCAAAAGAACGATTAAAATCATTTCTAAAATATTTTCTGTTTGGGAATCCATCTAGGTACAGATTATATGAATTACCCATTTAAAGAAATATTTTGTGCATATCTTAATGAAAATATACATGTAGTTTAAATGCATAAAAATAATTTATTAAGAAATAAATGTTGTTAAAAGTAATTTATATTTTAATTACTATTCCTCTACCTGGAATTTACTAAGTATATATATATATATATATATATATATTTATAAATCATTTTATATAATGCACTTGAGAAAAATTACATCTACTTATTAAAATAACATTTTTAAATAAATATATTCTGTTACAAGAACGGTTTGTAAGAATCCAGTATAATCCTAAGAAACATTGGACCTTGGGCTACCAAAAAAAAAAAACTTTTTTACTTTATATGTAACAGTTTTAATAAGTACTTGTTTATTTGATATTTATAGCGATAGAAACTGCTCAATATTAGCAACTGTTCAATTAAAATTGTAAATTTAATTACTTCAGTACTAAACAAAAGGAAATTTGTTTCATCAGTACGCATAATTTTTATACTGTTTTCAATAAATTGAATTTAGTTTAGTTGACTTGGTTCAACCCCACACTGTGGCTTTTCAAAAGCCAATGGTCACCCTTGGAGTGTTAAAAAATACGCAATTATAATTTTGACCTTCTGCTCAAGCGTTTTCAGTGGAACAAAAACGAAACAATTCTGACCCGAGTATTTCTATGAGTAGATTAGATTTAATTTTAAAAATAAATTCAATAAATAAATGTAACTTAGATTCCCCCCTCAACTTATAACATTATTACAATTATCCCTGTCCAAAAATCTTTTGATAAAAATACACTATAACCAGGCCATATAATGCACATTATTGTGCCTGAATATTTAAAATGAAAAGACATTTAGGGGGGGGGGGATGCGGATTTCTACTTGTTTTTTAAACACGCAAATTATCTACCTCAAAGTTGAAATTCGTTTCCGATAGCTTTTATGTATAGAAAAGATCGTAAATCATATAACGTATTTCACTTAACTAACAGACGAAAAGCTGGAATATTATAGATTTTTCAGTTAGAATTCCCAACAATATACACTAACATCAGTGTACAAATAAAAACAGAGGATAAATGGACTCAAAGGAAAGTGCATAATGCATAACTTTTATCAAAATTTCATTTGTGTTATTATTTCATGCAAGAAGTAATACACAACTGAATGCATCATTTACTGAAAAAACATAGTTAATTGTTTAAATTGCTTCGATCTGATATTCAATCGGAAGTAAAGCACGATTTATAATCCAACACTTAAGAAAATGCACAGTATATATATATATATATATAAGCAGGTTTGTTTATATTACATTTAAATTACAGCACCTAAATAAAAATGTACAAATGTAAAACAAATCAGTGTATGTAAATGTTGTTTGTGAAATATTATTCCTGTTCTTAAATGGTATTTATAATATCAAAACATAATATTTAACCATTCTACTCATTTATGGATAAATTTTTAAAGAAAAACTGTTGTTTTACATTTTGGATATTATTTGAATTAAAAAATAATGCCGCATAATAAAATAACGAAACATATATTATTAATGTCTTGCGACGTTTTTATATACATAACGTTTTTATGTACATAAATTATAGATTTAACTTCATTGTATGCGGATATCAGTTAACAGTTCTCTTCAGTTCGGTGTTTTTATTACGAAGTGAAAACGTTTTATTTCATATTGGATTTTCTATGTAAAATTGATATGTTTATTTTATATGTTTTAAAAATCTTCGTATTTAAAGACAGTAGAATCTCAAAATAAATTTCGAAAAGTGTTTAGTTATTTTACAAATAAGATTTTTTTTTTAAATTTTGATTCTCTATTTAATAAATAAAGTAAATAAATCTCTGTTAGCTATTACTGAGTTTATTATGGAGGAAAAGTCAAAAATGTAAAATAAATAAATAAATAATAATAATAATTTAAAAAAAATAATTACGATGACAAGTGTGATGAAAAGAAGAATCAACTAATACATATGCCCGAAAAAATTCTGGAGGAAAAAAATACAGGTGTAAAATAAAAAGAGTATGGTTAGAGAGTATGAATCCTCAGTAAAATATACAACTTTCCTAAATTTTCTTACCCCGTTTAATTTTTTTCTTATGTGGGGCTGCGAACGAACGTTCATAAAAGCTTGTACATTAGCACTGGAATAAAATTTGGAGTTAGTCCACTCGGCTTGCTGAACATAGTAAATATCTATTTAAATAAATTCAAATGAGAAATGAATTTAGTATCAAAGGTGAAAACTCATAATATGGTGTTTGAGTACATATCCTTACGTTGTGTGGTTGCTTAATGATCGTAATGTATCCAAATTCTTTCAAGTGTAAAATAACTATTAATTATAAGCTTATTACAGACCTACTAACTATGCTTTTTTATCCGTAATGGTTTTAAGTCCCGTCTTTTTTTTTCACACCAGAATAGTTGTAGAGCAAGAGTCTTCTTATTTAATCATGAGAACATATAGTTGAATATTGCTCTACAACTATTCTGGTGTGAAAAAAAAGGCGGGCCTAATACCATTTCGGAAAAACTAGCATAGTTAGCACGTCTGTTATTATATCAGAAATATTTCTATTTCTATTTTTATTTTTTTAATTATTTAACATAACTAAAATGAGCTTGAATCAGTTTATCCACTTCGTGGTGCAGTGGCATTACACTTACCAACTTTTAGCTGTAACAATGTATTTAAACGGTCTGGGGTTCACTTACGCTCCGAAACGCGTACACAAACACTTAAACGCACATAATAATCACATATATACATATCACCATAAAAAAAGCAAAAAAAAAAACAAACTCTGGTGACCTTAAAAAGTATATGTTTACCAAAATCTTCTAGTTGATTTTTGTTCACGATTACAATACTTTTCTTATACTGTGTTGTTAAAAAAAAAAAAAAAAAAAAAAAAAAAAAAAAAAAAAAAAAAAAATCATGCAATCAATGAGTAATTATACGAAAAGAAAGAAATTTTTACATCACTAAATAATTAATTCTAGCATGCGTAATGATAGATGTGGGTGATAAACACAATTGAGAGCCAAAAAGAGAGACATACAAAAACGTTTACCACTTTCATTGAGAATTTTTATGACAAAATATCCCTACATGCGCTGAAATGTACAAAGGTTAAATACCTTTGTACAATTTAGTACATTATAACTACGCATATTGCGATTTTAAAAATAAAAAAAGGCTAAAGGGATGTTTATATAGGATATATTCTTTTAAGATGTTCCTTGCGAATAAGGGATATAACGGTCTGTTGACGGACTTGTAGATTCTCCCCAAATCATGGGCACTGTTAAGAGCATTGAAAGAATTTTACCATTAATGTTATTACGCATGTTAATGGTACAAAATTATTGGTACAAAATTATTTTTACTTAAATATTGATCTAAAAGAAAGTCTTTGTAGAATGTTTTTATATATAATAGCAAAATTATTATCTGTTTTACATACTGTAGAAATGATAAAATTCCTATTTAATTTCTCAATGCTCTTCAATAAATTAGTAAGTTTTTTCTTATTCCTCCTTTTTATCAAAATAATTACCATAATATATATATATATATATATATATATATATATATATATATTTACATTTCCACATTTCATTTATAAAAATCTTTAACTAAACAAACATATCTATAAGAAATTTTTAAAAGAAAATTTTCTAAATCGTTTTTAAATTTTACCAGGTTATTACCACAATTACAATTAAAATTTAATCTAAATTTCGAACCCAACCTTATAACATTTTTTAAAGTATACATTTTCTACTCTATTTAAATTACCAGTAACAATATGACCATGATCCTTATTGACATAATAAGTATGTTTTTCTAATATACATAAGTACAGAATTGTCAGCTTTTATAATTTATTCCTGAGCATTTAAAAGTCCTCATATCTTTCATATCACTTTTTTATTTCTTTTTAACAGTAATTTTTACTTATTTTATCATAGTTATATATTGGAGAAAAATATACTATAAAAAAAATGGTGTGAAACTCTGTAAGTAATCTGTATCTTTAATTAACTCTAAATTTTTACTATAATTAGCATAATTAAAAATTAATATTTTTAATGGTTTAACTAAACTAGAGGCTATCCTTATTTTTCAATCTGCTTGAAGAGGGAAGTATTCATTACATTTTTTAACTTTATTATTCATATTAACAATGTCAAAAATCATTATTAAATTTAACAACTCAACAATAAACAGATAACAATAATAAGTAAGTATGTCAAATAATAAGTAAGGTTTTTACAATTTAGTTTATAATTGAAAATATCCTTAATAATAATCATAACCTGTAAGTTATTAAATTTAAAATGCATAATTCTATTTTTAAGATGCTATATTATGGTCTTATTTTTACCCTGAAAAGTATATCTTTACTCTTTGTTTATATTAAGTGTTTTTTTACAGTCTTTCAATATTTTTTTTTATGATTGTGTAGTTTTATTTTTTTCTTTACTTTTATAGCTAAATAATTTTTTATATTGTATTCAGAACTGCAGTAGATAGGTTCTTTTTCTCTTGGTAAGATGTTCAACAAATTTTATACTTTATGTATATATAGAGAAAGAAATATACATAGATGCATATATTTGACAGTTAGAAAAACTATTTTAATGAAATGGATCGATTGCTAATAATATGAAACTACTTTTAGCACAAATAAATACATTAATAAATGGCTGTATAATGTGGTTATCATCATTTATGAATGAAAATGTACACATTTTTCCAGTGAATACATTACTGGCATTTCCATTTTTCTCGTATTTAATATTTTTATTTTTTACCCAACCAGATATGTAAAATATACTCTGTTATCTAAATATGAATTTCTAAACAGCAAGCAAAGATTATATAAAATTCTAACATCTGTTTCTGGTCCAAAAATATCAGCACAGCCATTCATATGATGGCAAATTCAGCAGTAAAATGGGAGCAGCAACGAAAAAAATATGAACAAGTGTCAGGATAAAAGAATTGGATAAAAACAATAAAACAAATTACTTGTTGTAAATTGTTGTTGACTATGTTGTTTATTTTAGTTCTGAAATTTATCTTGTTTCCTTCTAATGTTTTATTCGTCATTATTCAGCAGCGATATTTTGGCGTATTTTACTGCTACATTATTTATTCCAATAATGAAAAAGATATTTCTAAAAAGTTTCAACGAAAACGATTGAAATAATATAACTTAGCAAGATGAAGATCTTTTTAAACAAAAAAAAAGTATACAAAACATAATGAGAAGATTATTTCTAAATATTGTAAGATTAAATATTCTTCTAGTTTTAAATCTGATTACAGAAACCATGTAAACAAACTTTTCTGTTCATATATCTTGGAATTTACGGAGTATTAAGTTTTTCAAAGCATTTATAAGGATCAACACCATTCAAAACTATGAATGATATAAAAATATTTTGAACATAAAATAGTTCATAAATATATTAAACATAACTGTTGTTGAAATATTGAACTTGAAAATATATCATTTCGTAAGAGGATTTCTTGAAATGAAATTTGCGGATTACACTGTATTTCAGATTGTGGATAAAACCGTATTCTAAAACGTTTTATAAAAAATAATTCAGATGAATAACCTTAAAAGATTAATGTTCTCTAGTATAAATAATAAGCATATACAATACCTTTAAATTCTAAATTGATAGTAAAGCACATGATTTTTTTTCTTTCTTTAGGGATTTCTTCCCTTCTATAATTTTTTTTTCATATTTCATCATTTATTCTTTCTATGCATATGCATTCACATAAGATTGAATTTATGCTATTTTTCTAAAAAGGAACATACCAGATAATGGAAAATATCTTAGACAGAAAACATAAAAAAGTGTAATAATTCACAAATAAACAACTATTTTCATTTAAATTTTTCTTCTATTTCACCAGACTTTGTTCCTTAAAGTTTTTCAATTTAACTCATTCCTAACATGATTTTCCTAATGAAAGACGATTTCAGTTATTTCGACCTGAATTCATTGCTGCCAATTTGTGCAATTCTTTGCCTGTAAAATAATTTTTATTTGTCACAAATATTTATTTCAAACAAAAATAAACTAAATTTTGTCATTATAATTTATTACTCAATGTTTTGTTCTAAATATTTTGTGATCAGGTCATTTTACCAGATTGGGAATAAGAATTTGGTTACATTAATTTTTTTAATTTGCTTCATCGGAATAAGGTGAAAAATAAAATCATATATGTGAAAAATGAAAAAAATAAAATTAATAAATAAATGCCCCTTCAACAACCCCCTCCCAAAAGAAAGTGTAAAAGGAATCCAAGCAACAATCGATGTTTTGCAGTTTCTAATTTTAGAATGCATTATTTCAAGTGGAGTAGTATGTTTGTTGTAGCCTTTCAAATCTTTCATCTATATACAAATTCTTTATTATAAAGGAACCTGCAGGTTAACATGCACATTATTTATACATCAGAAAATCTCATATTTAATATTTTACACATGTAGTTTAGTACAATTTAACCAATAGATGCTGAGGTATAGTTATCTGCAGTACCACAAAAAATGAGTAAGAGGAGTGCCAAATATCGGCCGACATACATCTAATTTGTTTCACCATAATTTTTCATAATATCTATCTCACAGTCCAAGGGTGATGTATTCATATATCATAGATGCTGAAACATAGTCTTCCTGTAAATCGGAAGTATTACAGCATAGTAATCCATCAGTTGTTCGATGTAGACACAATGTGAATGTTTTTTTGATTTCTTTTCTAATAATATCTTTTCACATGCCAGTTACGTGAGTTTTAAATACTATAGAAACGATGCGTTATCTTTTAGTAAAGGAAGCAAACATTTTCGCATATCAGCGCTCCTGTAAGCTAATATGCATAAAAATTTATAAATATAGTTTTTATAACTGCACTCACACGTATAAGATTTTCTGCATATATATTCAAGAGAAGCTCAGACATAACCATTCCTTAATTGCATTAAATTGCAGCTTAATCTAATCAGCATCAATTTAAATTAACGCCTAATCAAATATAAAGCTTTGTTTAATTCTGTTCATTAGTTAATGAAATGCAATTTCTCCAAAATTTTGGTAACACACAAGTAGACAAACAGACGAAAAAACACACATTTTCAAAAATTTTTCGAATTACGTTTGCATATCAGAATTTAAATCAATTTAAAAACAGAAGCGGAGAAATTTTCGCGAATTTCATACTTTCGGCTTTTGATACAAGGGAGAGTAACGATACACACACATACACACATATATATATGCAAGGAACAATTATAAACTAAGGTTAAAAGGCGGATATCAATGGAATTTCGTCTATTATAGAGAAATTAGTATTATGTGCTTTTCGTAATGCAACAGTCGAGAACAGGGCATAATTAAAACCGTGCGTCACCTACAACGCTAGTTGTAGCTTAACACAAATATTGACTCTCTTGCAAAACTATCTTGAAAATTAATCTGTTCAGTTATTTCATTTCTGTGGGCAAAACATTTGTCTGTGGCTGAAATTCACCGGCGACTGGTATAGGTTTATGAAGAGAATGTATTGTGCTGTCAGAATGCCGTAAAATGGTTTCGAAGGTTTGCGGCCGGTAGATAAAATGTCCCAGAGGAGAATCGCAGAGGCCAACTCAACACAGCATCAACAGATTTCAACACGGCTCGCTTGAATGAGCTTATTTAGGTCAAAAGGAGGATCACCTTACGGTACATAAAGGTAGAATCGGGAATGTAATTTCGAAGCGTTCTTCATGTTGTTCATGATATTCTGCAGTACCGGAAAGTTAGTTTCCGATGAACGAATCTTCACAGAAGAAACTATTTTTCTAAAAAGCATTGTAAAATTCATAAAACATGGTTCTACTATTACACCCCTCAGCAGCAAGTCGCATCTCTTTTTAAAATTTTAGAAGTTTAAGATGATGTCATCTGCCGATAAACTGATTTCCATAGTGATTTGAGACAAAGCAGGTGTCATACTCTTTGATTTTCTGGAAAAATTTGCGTACTGTGATAACTGACCAATACTAAGTTCTCGATACGCAATGATTATGATTGCGCAAAGTAATCAGAAAACGGCCATTTTTTCTAACCGAGAGCAACTTATTTCACGGCAACACGAGACCTCATACAACTTAGAAGACCGCCATATATTTGAAAAAGTTTGTTTTGCTGGAAAATCATCAACTACGCTCCCTACACTCCGGATCTCAATCCAAGAGACTTTCCTTTCACATATTTATCTCAAAGGGAACATAGGAGGACGAATATTTGTTTCAGAAGAGTACAACACTTTGCGATTATGCAAGAATAGAATTTTTGCCATAACAAAATATTCGAACTCATCCCATGAAGCTACAAGTGCTAAACAGCATGGTAAACATAGTCAAAAATAACCTAATGTATGTACTCTCTAACTACATTTCTTGCGACCATGAAAGCCTCTGTGCAAGTGCGGATTCAACGAGTCTGCTAGTAAAACAGGGGTGACAAGCTTTTCGTTGAGAGAAAATAAGCGATAAGGGAACACCGAATGACTGGATGCTTACTAAATTCAAACCTGTTGGTCAACTTGGAAACCCTCCAAGATTTTCGACTCGTCCTCACTGCTAGGCGTAGGAAACGTGGTTACACCGTACTATCTGTCGACTGTAATTTTTGTACAAATAAAATGTACACATTTAACTGCAGGCTTTATAACCTTACTTTTTAATCACCCTCGTATATCAGAGAAAAACAATTACACACACACAAAGAAAAAGAAAAAAAAAAAAAAACTAAAATTGTTTATACTTTGTTTTAAATAATAAATTTTGTTTATACACAATATTAAAATGTAAATGTGTTTTAAGAAATAAGGACTTGAAAAAAGCAAAAGAAAAAATTAAATGTCAACCCTTCGTAATATAAAATGAACCTATATAAAAACATACTTCGAATAAAAAAAAATCGTGAAAATATTTTAACTAGAAAACACTTGTTTAAATAAACTTCGTTTCTTTTGCAAAATATTCTTACAGGAAAAAATACTGCAAAATGAGAAAACTTGACAAAGAATAGGTTTCAGGAAGAAACATTTGAAAGCTCTTTTTTAAGAAACGCTTTAAAATAAATTAGAGACTAAAAAGAGGAAATATCGCTTTGTATGAAAAGTAAAATATAGAAAAAAGAAAACATCTATCTTGAAATCAAATACAGTAGAATTCAATTTTTTAGAGAAAGAAAGAAAAAAAGAAAAAAAAAAAAACATGATTTTTTTCTTTCGAAAGCGGATTTATACGCCAATAAAAAATGTTTTACACATTTTTAAGTCAATATTTACTTAAAGAAAACAAAGACTGTTCTATCTATATATCTATCGATCTATCTATCTATATATATTGTTGTGTACTCGGGATTTGTGAACTGTCTGAGAATGAAAGGCGAATCTTACAGAAATTTCTAGCAGAATACAGGTGTATAAGCCAAGTATAAACTTCAGTTTCACCAGAAAACACACTTTAAATGACAGCTGACAACATTAAATTCACAGCATAAACTGTAACACAGCGATCGGCTGTTATCCCAAGAGGATCAGTGCTTTTTTACGCAGCGATCAATGCCTCGGCGAAGCTGACTCACTTGGCCAGTTACACACTCCTATAAACGCAGAATGTTCTGGTAACTTCTCAGGGAATCAAGCTTAAATATTCAAGATATCGATATTAAGGATTTCTTCTCAAGGCCGCCAAAAAACTCGCCAAACTTGGCGTCAAAGCCATTACCTGCCATTTTAAAGGTAAAATAAGCTTTTTAATTTAAAACAAGCTAGAAGTACTGAAAATTGACAATTTATAACCTGACTAAGCCTCTTTGATAGATTTCATATAGAAATAACTACTCTTATTTACAAATTTGTAACATTGCCCCATCCCAAGCACTGCACGTCCCGCGCATTACAACAATTGGTCAAGAGACGAAAACTAAACGAACTATACAATCTAGAATACAAAAACTAAGTTGCATATGATAATAAAATAACAAAACAGATCGGAAAATAAGGGGATTGAAATAGCTACAAAATTTACAAATAAGTACAAATTTTTATATAGAAATATTTACATTACAATATACAAATTTCAAACTACCGTTACCAGTGGTACGTCGCTAAGAGATCATAACATACTACCTTTAGTTTTGATGATGGGACCGTCGCAGTTGCACTCTAGCGAAGGAGACACCTTTCCGTCGAACAGGGTTCAACAACCTACCTTTGTCTGCCTCCTTGAATTCATCTTTTGGCGACTTTAGCTCCTATCTTGTCTTCATTCTCTCCGTTGCTATGTGAATCCGCTCCCGAGCGTACTTGTGTACGTCTTCAAATCGGGTCTGAAGATCTTCTGAAGGCGAATATGGTGGACAACAAAACAGGATATTATTTGAGACGAAATTCACGTCCAAAAAGCATCTGAGCTGCAATATAGCCGGTGGTTTCGTGGACAGCACTTCGATAAGCCATCAGGAAAAACGACAACTTTAAGTCCCAATTTTACGAGTTTCTTGATACTAGTAATGAGAGATTATTCAGGATGGTGCGGTTAAACCTCTCAACGATGTCTTCTGACAAGGATTGTAAGGGCGTTGTCTGAGTCTTGTCTATGCCGAGTAACTCACACAGTCATTTGAATACTGTAGAGATAAAGTTCGTTTCTTCATCGGTATAAAGCTGTAGGGGTGTGCCATACCTTGACAACCATTGCTGCACTAGAACCTCTGTAACTGTGCATGCCTCTTCATCGGGAATGGTATATGCCTCATGCCACTTTGTGAAATAGTTCATCACAACGAGGATGTACTTATTGCTTCTTGAGGTTCGTGACAAAAGACCCAAGATGACGACTGCGATCCGCTCAAATGTTGCCCCCACGTTAAACCGATGTAATCTTCCTCGACTTCGTTTCTTCGGTCCTTTAATTGTCGCACAAGCATCACAAGACTTGCACCTTTTCACCACTCCTCCTTTGCCTTGAAACAGTAGAAGCGTTCTCGAAATTTCAGGAGGGTCTTCATCACACCAAAATAGTCTCCGATGGGAATACTATGCAGATGCTCTAGAACGTCTGGAATCTTCGATCTTGGTAGTAAAATCTACCATTTGGAACTCCTTCTATCGTCATACTCCTATTTTCTGCACAATACGCCGTTTCCAATATAAAAGAGCCCTAGAGTGCATAGTAACATTTCGTGATGAGGATAAATGGGGAAATACCCTGCTAAGTAGGTCTGTTGCTAGTCATCTCCTTGAAATTAAGTATTGACTTTATGTCAGAATCTTTGAACTGGACTTGTCTAACTGATTGAATATTCCACGGAACTTATTTCGATGGCACTGAAACTGTAGCATGGCGAGCAACTGGCTTTATCAGATGGCGTTTCTCTTCAGCCCTACAACAGTACTTGGGATCTTCAGATTAAGGCTCCCTAAACAAAACATCTGGATTTTCATGTAGAGCTCCTTTCCGATGACGATTTTCAAAACCCTTCTGGGTAGTCTCTATAGATTTTCTTAACGAGCAGATTCGTTTAATATATCCATCTCTTCCACATCCCCAGCATTTACTCATCGGATTCTTCACTTCTTTACTGCTCTCAAGACTGCGTAATTTTCTAGTACAATCTGTCAGATTTTATCTCTATCTATGCAAGATCAGCTTGAGATTCATCCAAAGTGACTGCTGTGCTGCTCTGGCGGTCTTTAAGGGAGGCTTGCTAAGCTGCCTCAATCTTCTAAAGCAGATTCATCATCCTTGACGATGGAGAGTTTAAGTGCTTTTTGAATTTTTGAATCACGAATGACATCGATGAAATATTTTAGGGCTAAATCATTACGAGTTTCAGTTTGACAGTTCAAGAAAGCCAAGTGTGGTAGTCTCAAAATATCTGATGCCAGCTCTTGTAAACATTCCCCTGGTCTGTTATAATGGGACTTTAACTGGAGTGGACTATATTTTTTAGACCATTTTCTACGAAAACGCAGCTCCAGTACTCTGATCAAAGTCATGAATCATTCCGCTGATCCTTCGGAAGAGTTTCCAGGATATCAGCTGCAGCGCCCCTTAACAATGTTACCAGATGCTACCAATCTTTACAATAGGATCCTACACGTAAGCCTCAGCTACGACGGAAAACTGGGTCCTGAATGCTTGCCAAGATGATCTGCCGTCATATGTGGAAATATTTATTGCTTCTCGATTCGGTATTCTTTCACCTTTTCTTCCACCTTCCTGACACATCGATGTGAACTTTTTTCCAGACTACGGATCTTCTTTTGCAGTTCATTTCGAAGAATTAAATTTACCTAAACAAAATCAATCAGAGTTATTATATTTTAAAATATGGTGCTTTTGTACAGCTTAACTTAATTTTGATCAAATCATAAGCACATAATACATTTACAATACAAATTACACACATACATACGTATATATATATATATATATATCATTAATGTGTTTCTTACTCACTGTTTTACACAAAAGTTGAAAGCTTTGAACTTGAGAAATTTATCGACATTCTGTTTTCGATGAAAATGGGCATTTTTAAATGTTCGAAGTACGATTCAATGTTTTTTTAATTTGAGAAAATTATCAACATTCTGTTTTCGATGAATTTGGGCATTTTAAAATGTTCAAATTATGATTCAACCAATCTATAAAATATGTCTCCCTGTTTGTTTGTGATTCTGCCTGTTTGCATAGTGCACGTTCGTTAGCTAAAGATTGTAGAAAATGTATTTCACAACTGAATGACCAGAATAATGACCAAACTTTACATTTGACTGGTTCGTATGTATTTATTTATTTATTCTTTTAAATACGATAATTTACATTCGTATCTAAATCTAGCAATCAAATAATCATTATAATGGTACAAAATTAATTTTTTTATTACTATTTCTATTAAATAAAAGATTTTATAGTCTCAAAAAGTAAAATTGACATAATTAGTGATGAAAGCCGTTCACTCAAGACCAAAATAAAGTAAATTATTACGATAATTTTATATATAGAACTCTCTAAAATAAAATGTATCGTCTTATTTTTTTTTCTGGGGTAGTTTTAATCACTGCAGAAATAAATTATGTAAAACAGTTATTTTTTAATCAGAAAGAAACCTTCTTTTATAATAAAATATTGCATGCATTGAATACATTAATAAATATAGTATATTACTGAACACTATTATAAAGTTGTAAATTAATCATAAAGTATTACATATATCCATACTATATAAAGAAATACAAATTTTTCTAATATTTTGTATAAATTTTTTCAAAAAACTTTTGAAAGCGCCAAATTGCTTCGAATGTACTTTTCTTCGACGATATGGATTTCCGTTTTTACGTATCATTACATTTTTTGTTTGAAAATTGGCTAAATATAGCAGTTATCACGAAACACGACATTTTTTATCTGTTTGTTTGTTTAAAGTAAGTGTGGAATAATTCCCTTTTCTCTCTCTCTCTCTCTTTGGAAGATGTTTTTAGGAAACTATTTGCAGGAATTACGATCTAATTTTTATAAAACGTACAACTAAATGAAATATAATTTAATCGAAACAATGTTTGAAAAATCTTAATTAATGTTCAGATCTAATAAATTAATTTAAGGATTATTAATGCTGCTACAAAAATGGGTTATCCGAAAAAATTTATTTATTCAATAGTATATCATTAAATGTCTCTGTTTAAAAAAAAAAAAAAAAAAAAACTATTTAGGGTATCAAAAAGTTAATAAAAAGAAAAAAAAATGTGGAGGATAGGCGGGCAGATGTTTGATTAAGGAGGATGGGTGGTGTTGTTTGGCTGGTTGGTTGGGAGGGTTTGTTGATGAATTAAATTATTAAAAAAATTAAAAAAAAATTATTAAAAAAAAGGGATTATTGCATTGCAAGTTACATGATTCTTTTTTTCTCGTTGATAGTGTGAAATATGAACTCTTTATTCGTCAGATTTAATTGAGTGCATTTGCCTATTAGTGGCTTCCTACGTTTAATTTGTACAAAATATCCAATTGAATTAAAAAAAAAAAAAAAAAAAAAAAAAACTAAAATAATAATAATAATTAAAATTAAAATTATCAAAACAAATAAAATAAACGTTAATCATTGAAGATTGCCTTGTACTGCTTCTCCTTACATGTGTGCTTTTTGGATGTATTTCTTGTGAAGGTGTCTTATTAAAACTTAACATTTAATTCTTATTAATAGCTTTAAGATTAAGCTTTATTAATCTAGGTTTAACATTACTAATATCAAAAGTAATTAATTAATTATATGATGCCACATAATCACTTAAATCATTAAGTTAAAAATCTTCTGTAAATAATACACCTTATAGCAATTATTTGTTTAAACCTGAATTAATTTAACAGACTTATTAATGTTTATCTAGCTACACAATAGATGAAGCTTGCTCACTGCTGAATTAATGTTAGCTGTCATTAATTTTCTTTTCCATGAAGGTTTTAAACTTCACTGATTTAACTAAAATTAAAAATTTAAATTTAACTAAATCAACAATTACACTGTGAATACTATCGTTAATAAAAATGCTCAGTTGTTAATTCTTATCGATTAATGGAAGCTTGCAATGAATTTATCTTTAACTAGCCGCCTTCGGCGACCAGCTGGTTCGCGATCCCTGAAAAATCCGACTTTACGAAATTCCCGCTCGGTGGCGCCTGCGGCGCCTTTTTCCCGTATCAGGTCTAATAACAGCTTATTGATATATCGTGAAAATAGCTTATCTAAATCGCAGTAAACTCCCTTGCGGTAGCGCCTTCGGCGCTGATATTTCAAATTTCTAACTTTAGCTAAGTCACGCTCGGTGGCGCCTTATCCCCGTTTTAGAACTTACAACACCTTCCTCGCTCATTGGAATTTGAAATATTGAAATTTTAAAATATATCAGCGCCATCTGGCGGTAGAAATTTCTGTAATATATTGTTCAATTCCAAATCAACAAAGCTTTCAAATGATGTATTACTTATGAAATTATTTTAATTAGAAGCTGGGATAAAAAAGAAAACCAAATACCTTGCCTTAAAATCTTAATATGCCAACCAATTTCAAACGCTGCAACTCTTTTTTTTTTTGCCTTTTTTCCCTGTTCCTCAAGCCCTCCCTAATAATCGTACTCTTTCAAAAATATTCATAATCGAATTATCGGGCATTAAAACTACATACTACGAAATTTCGACTACTGCAAATACTGCAAAAAAATAAAAGAAGACAATCTTTTTCCAATAAATATGTCATTTTTTTAATTATTCATATATTTTCACGAAAATTGAACAGTAGCTTTATAATATGCTGTCTAGGCCGAATATTAATTCAAATGTAACGTGAATGAAAATTTGAAAAAAATTGAAAATTGCAATTTTCCCCTCAGTATAAAACACATGATATCTTAATTGATTACAACCATTTCCGTTTTCATCACAGACATCACAGACAGTTGTCTCGTATGTGTTTTGTTTCCAATCGAGACCGCTTAGAAAATCGTCTGCCTGTTGCCAACAAAATTTCATAGTTTAGTTAATTTTAAAAAATCTACATCTAATTTTAAATTGACGTATCGATAAGCCATTTGCACTCTTAGATTCGGAAAAAATTCCCCTTTCATTTGGTACCAAATTCGTAATGATCGGACTTATATTTCTAATTTATTTTCCATTTTTTCTGCTTTTAACTCCGTTAAAATATCTACTTTTATGCTATCTCGGTGAATTCTGAGTCATTGAAATCGCTTTTTGATTAAGACATAGGTCTACATTTTAATTAATATCTCCGCAACTAATTAAAATTTTTAAATTCTGTTTTGACTATCCCCTCGGGCAGGCTTCTGAGCACCCGTATGTCAAATTTTGTAGTTCTGCGTTCAGTAGGGGCTGAACGTATAGATGCTCAGACAGACAGAGAGACAGACAGACAGACAGACAGACATCTTCTTTTATTATTATAGATTTCATTAATATGATGGCAACTTCCTTTTCTCAATGTTGGATTAATAGCTTTACATGTGGTTTCTCCGATTTTTTTCCGATTTTTCTCACTGATTTCCTTGATGATTCGATTTAATATTCTATTTCATTTCTCGTACAAAATGGTTTTGGTGCTCGATTGGGGCCTGAACAATATAGATTTGCTATTGTTAGCTATATTGCTTTACAAAATCGTTGCGGGTTTCACAGCCTTATGAAGTACTTGTCCCCTGATGACTTAATATTTCTACTTTTAAGCATTTTTTATTCCAATTGTTAATCCATTTTTTATTCCAATTATTATTCTGAAGTCCTTTAATCACTTTCTCCACCATTATGTTTAATGGTCATTTTTGTTGTTGTTGTTGTTGTTGTTGTTTAAGTGGGCGTAAGAAATTTAAATTGGATCATAATCTCTTATTGGATCATAATCTGTATTGCAACGTTTTTGTGATAGTTTTAGCAATGTGTTATTATTAGTTTTATTTTTGCTGTGTTGGTATTGGCATGTATCTATTAAATGCTAAAATATTAAGGTTAATGTTAAGACATTTATGCATATATATAGATAGACAGATAGATAGATAGATTGTTATTCAATTTAATAATGATCGGAATAAATGAAAATAATCTCCATTTTTATGACACTGGAAAATATATAGATGTTTATAGAAATACTTAATAAAAATTATTAGAGATATTGATTTAAAATCATTTTTATATTTAAACACAAAAATTAGTAAATTTATGTTAATTTTACTTAATTACATAATTGCAAGTGAAAGTACAGTTATTATTATTATTATTATTTTAAATAAAATATGTTATTGCATCCGATTTATATTTTAAAATTCGTGTTTTTCTTTTTACCCGTTCACCACTTAAGAACAAAAGAAAGAAATAAAGACGAAATTTAAAAAGTATTTTACACCTGAGAAAAAGGGATAATTACAAAAACTTAACCAGTTACATACCAATTTTAATTTACAATATCTTTTTATTAATAAGGCAAAACAGTTAAATAATATATAGTTTTTTTTTTTTTTTTTTTTTTTTTTTTGTACAAAACAAACAAATGTATATGGTTCCTAAATTAATTCTATATTTATATTCTGTTTCTGACATACATGAAAGATATTTTTAATATTTATTAGTTAAACAATTTATACTGTATCAGAACATATTTTCTTAAAACTTTTATATAAAGAAAGTATTTTTTTATTATTTTTATTTTTCTGTATATTTTAAGAAAAATCTGTAATTTATAAAGCATTTACGCATATGAATTTATTTTAGCACTTGAATGGAGCGTATATATTGTTGTAAAATAAATCAGCTATATCAATCATTCCTTTCTCAACTATTTATTCTCAATATTCTAGGATACTGGTGTCTCTCTTGTCGAACCTAAGGAGAGAATGATGCATTGACATGTTCAATTCATAAACGGATCACGTGTTTTTATCGCTAGTTTATGAATGGGTAGATTTTCAGATTTAGGATATTATTTCATTAAGTACAGACACTAATATTAGATGTTTGAATACACTAGGATATACATATCTATCTATCTATCTATATATATATATATATATAAAACATTATGGTACCATTATCTTTTTAAGGTGTATTAAATATCATACACAAATATCATACACAATATCATACACGCATACACATTTATATGCGTGTGTGTATTTATTTTTATTTAAAAAAAATAACAACAAATATCAACATTTTTTTTTTTTTTCGTATTAAAATACTATTTGAAAATGGTTACTTTTTTACAGCTGTTCAAAAAATACGTAGAGTTGTGGTGAAAATTTCTACCAAGATTGAAAATCCTTAACAAAATGGTTGATGTTGAGATTGAGTATATTTATTCCTTCATCTACCGACAGTATTTTAAAGAACTCTTAAATTAAATAGAATAAAAATGAAATTTATGGAAGAAATCTCAAAGGTATAAGAGTAGAACATATATACTTCATTTTAATCTCACTCGATGGCACTAGAATGTTCATTAATCTTTCAATGTTCCATAAACTCACACACATTGTAATAATCCATTTCCATAAATAATGCAAGTGATGTTCTTTTCCATTTTATTTATTCACTTCACAAAACAACATATAACGGATTCACAATAAAAACATAAATAAACATTTAATTAACGCTATATCTTTAAACGGTCAAGCACGACCGAATCCTTTCAGATCACATTCTTAACTAGTCAGTAATATACATCGGCGCGTCGAAAAATGACGACTAGTAGCGCCGCCTGAGAGGATGCAAAGACAATTCAATTTGCAACATCCTCCCGCCCCGAAAGGTAAGTTAAGTTCAATACAAAATTTTGACAAATCCAAATCAAATACAATTCAAAAAATACAACCAATAAAAAAATCACAGTACATAATAAAATAAGTTTCACAACCACATAATACTGAAAATAGAAATTATATCAAATACAAAAATCAATGTTACCTGGATACAATTGAAAAATGAAAACAATATTAATATTACCTTACAGGTGAACAGTTGGTTTAATTAAGGTAAGTCCCCTTGGACTCCCAAGTTACAAAGAAGTTGAATGGGTCTCTTTAACATTCCTGATGAAGTTTTTAAGGTTACAGATCTTATCTTATTGTCACGTCCTACATGTGTCTCGATTATTTTTCCTAACCTCCAAATTTGTCTTGGGGCCTTGTCATCACCTATTAGGACTATATCACCTATATTAAAATTAGAAATTGGATTAACAGGTTTTACAATATTAGCATTTCTCAACTGCAAAATATATTCAAATTTCCAGCGCTTCCAGAATTCGTTAAGAAGTCTCTCACGATACAAGTATCGTTTAATTAACAATTTTTGAGAGTTAGATTGACTTGCTATCACTAAACGGCCACTTTGTGGTGGCAATGCAGTTGACCTTTTTCCTATTAAGAAATGGGCTGGGGTGAGAGGGAATGGCTCCACAGGGTCATTATATACATAAGTTAAAGGTCGAGAGTTAATAATAGATTCAATTTCTGCAAGTATAGTTTGCAGTTCTTCAAATGTAACCAATGCCCTGCCAAGAATTTTCCTCAAAATGACCTTTGTCATACGAACCATTCGCTCCCAATAACCCCCCCACCATGAGGCTCTTTCTACTATATAATTCCATTTGATACCCTTATTACCAAAATAGTTCTGAATTTCAAAGTTCTTAATGTTCATATAAAGTTTCTGTAGTTCCTTCATGATCAAAAGATTAGTAAATCGAGCCTTGTTCGGCAAAATAATTGGATGCTTAGATTCATCAGAAAAATTAGAGCCTTGAATTCTTCCCTTTAATACTATTAGACCTTCTGTTGTCAAAATGGGATTCAAATTATATAACTTAGAATCAGGAGAAACTGAATTTTTTGCCTTTAATGTAGTATATTCTTTGTTAAATTCACTTTGCTGCACAAATAGAAGCCAATAATTTTCTGCTGCAGATATTTCATTTGCTGTCAGCGCTCCTGAACGTTTTTCAGACCTTGATTTGATATTATTTAGAAATCTAAAAACATAGGCGGTTGTTCTTAAAACTCTATTCAAACTACTGTAATTCTCCAGATTTAATAATGGCATTGGAACTTCTACGTTAACCTGAAGTGTTGTAACTCCATGTCTTTCTTCAACCACACTGTCCATGTCACAGGAAAATTCCATTAGAGAGTCATACGGTATACTTAATTCTGACAGCCAAGCTGGTCCTTGACTCCATACTTTGTCATTCATTAAGGAATTTGCTTTCACACCTCTCGTCAATTTATCCGCCGGATTGACCTTGCCTTTGCAAAAGTGCCATTTTTTAGGATCAGTTTTTTCCTTGATTTCAATCACTCGGTTTTTCACAAATTGCTTATAATCGTTAACTGAACCTTTAATCCAATGAAGGCAAATCTGAGAGTCAGTCCAATAAAAAATATTTCTGGGGTCGAGCATAGGAAAAACAGATTTGAGATATGATCCCAATCTTGCTGAGACTAAAGTGCCAAGTAATTCAAGTCTCGGTAATGTAATCTTCTTCAAAGGGGCTAGTCGAGACTTAGAAATTATAAAACTTGTTTTGCATCCTTCAGAATTCGTAAATCGAAAATAAGCCACTGAACCATAACATTTTGCGCTAGCATCGGAAAATATGTGTTCCTCTACTGAGTTCCAGCAGAGTTCGTTAAAATACAGCCTAGGAATTCCAGTGAACTTCAAATTTTTAGCTTCATTTAACCATTCTAAAAACAACATTTCAATTTCATGTGGAACAGGTTCGTCCCACTGTTTACCATTTTCCCATACTGACTGTAATATAATTTTTATGCGAATCAAAAATGGATTCATGATTCCCAATGGATCAAATAACATTCCGCAAACAGCCAAAATATATCGCTTTGTTATAATTCTGTCCTCCGGTAATTTGTTAAATTGTGAAGTGTCAATCCGTAATACGTCATTCGTATTGTCCCAAATAATTCCTAATATTTTTAGTTCAAAATTGGATTCCTCCGGATCTTCTCGACATTCGAAATTGTCTGTCTTCCATAACTGATTAAGTTTAGAAGAATTGGAAATCCAAGCCCTGAGATTCATGCTAGCTTCATTTAAAATATACATCATTTCTTTAGATAATTGTAATGCCTTGTTCACATCATCAGTGCCAGAGATGAGATCATCCACGTAGAGAGATCTTAATATTTCTGTTGCTTCCGGGTAGTCATTCTCAAATTTTTTCAAATGAAGCCTGATTGTTGCCGATAATAGAAATGGGGAACATTTCACCCCAAAAGGAACTCTGCAGAATTGTAATGTCCTAATTTGTTTAGCAGCATCGGAATGGAGATCGGGCCCCTCCCCATCATTCCACAAAAATTTCAAAAAATTCCTATCCTCATCCGCGATTCCTCCTTCTAGAAAAGCTCGTTGAATGTCTGCGCAAAACGCTACAGGGTGTAACCTAAACCTCAAAATTATCCTGAGTTAATCTGGATTTAAATTAGGACCGCTCTCTAAACAATCGTTAAGAGATAATTCATCCCTGCCTTTACATGAACCGTCAAAAACTATCCTAACCTTAGAACTTTTCTTTTGTTCGCGTACTATTGCATGATGCGGCATGTAATAGCCTGTACCCGTATTTTCATTTAAATCCGACGCTACTTCCTCTATGATTCCCTCCTTTAAATGTTCCTCAATAATTTCCTTATATTTAAAATATAAGTCCGGATTCCTACCAAAAACAGTATTCAAATGAGATAGACGTCGTCTTGCTATCCCATAATTACTGTCCAATTCCTTAACATTATTTTTCCACAACAATCGCGTTTCATATCTTTTATTTCTATATGTAGTGGTTTGCCTAAATAACTCTAAAATTTCATCATCTGATTTAGAATGTTCTTTGTCCGGATTAATTCCAATTGCCTCTAATTCCCATAAATTTTTAACCCTTTGATGGTCTAATTCCTCCTTAACAACATGTAAATGATTAACGCGCACTTTCTAACAATTCTTAATTGCTTTAGGGTCCCTTTCCTTTCCTTGTATCACAAATCCAAATAAGGTATCTGTTGCCATTAATCGTTTAGAAATTCTCACGTTCCTTTCTCCGAGAATTTCCCCAGTGTAATCCGATCCAATAAGTACATGAATTTTACTTAAATTACCCTTATCTGCCAATTCGATGCCCTTTTCTAGTGCGATATTACGCACCCATTGTGAAGGAATTTTAATTTCCCCAAATGTAATTGAATCAATAACCACAGCCCTTAATTTAATTTTCTTATTAGTTTCTCTTACATTATGTAATACTATTTCTACAATATCATAAGTTTTCCTTTCAGTATTCTCATTTCCAAAAGTATAAATTAAAAGTGTTTCCCTTCCGATTGTTTTTAATCCCAATAAATTGCACATTTCGCGCAATACAAATGTCCTAGAACTTCCATTGTCAATAAGACACCTCAATAAATGGAATTTGGCCCGAATATTAAATACACTTGCCGTTACAGTCTGCAACAACACCGAATCACTCGGCGTGTCCTCAAGCTCTTTATTCTTATTACAAACCAAATTTAAAGAACTTTCTGACTGTATTTGTTTTTTATCCTCAACTGAGCGAGATTCATTTCTTTCTGTATTACATATTAATGAGTTATGCCAGGGAGACGCGCAATACTTGCACTTCTGATCTTTACGTGAACAAAATTTACTCAAATGGTTTGAAAAACATATAAAACATAATCCCTTGGCCATTAGAGCCTTTTTCTTATCATAAACATTTAAAGAACAATCATGATTCATATGTACCGAGGAACAAAACAAACAGCCCTGAACTCCTGTATTTTGAGAAAATGAACTCGTATTTCTTTTGTTATTAAATTTAGGCCTATTATTATCATAAGAATACTTATTATGATAACCAGATAAATTTCTTTCCGCCTGAGTCGCTAAAACGGATGCTGATGATTTAGGGGGATGATATTCGCTCCTTTTAGAATTTAAGTAAGGTTTATTGCGGCCTGCCATTTTGTTCCGAAAATTATTTTCATTTGCGCTAATATTTCTGGGATTCGCTAAAATTATCGATGCTTCTCGTATTTCTAATTCTTTACGTATAAAATCAACTAATTTAGAAATATCAAACAATTCATCTGAATTACGCTGTCTATTATAACTTAAATTTAATTCTTCCGGTAGTTTTTGTAATATTACAGGGCATAACAGATTACTGTAAGTGCCTGTTGCTACATTTAATGATTGTAACGAACGAATTTGTACCTCAATCGCGTCGTACATTCTCCTTAATTCAGTAACATTCGCGCATGATTTCACCGGTTCTATTAATAGTAACTTATGCATGTGGGACGATATAATTACGTCACTTCGTCCAAAACGTTCCTTAAGTAATTGTATTGATGCATCGTAATTCGATTCTGTCAATGAAAACCCAGATACAGCGCTCAAGGCGATACCTCCTAAGAAAGATTTCAAATACGTAAATTTTTCAATTTTGCTTAAAGAATTATTATTATGTATCGCTACCTCGTAAGAGTTCCAGAAGTCCAACCATGAACTACAGTCACCAAGAAAATGTACAACTTGTAATTTCGGAAGTTTAACCCTAGCGTCAATGACCAGGTACCCGGGTACCTTTTTGCGTGAATCATCGTAATTTTAGTCATTTCTAATTAAGACTCGGCAAAATCGCTTTTAATCCTCGTTATTTACATGAATCTGACCTGAAACATACAATTGTAACCTTTTTTGGGAAATTTTATTATTGGGTTTTTTTGCATTAAACTTTCTTATACGATTACTCAATATCCAGGTACCCAGGTACCCATTATTGTTTCTCATCTACATGTAAAATCTATCTGATTTTTATTATGAAAAATATAATAAAGCATAATAATAATTATTTATAATAATAATAATTATTATTATTGTTATTAGTAGTAGTAGTAATAGTATCTTGACAAATGAAATTACAGAAAAAAAATTCTTTATTTATTAAAATTCTTTATTACTATTATTATCCGGAAAAATATAATTACTGATAAAAATTAAGTGTCAAGACATGATTTACATTGGCATATTCTTTACACGATTTTCTCGTTTTTCTGCGAAGTTTTTTCGGAGCAAAAAGACATGCTTGGCATACTCCAACAACTGGCTTTCTACCTGTTGAATCACGTGCCTGAAAATCTGTAGTAGTACTGGAGCTGGACGGCATCTCTACTCGGTTTGACGTTTTCAAAATGCTTTCTACTCCTGATATGGTTGGAAAATGTCGCAGGCTCTGAATATTTGTTGACCGTTTCTGAATTGTTGGAAGACATAAGCTTTCACCTAACTCACGCAAAAAAAAAACGACAGTCGTTCTTTTTATGGCTGCGCATATCGACATCAGCTATATATATAATATAAGCAGCTAGAGCAGATATGTCCAAAATGTTGAAAAAAAGTGCAAGTGGCCATCTTTTCGCTTGTCTCTGAGATGTATACTTTCGAAGCATCTGATCCAACGTGTCAACACCAGACTTTGTTTTGTTGTAAAATGTAATGATTTCTGGCTTTTGGCAGGCCCCAGAGGTGCTTCTATCATGATGTAAAGTAGAAAGTAATAGTATATATATATATATATATATATATATATATATATATATACATACATATATACATATATATATATAAACGAAGTGATTGCAATAGGCCGATTTCTATCGAAATCAACCTAAAATTATAAAATAGCATTTAATTTTTAGCTGATATAGAAATTTAAGTCTAAAAATTACGAAAATGCATTACATTGCATACTGCCTTGCAGATAATTCTTCCATTTCTTCTTAGTAAAGTTGTGATAAGACGTAATTACTTATTCATTATGAAACACCAAAAACCTGCAATCAGTTGTAATGACAATACTAAGAAAACTGTCCGTTTCTTGCACACAAACTAAAATGAAACACGCGTAAAACGTGGGGAAAATAATGAGCCTTTTTGTTGTTTCAGTAAAATCAGGGTAGATACATTTCACAAGGAGGGGGATAATAAAGAACACTTCCATTTACATATAAGGGGTGGTAGAAGGAAAACTGATTTCCTCTTTACTCTTTCGAAATTCGATGCGAGTACCGCGGTACCCGGTCATTGAGAGTAAGGGAAACGTTTGGTCATTGACGCTAGGGTTAACTGTACTTCTGGTTTCAGTTCTAACTGTTAGGTTCTCTGAACCAATCCCTGTTTGATCACTTGATCTAGCGATCTGAATAACACCAGGCAACGGCCTGTCATTTAAATTATCCACTAGCCTTTCTAATTTTGTTTTTACATCGATCCCTTTTTCCCTGTATTCCTCGCAGCCTGCTACATCTTGAGCTATATCTTTAACTTTAATTTTTGTTTGTATTTCATAATCGATGTTTACGAGTTCCGCTTGTTTGTCCAGGAGCTGTGCCTTTAATCTAAGAAGCTCCTCAATTTTCATTAATTTCGTGTACTCCTCCGTAATTTCGGAGTTCAGGATTGTTTCTATTTTCCCCAAATATTTCGTAAATGAGGTTCTTAAACCTCTTCTTTTTTCCTTCAATCTTTCTAGATCCATTTTAAACCCAATATCATAACAAGAGAACAAAAATAAAAAATTATGAAACCTTCTAATTACTTAATAATAACCCCTATCCATATATTTATTAAATAAAAATAAACGTGTATTATCTATATATCAAAAAATGTAAACATCATCTTTAAATATCATTTAAGAACAAAAAAATAAATATCGTTAAAACAGAAGTAAATCAATTTAAAATAGCATTTACTGAAACCAAAACTAAATAAATAATTTTGTATTAAACCAGAAGTAACTCTATTTTAATAGCATTGCAAGAAACAAAAATAATTAAATAATATTCCAAAAAAAAAAAAAACAATTTCGTTCTCAAAGAAACAAAAAGAAACACCATTTAAACAACATTTTATGAAACGAAAGTAATTTTTCAATTTTTCAATTATTTAAATGTTGAATGAAACCATTTATATTCAAAAACCCAAACTATTTTTTAATTATTCAAATTTTGAAACCATTTATTTCATATATCAGCAAAATTTATAAATTATAAATAATATTATACATAAACCAAATGAATTCGATGTTCTCACAGACTGCAACCATTTCAGAACAAAAACTACACCTATCTTTTAAAACCGAAACCATAACTTTTAACCCCCAAATTCAAACCAAAATAATGAAATAATAAGGGAAAAAGCCTACCTCCCATATCCGATGCATGCTGCCTTGATGATTCTTTATTACTAATGCCATATTTATCCAAAAAAATGCATGTCGTCCAAAAAAATGCAAATAATCACGTCCTAGGTCACCAGAATGTTCATTAATCTTTCAATGTTCCATAAACTCACACACATTGTAATAATCCATTTCCATAAATAATGCAAGTGATGTTCTTTTCCATTTTATTTATTCACTTCACAAAACAACATATAACAGATTCACAATAAAAACATAAATAAACATTTAATTAACGCTATATCTTTAAACGGTCAAGCACGACCGAATCCTTTCAGATCACATTCTTAACTAGTCAGTAATATACATCGGCGCGTCGAAAAATGACGACTAGTAGCGCCGCCTGAGAGGATGCAAAGACAATTCAATTTGCAACATAGAAGCTACATGTAGAAGTTTTACACAAAAAAAGTTTTTTAGAGTACTGTAGCTATTTATGCTCGGAAATTTTCGTAATCTTCACGTGTATCATAATTAATTTCTATATTACATCAATAATCTACCAATAATCTACCATAAAAAAACGACCACTATGTACGACTGATACAGTAAAATACCACCTCACTAATTCCTGATCAATTTTTATGATTGGGTGATATGTATATATTTTATTGCATGTATTTTTAAAATTATTCTTAATTAATTGATAAAAAATGTATTTCGAATATTTTTTTTGTTTATTTCATTATGCGATAAATAGCAAATTCTCGTCTCATTGCTATGCAATGGGAAACTGGCGACTAAATAGTATTCCCCACTTTAGGTAATTCGGAAAGATGTCATCACAATATTCCTCTTCCATGGAGGGAATTCTTTGGTAACTTCCAGAGTTAAAAATTTAACATGGACGAGAATGCCACCACGACGCATATTAGTTTCACCAGTTGTAGTTAATGTACATGATAGCATTTTGCTGGCTAAAGTATCTTATCCACAATCGAGCTCCTATATATTTTTTTTTTTTTTTTGGTTTTCTAATATTATTCATAATATAACTAAATAAGCATTACATAAAACGGTTTTGAGTATTTATTTAACACTAGTAAAACTACACAGTTTAAACAGCTAATATTTAAAACATTTTATGAAATGAGGTTTCATAATGTGAATGCTTACAAGAAAATTATTTTAGATGATATACTCAAATTCTTAATTTTGTTTTGTAATTACAATTGCAGCAGTATTTGAAGATCTAGTGACCGAGAAGACTAAATATGTACACGTAATTTTATGTTCATTAATTTTATATATTCTTATTTTACATTTTTGTACTTTTATATTATTAATTGTGACATTTCTGTTGTATTTGTGATACATTTTAGATCAAGAGTCAAATCCAAAACCAAACAACTTATTTATACAGTCCAATGTATGCAGAATTACATAGGTTATCTTCTATTTCATTACTTACTGATTTTGATAGAATCAATAAACTGAAACTAAATAGTATACAGGAAATTCAAAGCTAATGCATCATATTTTAATCTTTTATAAATTTATTGTTGATGCTTAGAACTAAACACAATTCTTGTTTTATCTTTTCTATCGTTATGCGTATATATATATATATATATATATACATTAAGTTTCTATCACTTGATTTGTCATTGAAGTTTATTTTTAAATGACTTGTTCTGTCAGATAAAATGTAAACTTATTTTTTTTTTTTTTCAAACTTTATCTCACATAATTACATTATTTTCTTTGCAAATTTCTCACACCAAATTGTATAAACATAAACCATAATGTAAAAAAGTATTCATATAGCAAGCATAAAAAAATAATTGATGGGAAATAATTAAATTAACAACACTGTTTGCCGAAGAATATTTTTCTAAACTCATTTCTAATAACATCATTATAATTATTTTATACGATACTATAAATAGTGTTGTACTATCCGAAGATTAATGTCGAAACAAAAAATACGTCAAATAACTCGATTTATTCCAATTACAAATATCAGTGACTTAAAAAAATGAAAAAAAAATTACAAACTACCTAATTAAGGTTGATTAATTTTGTAATGTACGAGTATCAAATAAAATTAGTAAGAAGATGATTCATTTAAGGGAAATCAAACTAAGCGTTTAATTTTTACCACATTTATAATAGGAGCGTATTTACTAAAAAAAATACGTAATATAATTAGTATAACGCAAAGTTAATAACACCAAAATCTTTTTATTACATTTTCAGATTATAACAAATTTTTGAAAGAGAACATTTCTTTGCATATTGATTCCATGCAGTTAAAATTATTAAAACGAAAGAACAAAAACATATTTACTAATATCTATCTATATATATCTATATATATATATATATATATATATAAGTCAATATCTCTACCTCTCTGTATCTCTCTCTCTCTCTCAGTCACGTGATTCGACACGAAGGTTCCCCCCCCCCCCCCCGAGGGATCCTTGTGCATCTCGAAGCCCGATATCGAATTTTTGATTAGTTTTCTTTTAATTAATTAAAATGTAAATATAATAACCTCATAATAGCTTTAGAAATAGCCTTTGAAATTTATCCTTAATTTAATTGTTGCCAAAAAAATGTACGAGTTCAACTATTTTCGACAGGAAAATAAATACATTTACTCAAACGTGAACAATGAAAAATTATAAAAAACAAAATTATGCATCTCATAAAACTTTAAACATTTTATGTACACTGATAAAGTGCTAATATAGTTTATGATGCTAATAAATGTTGTTTTAAATTGTCCTTTTTTTTTTTTTTTTTAAACTACTATTTTTCATGTTTTTACTGAGAAGTTGTTATTAAAAAAACTGCCCATGACATCACATTCGTAGCATTTCTTTACTACTCTAAACTCTATGAACCATAAATTTACTTTATCAGTTTTAATTATAGATCTTCCTGGCCGGTGTTTTAAGTTTTGATGTTGAAGTGCACTGAACATTTTTCGCCAAGAAGTTTAATTTAGCAGCAACGATTTTAATCTAGGTAGCGCAACAAAAATGAAAATTAATTATAAAATATTACAAAAAGAAAAAGAAATAAACCGAAATATTAGTCTCATAAAATAACTATTTTTATCTGAGTAGATAATTTTACAGAAAAAAAAATCAGTTTTAAAAATAGAAAATGTATTTCAGCAAGCACTATTTTAAACCTAGAAACCATTAAAAATACAAACAGAATATGAAGGATTCTTATATAATAACGAAGAGGTGTCCGATAAAAGTATTAGCAAAATAGGCTCCCCCTTTTTATACAAGAAATTATAAAAAAAACAAAACAAAAATAAATAAATAAATAAAAGTAAAAATAAAAATGAAAATAAAAATATATCGCTAATATCACAAAACAAAAATTCAAAAGCCGCCAATGGAGAGATATAATAAAATTGTGTAGCACGATCATGTTTACTTAGCTTTTTTTTCACATATACCAATCAATACGATAATTTAACATACATATAAATGAGCTGCAGTGTGTGACTCCACTTGTACGCTGTCGGGCAGAAATATTTGATTGATTCAAATTAATATTTAAATAAATAAATAAAATTACAAATATGTTTAATGGGAAAAATTTATAACTATAGAAACATTAATTGTCTAAAATACAGCAGAAATACTGCTCACAACATATTGCTTTAAGGGATTAAGTCTTTTCCCTGCATAAATTGTACTGTTGCAATGAAAGTAGTTTTACAGGCAAGTCAAAATAAAAGGGCAGTTCATTCACTTTCAGTGGGATCAGCCTTGGCGACAAACTCGGCGAATGAGCGATCAAATTCGGGGGGGATGGAAATTTACGGTTCCTAAAGTTTCGAAGCGCTTCGACACACGGGAACATAGATCTCGAATTTTCCATGGGATTCTCGACAAAATCATCGCCAAGCCCTCATCTCACATTAAGTATTGAACTCGAAGCGACTGAACATTTTTCGTGAGCTAGCGAAGATTTCTGCTCTGGAGTATTTCTTCGTCTATTAAGTTAGCTATCTTATTGTAATGTAGATGTGTTGAGATATTCTATTTTCTTGGAATGAATCTTGTTGTATTTTTGAATGAATTGAGATTATATGATGTGCCTATGGAAACTATGTATTTGTGTTTTTAAAAAAGATTGAATTGGTTTGTGGTGAATGAATAATTTACCTAGATATTCGTCTATATAACTAGCCATTTAATAAGTTATATAACTAGCGATATAACTAGCGATTTAATAAGTTTTAGCTGCAGTTTGGGTAAAATTTGATTATTTCTTGTTAGTTTCATTTTATTCAATTCGTTTTGATATTAACCTTAATTATACTTTTATCTAAACTGCCCGCTTAGAAGGAGGGTTGAGGCTCTTAAAAGTCTGCTTATAACACTTCACGTATGTCTCAAGCAATACGAAGGATTTTTGATTTTCTATGTCTTTGGATTAAGTTTTACTTCAGTTTCAGTTCTAAAACTTTCTGTTTAAATGTATATTAGATAAAAGTTATTTTTTTGTATACTACTTTTAGTATGTTGTATGATTAATAATATATTATGATATCTTATACATGTACATATATATATATATATATATATATATATATAGATAGATAGATAGGTAGATAGATAGATATTTGTATATATATATACATATATATATGCGTGTGTTTGTGTAATTTTATAACCGTGTTTGTTTGTTCATTACTATTTGTTCTGCTTAGATTATTTTAAGATAATGTAGTAGTATCTGCATTTATTTATTATTTATTTTTTTTAATCTATGTAATTTTCTATATATTTAAATAAACCATAATTCTATAAAAGTCGGGTATTATTATTATTTTTTTAACTGCACTGTCATTCCAAAGCAGATTATTAAGATTTTCACAAAGACAATTCAAACGTTAAAAAGAATGAAGAAATTCGAACAATCTCTGACTACTTCAACTCTCTTACATAAATGTTATAGACCAAAAGTATGTTTCCTGTGAGAAAATGGATATTCTTCCGATTTATGTACGACATAATGGAGTAGAGATAACGATAAAAGCTGGAGTATGCAAGGATATGTGCTACTAAGAAGAAATAAGTATTTTTACGACTTGTGTAACTTAATTAAGTATTTCATTATGGTTGATGACATTTCGTTGGAATTTTTGCAGTAATGTTTTTTTTACTTATACTTTTTGATGCTATTTCAATGTATTTAAATTTCATTATGTTCATTCTTGTTTTTCTAATGGTGAAAAGTTTTATTTATAAAGCTCGTATTAGTAAAAATATTCCGAAAAGGGGAAAATTAATTTTTTGTGGACTGAATCTAAAATATCTTATTAAAGTGGAAGACTAGAGCTACAAGGTTTTATAAAATTAAATAAAAGTTACTGTGTTGAATGAAACAAAGCATCTAATGTATTACGATAATTAACCTTAATGAAAATATAGATAATATATTTTATAAGGTATCATTAACCAAAGATTTTATTTCAAATTTTTAAAAGTGTTAGTTGGATACTATACTTCTGATAAATTAACTTTAAGAAGAAGAACTATTATGAAATAAAACTTCTCTTTCTGCAGCCATCGTACTCAATAGCCGACAGATTAGAATTGAATCAGAATTAAATCAGAACCAAATAAGAACATAACAGAAATGAATATGAACCAGAACTGTCATTATTTTGTTATCATGTTGTGAATATTAAAACTGTCTCTTTGCTTTTTTTATTGATCAGACAGCTGGTATGGAGAGTTGTGAAATGTGTTAAATTTAATATTTAATAAAAATTGCTAACTGCTAATTAAGGTTTTAAAATACTAATTTATACATAAACTTACATTTTTACAATCTAACATAATAATGGTAGAAACCCCTTCTAAAAAAAAAAAAAAAAAAAAAGAAAGAAAGAAAGAAAGAAAGAAAAAAAAGAAAAAGAAAAGAAATAATGCTTTATCATTGAAATTCTTGAAATTTTTTTGTTTCCATTACGCTTTGTCATTTTTACGAACACTCAAAATAAAGCTACACATGAAAAATTTCATAAAACACACAGTAAATAAAGAAATATATATATTTAAACACATTTTTAACACGCTGTTTCCTCCCTAATAATGGTGAAAAAAAAATCCCTCGGATAAATTATTTTTTCTATTTCATACAATATAATTTCAAGTAAATAATTCATGCGCAAATTAACGCTAAACACTAGGATATGTAAATACGCTTTTTTTTTTTTCAAAATTCATAGTTATAATTGAAATAAAAAATTATTTATTAAGAGCAGTTTTATTTTTTTTATGAAAAAATAAATAAATAAATAAATAAAAGTACTAAAAAATAAAAGGTTGCAAGGAATTTCCGTAAGGTATTCTCCAAGCGAAATTGTCGTACTTTTAGTACTTGTCATTATTAAAGAGTACTAAAATTTAAAAGCGAAGTATTAAAAGTTCGCGTTAGTAGTATTTACACTGTTTATTAACGTTCTCTAGAAAGAATAGCTAACAATTACAGTTGGCATCAAAATTATTGAACCGCAAAAAAATATTTCTATTTAAAAATTGAGCTCGTAATAGAATTTTCTTAAGTAAATATTTGTCGAGTCGTGATCTTAGTGTTATGCTGTTTATAAAAAAGTATGTTGATGATCAAATTTAGTCACAAACTAAAAATGAAACATATGAAATATATGGATGTGTCCTTCAATAATTTTGCTGCCGACTGTATGTATTTAAAAGGAAAGCTTTAGACATTCTGAAATTTAGCAAGTAATTAATTTTAGATATGTTTGTTGTAAACAGGACTGCGTATAAATGCAAATAATTTCGCTAGCATATAAAAGGGATGTACATTCCTTCTCATATTTATATGGACACTTTCTGTTTTGAAATAACTAATGTAAAAATAATTGTTAACAAAATTATACTAAGTGCACTTAATATATCAAGTATTCTAAAAATCAAAACTGCTATATATAAATATATATATATTTATTTAATATGAAACAAAATTAATAAAAAATAATGCGGAATATTTTTTTTCTCCACGTTTTTAAATGTTCATAATTATAGCGACAATCAAGATTTTTTTCGTTTTATTTAACTTACTAGCGGATAAATTAAAGTTGACATGCGAATTTGTTAACTACTGGACTAGAAGAATTCAAATATAAGCCTTCAATTTTTCTTGACGAACATTACTGATAATTCCTCGAAAAAAAAGAACGTTCATGAAGTGCAGTATAATAAATGTGTTTTTAAAATGAAAGGATAAATTAAATCCGCCAAATTTCTAATGAAAATCGAAGATCTAAAGTTGCTGAAGGAAATGTGATCAAATGTTGAACTGCTGGTTCGATAGGAGGGAGATCTGGTGCAAAATCAGAGTTGTTTTACAGATATCGAAGACTCATAATTCCTCTTACTGTTCTACTGATAATGACTGCTGTTGAATTTGCTCGTAATTTTTAACGAAAGCTTGGGGTCCGCATTTATACATGTTTAAAATAATTAATAATATGTTAAAAGGAAAAAAAAAAAAAAAAAACCCTGTAATAATCAATAAGCATTTAATGAGGGAAAGAACATCTGTGTTAAAGTTGAATAAAGCCAATAATAGATTGTAAAATGTTGCATTTTCGGATGAAAAACATTTTATTCTTGATTAACCAAATGGTTTTAAAAGTTACTGGCACGATCTGAAGATAGCGAAAGACGGAGCAGATTTTTTAAAGGCAGATATGAGTCGGGCACTTTAAAGGTGGATCTATGGTGCTTTGGAGAGCTGTTTCTACTGAAGGTAGAATGAATTATGTATTATTTTTTTATATTATTATGAACATCAAGAGAATATCCGCAAATTTTAAACGTGGAATTTTCAAATTTTTGTTAGATTTAGGGGGGGGGGGTAATAATATTTCTTTCAGCATGACTTACATTTTTGCTCTACTTCTAGAGCAATAGGGAATAGTTTGAAGAAAGAAACTTCTGTGTTATTGCCTTTCCTGTGGCGTAAAAGTTGAAAAAAACTTAACTTATCATATTATAAAAGTGCATGGAAGTGGAAAGCAATTTTAAATAGTTTAAATGTATTCAGAATATCATCTATGCTGTATGAAATGGTATTGAAACTGAAAATTAAAGAAAAATGTATATATATATATATATATATATAATATATATATATTACAGAGAGAACGTCTGACTGTTTCACCCTAGAAGGAGGCCCCATAAAATATTAATTTGAAGAATAACTGAAAAAAAAAAAAATTACTGAGATTCGAGCTGTCCTTATAGTTGTGAACACCTGAAAAATCATCTTTTTTAACGCATTTAAAGTTTTTTTAAGATAGAAAAAGGATAAAACTTTTTATAT